>JARUPZ010000001.1:18340125-18718690 GCA_031213475.1 Nereocystis luetkeana | reverse complement strand
ACCGTGACCAGTCTCCCCCGCGAACTCCACCAGCAGCATAGAATCCGTGTCAGCAAGATTCTGACAACGAAAAAAACATGAGCCAATCAGCATCCGGGTGGGCAAGGCCCCAACCAATCACAGGACGAGGGAAGGAATCATTTTCGCAGATTTTATCACTCTGTCCTCGAATATAAGGACAGATCAGACAGATAATCTAGATCACGTACATCCGTCCCACTGTAAGCCACCGTCTTAAAGTTGCCGCGCAAGGGTTTGTACTGTAAAGCTCCAACCTTAGGAAACGTTTCTTGAGATCATGCAGACTGGTGTTGTTGTTGTTGTTGTTCTTGTTGTTGTTGTTGTTGTTATCACATTAACTCTTTTCCCTTTTAGCACTGCAGTCCCGTTTTGGGGACAAACTCCTCGGAGTTTGAGTGATTTATCCCCATAACGGGACAGCGGTCCTCAAAAGGGTGGAAACAGAGACTGTACGGCTCCCACCAGGCAAAATGAGCTAAACTACGATAGGTCATACCAGGTACAGATCAGGGATCTATCTGACCTGCCCTGGTCGACTTGAATCATCGATGTATTAACTTGTACGATTCAACCTTGAACGACTCAATCGCACGAATGATCTGCGATCTCTCTCCCCCCCCCCCCATCGGAACAAAGCAACACGAAGCAAAAGCCCACACACAACAACAAAAAACAAGACTCAAAAAAATAAAAACCCCTACGTACGCACGACCGAAAAATGTTGTAGTCGACCGATCATCTATTTTCTTACATCGGCTGCTGGTGTTTTTCACTTATTGAACTCAAAAAACAAAACACACACAACACCACAAAACACAAGAGAAGACAGACCTAAACACACCAACACGGGACATAATACCCACAGCCACGCCATGAAAACAAAAATCCACACACAAAACTAAACGCACACGTACACAACAAATAAATAAGCCCCTACGCACCACACGAAAAACGAGACCCCCGACACACACGAGCCAAAAAACACACACACATAAACGCACAACAACAACAACAACAACACACCTCTGCCTGTCGCCCGGCGTGCCTCGGAGGCAGGCTCGCCTCGACCGAAGCCCTCCTCCTCCTCCTCCTCCCCTCCCACTCCCTCCCACTCCCTCCCCTTTCTCCTCCTCCTTGAGCCGACCCAACCACAGACCCCCCACCCGCCGCCGCCGTCCCCTGCCCCCCGTCCGAAACGCCTCCTCTCCTGCCCGACCCCCCCCCACCGCCCAAGCTAGCCGGAGAAGAGCCAGAAGCAGCAGGCTTCGACTGGTTCCGGTTCAGATCCTGGTTTTGGTGCGCGACTTGGTTTCGGTTTCGGTTGGGGGGTGCAGAGGGGTTTTCCCCGTCGTCTCTACCTCTCCGCGAGGGGACGCGAGATTCTTGTCCCCGAGAGGGGACACCGGAGCTCTGTCCCTGTTCTTGCTGCTCCGCCCTCCTCCTTCCCGGGTCACCGCCCCCTTCTCGATTGTGGTCGTTGCTGGCATCGTGGTCGTTGTCGCTGTCGCGATGGTCGTTGCCGGCGATATTGAAACCATCGTCGTCGTCGTCGTCGTTTCCACTATCGCCGACATCCATAGCGTCCCCCTCCCCTCCCTTACCGCCGACCCCTCCGCTTCCGCTACCACCACCACCACCACCACCACCACCGACAGCGCCGCTGCCACCCCCTGCTGTTGTTGCTGCTACTGATGCTGCTGTTGACGCGGCTGCCGCCTCCCTTTTCGAGGAAAACCTGTCCGCCTGTGCGTTGACCTCCTCCTCCTCCTCCATCTCCTCCTCGTCGTCCTCCTCCTCGTCCTCCTCCAGCACCCCTTCTTCCAGTACCTCCTCCTCCTCCTTCTCCTCCAGCTCCTCTTCTTCCTCCGGATCTTGCTGCCCCTCCTCTTCCTCCTCCTCCTCCTCCCCTTCCTCTTCCTCGTCCTCGTCCTCCTCCTCGTCATCTAGCCCTCGTCTCATCTCAGCCGCCAAGTCTTCCTCCGTCAGCTGCGTGGGGCAGTGACGGCGGCCGAACCGAAAAAAAAAACAACACGGGAGGTACAGCTTCGGTTTCTGTACTCGAGCTACAACTCCTTTCAGGACGACAGTCCCTTCCTAGGACAAAAAAATACGCAATAGATATACACGCACGCACCTACACACGGACCCTCAAAAGGCATACGCAGACGTACCTTCTGCTGCGCCGTTATTGGCTTGCGCCCATGAACGTCAGTACAAAACACGCCGGCCCCGGGCCTTCTATCCCTGTTTACCACCGCAAAACCCGTTTCGGCGGACGGGCCACTCTGATTCCAAGTAGTTCGTCCCCTAAACGGGATGGTAGTTTGCCTTAGAAGGGTGCATGGGATACGCCCAGGTTCCTTCACAGCGGCATTCGCCGAGGCCGATCGGGTCAAGGAAGCTTTCGAGATACCATGGGTCTGCTCGGGTCTGGTCCGGTCGGGTCCGGAAGTTTCAATAAAGAATATCACGGAGGGCCGAGGCAGGCCACACCCTGACCCGACCCGATCCAACCCGCGATATTTGATCCCACCCGTAAAATTCTCCTGCTGATCCCTGGGTGTTTTCCCCAGGGAAGGTGCTTACTCTATATATCACGATCTAGTGGTGTTTTTGTTTCCTATTGCGCGTACTCTCGATCACAAGTTGACTGTATCGCGTCGGCGGATGATGTAAAGTTATCTATGTTTTTTTCAGAATAACCAGAGAAAGAGGGATCGAACAAAGAAAGAAAGAAAAGATCAGAATCTAACAAAACGCAGCCGGAACGATCGAAACCACCCCACCCCATGAAACATAGCAAAGAAAAGGAACCACAAGGGGACTAACAAACCCAACGAAGAGATTGATGTACCAAGAAAGATACCCCTCTGCCTCCCTCCCATCGCTGCCCGCTGTCAATCTCTCACCTCCACCTCGTCGAGCTCGCCCTCTCCGTCTTCATCTTCCTCGTACTCCTCCTCTCCTTCCTCTCCCATTTCCCACATCCCTCCATCATCCTCCTCCTCTTCCTCTTCCTCTTCTTCCTCCTCCTCTTCCTCCCCCACCCTCCACCCCTCCTCCTCCTCCTCCTCCTGGTCCTGGTCCTCGTGAGCATCTCTTCCAGCTAAGCCAAGACCACCCCCACCACCACCGCCGCCGAACGCCCCCGACGAAGACCCTAAGCGCCTCCTGTCTGATGGAGAACCCGCGTTCGTTTGCGGCGCCTGGCCCCTCCTCCCCCCACTATCACCACCATCACTACGTCCTGCAGCAGATGAACCGGCACCAATTCCGCCGCTTGAAGTCCCACCGCCGCCACCCCGACCATTACGGTTACCACCACCAACACCACCAGCAGCGGCAGCAGCAGCAGCAGCAGCGGCGGCGGCAGCCGCAGCCGCAGCCGAAGCCGCCGCGGCAGCCGCAGCCGCGGAGGACGATGACGACGATGGTTGGGGAGGGTGTGATGAGGAAGAAGACCCTCCGCGTACCGTCGGCGGGGGCTGCTGTCCGTTGATGAGTAGGCCGAACAGGAAGGTGGCCATCTCGAGGATGGAGTCTCGGGACAGTAGCACCTGCGGGAGGGGGGTGGGGGGGGGGGGAGGGGTACTCATCCGTTACTTGCTTTAGTCATTGGGCCATTGACCACGCACCCCCGCATATCCCTTTCCAGACCGAGCACTGTTCCTACTCCTAACCGACACACCCTCAACATTGGGGCGGTGGTCATTACGCCCTCCTCCCCCCCCCCCCCAAAAAAAAAAATATTACATATAAACATTGTGCCTACGTTATCCCCGTCCGGTTTTGCCGTACGTGGCCACCGCCTATCTGGCATCTCCTAGGATAGCGATCGCTTTTTTTTGTACCATCTAGTGCACCAAACTTTTCTCCATGTCACATTCGTCAACCCCCCTCATCTCCTCTGCCACATCCCGTTCCTCCTTGTGCATTTCGCATGCTCCCATTACGTGAGTTCTACTCTTTATCATGCCACAATGGCACATGGGGGGGGGGGGGGGTACTCATTTGTTGCTTGCCTTATTACGGGGGGCCATAGTTAACAGGAACAAATATTGTTAGTAAAAATGGTTAAACATATACCAGGTAGGTTTTTATGTATACCATAGGTCCTCTTAACTATGGTCCCCCGTAATAGTCATTTGACCATTGACCACGCATCCCTTTCGAGACGCAGCGTGGGGGGAGGGAGGGTTAACATGTTGGAAGTAATAAAGCGGGCATAAAAGGGGTACGGAGTTAAGAAGCTGAGATAAACAAACAAAGGCACGATTGATAGGAGAGCTTCATGAAGCGTATCGTACGATGTTTAATCAAGAAGGTTCAAGAAAGCTTCGAACAGAAAAAAAAAGAAAAAAAGAGAACGTCGCGCAGGGAGGTTCAACAATCGCCTTGCCAGAAACGTTTCAAGAAGAACCTCCCAAGAATAGCTGTAGAAGAAGCTCCAAGAAAAAATTCAAAAGAAGCTCCGCTCCAGAAACACGCTCCAGAAACACTTGTCAGACGCTCAGTACTTGAGACACATGCACACATGACATTGACAGGAACACCAAAGCACACACAACACACACAACACACAGACAGACACATGCACACGAATCACCCAACCACAGCTAAGAACACAAACACAACCCAAGCAGACTGAAAAAAAGGAACGGACACACAAAATGACAAACAAAACGCGCGCATGCGCCGAAAACACACAAGATCATGGCAACACACCGTCAGACGCCCGAGCCTGCCCAGCTGCCTCAGCACCTCGTGCAGGCGCAACGACTCCGTCCCCCCCGCCCCCCCCGCCCCCACTGTAAGCGCCCCCCCACGCCCTGCAACTCCCAGAGCCTCGAGCCCCGACCCAAGCAGGGAGGCGATGGGGCTATCTTCCTCCACCTTTTTGGCTTTTTCCTGAAAAGGTAGTATTTTGAGACGTTTTGGCGCATGGAGCACAGGCAGGCATCGGCACGCGCACAACACAGCTCCGTAGTGTACGAGCAATCGAAACAGAGCATGACGGGCACCAGGCACACAAATAAAATACATTTTCGGTACACAGAAGCACGCGTATTTAATGCTAGTCGTGCCAGAAAAAATAAGAATTGTTGGAAAACACAAGTGATAACATTCGTGATAACATTCATAGCGTGAATAGCATAAGCTTAACCAGCATGCAGTGCAGCGCACACAACATGCGACATGACACTACAGTACCTCCTGTAGCATTGAAATATGCCTGCTATACCAATAGCTGTAACAGTAGAGTATATAATACCCTCCATGCACGACATGGCGGGCGGACGTACGCACGCAGCAACGTCGTGGTTTGCTAAAACATCGTATCAGCACAATGAAATTTCTTGCCTGAACGTGAGCCACACCGCGAGCCATCCCGAAGGCAGTCTTCTTCAAGAGCGACAGCCGAACATCCAGAGAAAACAGGGACGGGAACTCCTCCGGGAGGCCGGCACACCAAGACGGGAGTGACCCCGCGCACAGCCCGAGCGGGTTACACGCCTGCAGTACCATCGCCATCCATCACCACCACCACCATCATCACCATCACCAGCAGCAGCAGCAGCAGCAGCAACACCAGCAACACCCGCAATCGCCATCACCAGCCGCAATCGCCAGCCGCATCAGCACCACCCCAAAAACAACAATAACAGCAACGTAAAAAAAATCAAGAGCAACAGCAACAGCAACAACAACAACAGCAACAACGGCAACGTTTCCCAGCAAAAGCACCAACACCAACGACACCACCAGCAGCCGCAATTGCCAGTAGCAGCAGCAGCACCACCAAAGACAAAAAATGGCAGCAACGTAAACAACATCAAGCGCAAAAGCAACAGCAACAACAGCGACAACAATAGCAGCAACAACAACAACAACAACAACAACAACAGCAAGAGCAAGAGCACCACCACCCGCACCGACACCAATACCAACACCAGCATTACCACCACCACCACCACCAACACCAACACCAACCAAGAGAGAGAGAGAGAGAGGCAAACCAGCGAAGGGGCGGCGGCAGCGGCACCATCGAGAACATAACAAAATGAATTGGTCAAGGAAGTCGCAGGAAACCGAGGGAATCCTCCAATGTTACGGGGGGACATACAGTGTTACAGTGTTACGGGGGGTCATATTAAATAGGATCCACGGTACACACAAACACCTATATATTTCGCCTTTTTTACTAACAATATTTGGTCTTATTTACTATGGCCCCCCGTACTATTACGGGGGGCATAGTTAATAGGACCTATGGTATACATAAAACCCTATATATTTAACCATTTTTACTAACAATATTTGGTCCTATTAACTATGGTCCCCCGTACTAGCAATCCACCAGAAGAGTCAAGCATGGCGTGTATACAGAAGGGGATACATTGGTGTTAGGGTTCTGAATACTACTGTACCACTGGCCTGGGCGGAAAAATAAGAAGTGTTTATACATAAACATGAAGGCCGATCGTTTTTTTACATTTACGACCATAGGAGTGTGTGGTGCAGCAAGCAAGCAAGCAAGCAAGCAAGCAAGCAAGCAAGCAAGCAAGCAAGCAAGCAAGCAAGCAAGCAAGCAAGCAAGCAAGCAAGCAAGCAAGCAAGCAAGCAAGCAAGCAAGCAAGCAAGCAAGCAAGCAAGCAAGCAAGCAAGCAAGCAAGCAAGCAAGCAAGCAAGCAAGCAAGCAAGCAAGCAAGCAAGCAAGCAAGCAAGCAAGCAAGCACTCAAGCAAGCAGGCACTCAAGCAAGCGATTAAGCAAAGCGAGCAAGCGATCAAGCATAGCGATCAAGCATAGCGATCAAGCATAGCGATCAAGCATAGCGATCAAGCATAGCAAGCAAGCAAGCATAGCGATCAAGCATAGCGATCAAGCATGGCAAGCAAGCAAGCAAGCAAGCAAGCAAGCAAGCAAGCAAGCAAGCAAGCAAGCAAGCAAGCAAGCAAGCAAGCAAGCAAGCAAGCAAGCAAGCAAGCAAGCAAGCAAGCAAGCAAGCAAGCAAGCAAGCAAGCAAGCAAGCAAGCAAGCAAGCAAGCAAGCAAGCAAGCAAGCAAGCAAGCAAGCAAGCAAGCAAGCAAGCAAGCAAGCAAGCAAGCAAGCAAGCAAGCAAGCAAGCAAGCAAGCAAGCAAGCAAGCAAGCAAGCAAGCAAGCAAGCAAGCAAGCAAGCAAGCAAGCAAGCAAGCAAGCAAGCAAGCAAGCAAGCAAGCAAGCAAGCAAGCAAGCAAGCAAGCAAGCAAGCAAGCAAGCAAGCAAGCAAGCAAGCAAGCAAGCAAGCAAGCAAGCAAGCAAGCAAGCAAGCAAGCAAGCAAGCAAGCAAGCAAGCAAGCAAGCAAGCAAGCAAGCAAGCAAGCAAGCAAGCAAGCAAGCAAGCAAGCAAGCAAGCAAGCAAGCAAGCAAGCAAGCAAGCAAGCACTCAAGCAAGCAGGCACTCAAGCAAGCGATTAAGCAAAGCGAGCAAGCGATCAAGCATAGCGATCAAGCATAGCGATCAAGCATAGCGATCAAGCATAGCGATCAAGCATAGCAAGCAAGCAAGCATAGCGATCAAGCATAGCGATCAAGCATGGCAAGCAAGCAAGCAAGCAAGCAAGCAAGCAAGCAAGCAAGCAAGCAAGCAAGCAAGCAAGCAAGCAAGCAAGCAAGCAAGCAAGCAAGCAAGCAAGCAAGCAAGCAAGCAAGCAAGCAAGCAAGCAAGCAAGCAAGCAAGCAAGCAAGCAAGCAAGCAAGCAAGCAAGCAAGCAAGCAAGCAAGCAAGCAAGCAAGCAAGCAAGCAAGCAAGCAAGCAAGCAAGCAAGCAAGCAAGCAAGCAAGCAAGCAAGCAAGCAAGCAAGCAAGCAAGCAAGCAAGCAAGCAAGCAAGCAAGCAAGCAAGCAAGCAAGCAAGCAAGCAAGCAAGCAAGCAAGCAAGCAAGCAAGCAAGCAAGCAAGCAAGCAAGCAAGCAAGCAAGCAAGCAAGCAAGCAAGCAAGCAAGCAAGCAAGCAAGCAAGCAAGCAAGCAAGCAAGCAAGCAAGCAAGCAAGCAAGCAAGCAAGCAAGCAAGCAAGCAAGCAAGCAAGCAAGCAAGCAAGCAAGCAAGCAAGCAAGCAAGCAAGCAAGCAAGCAAGCAAGCAAGCAAGCAAGCAAGCAAGCATAGCAAGCAAGGAAGCAAGCGAAACAGCCAAGCCAGTCAGCCACCCAGCAAGCAAGGAAGCAAGCAAGGAAGTGAACAAGCAAGCTGCAACAATCCACACATGCAAAGAAAATACTTTCAACGAAAAAACCGGGCGCGATTTGTGCTCCAGACGCTACGAGCTGCTGGGCTGGTAAACAAAACAAATTGAGTTGGCCATGCCCCCTCAGTCATTTTCTACGAATTTTGAGCCCAACACTTGAAACTTCCTACTTGAGAGCAAAACGATGGGATTAGCCCACGGGCATGGTTAACCCCTTTAGAACCGCAGTCCCGTTTTGGGGACAAACTACTTGAAATTTGACTGGTTTGTCCCCAAAACGGGGCTGCGGTTCTAAAAGGGTTAATCAATAGTTTCCTACATTTGTTTATTCACGAAATCACCTCCGAAATATGCGAAAATTCCAACGTCGGCTGGTGCGCTGTACACTCAGCAACACACTGCTACTAATTTAGAGTCGCGATACTTCCAAATGGCAGAAAACCCGCCGGACGTGTGAGAAAAAACGTTTGTAGGCCACGGCCTAGCCTGTACAAATTGAAGCGAAACACAAGCCAACGTCGCGTTTTTATATATTACTACGTCATGTGCGTGAAAAAAAAAAAAAAAAAAAGGGGAACGAAAAAAAAAAAAGCTAAATTTTGTATTTTGGCAAAAGCTGGTCGCTTCAAAATACTGCTGAATCTCTCTAGTCTATGTTATAAATGCCAGCAAGTGTGGCGGACTTCGATGCCGTTTTTTTCCCGACATTCTATCCCGGGGTGTTTTTTTCTCCTAATTTTTTCTATGGTTTGTAACGTTTTTCCATACCTAATAATGGCCCCCGAAGAGACAATCGTGTTTTTTTTCCGGCATCGTATCGGGCACCGGCCTCAATAGAGGCCCCTGCTGTGCACGTATCTCTGGGCTTTCCACGGGGGTATAACAATATCTATATATATAAATATAAATATAAACACAGCTCTACTTTCATCCGCAGCATCGCATCATATACTATCATGTCGTATCATATCATATCGTACATACCTGTCTTGATATTTTCCGCTGCAGCCCTGACACGATGCACCGCCGGCCAAGGTCTAGCAGAACCGTAGGGTGGGGGTCGGGCACATCATCCGCCGACAGGCCCTCTCTCAGTAGGCTACATCGGTGCCGAAATATGCCAATGGAGGGAGGGAGGGAGGGAGGGAGTAAATCAGAGCTAAGAAACATATGCGTAGCCCAAGGGCAGTCTTAAAAACATGGGTCTCCCTCACTTCTTCCGGCAAAAAAATACCAGGTATATATTTTCCTCGTATACACGTGTTCGAACGAGCGTCGGAGCCAACCAAAGGACTCAAGTAAGTGCTGCCGTCGGTCAACCCCCCCCCCCCCCCCCGCCCCCGAAAAACATGGCAACGCCTTTAGGAGTGCAGTCACATTGCGATTGCGAGGGCTAAACCGCTCGAACTACACACAGTGTGTCCCCAAAACGGGACTGCAGTACTTGAAAGGTCAAGTCTTCAGGTGTTTACTCACGCCAAGGTTAAGAACCCTCCCCCCCTTGAAACGAGTACACACCCCAACCCCTTTGTTGAAGCTGTCATCCCTATGCAAGAAAATCCGCCTCAAAAACGGTCCTTAGTAGGATGCAGCTCGCCCTTCATGCGACTCGCTCAACACCTCACGGCGCTTCGGGCTTGGTTGCAACATAAGCACTGTCTGCCCCGTCGGTGAAAACCCGACGTGCTCCGTCGCGGCACCGTCGGGATGCGAGGGTCCCGTATGGTTATACGACTACGGCCATGCATGACAATGAGTACCCCCCCGCCCCCTTCCCCCCGGCAAGTTCTCAAGTGCTGTATGTTGCGCACCACACTACTGCCCGGTATTACAACTCTGCCGTGCCTCATTTTTTTTTCAGTAGCATGTAAAGTAAAAATAACGTACCCTGTTAAGTATGGTACAAACAGTAGAGCCAAAGTGATGGACACACTGCTGTCGAGCCAGAATCTCGAACTTCCCAGATTCGTACGTGCCAGGCATTATATCATTTCGATCTCACAGCTCCGTTTTTCGCTTTTTTTCTTCTTTCTTCTTACACAAGCGCAGCTGCACGTCTCGCAGTGCTGGCTCATACGAAGACGCAGCGAAGCGAGTTGAGCCATAAACTCTTACTTTTGTAAAATACCTATTTCCAAGTCTCGAAACAATGACCGTGTCATGATTTTTTCGGATTTCGAACATGCGTCGAAGAGAGCCAAAAAAAAAAAAACTCGATTCCATATTCCCAAAAACCTCCTTTTAAGGCGGTACGTACACTCGCTTTTATTTTGTTGGTGGAAACGAAATTATACTATACCTGGTACGCAAGTACTGACCTACAGTATTACGGGGGACTACAACTTAATAGGACCTATGGTTCACACTAAAACTTATATATTTACCTGTTTTTACTATTACGGGGGGCCATAGTTAATAGGACCAAATATTGTTAGTAAAAATGGTTAAACATATAGGTTTTTATGTGTACATAGGTCCTGTTAACTATGGGCCCCCGTAATAACACTATTCAGTCCTATTTACTACGGCCCCCCGTAATAGTAATAGTGGATAACGAGCAGAGAATAAAGTTAAAAGTCCTCGCCTTTTCCTGAGCTCGCCCCATTCCTCGCAGAAGGCCTGCAGCGCACTAAGCAAGCACATGTGCTCGCCAAAGCGGAAGCCCGCTCCGATACCGCCCCCCTCCAACACCCCACCGACCGCGTCAAGCCGAGCGTCGAGGGAGGTAGCCCCGGGGGAGAGTACCGGGGGAAGGTCGAACATTTCCGTGCCCTTCCCCTTTGATGTCACCCCGCGACCACCACCACCACCACCATTACTACTAGCACCACCCCCACGACCACCACCACCACCGTCGCCGCCGCCGGTGCTGCTACCACTTCCACCACCACCACCACCACCACCACCACTACCACCACCGCTAGCGGCCCTGTGGTTGGCGGACGGAAGCCTGCTGCGCTCCCCTCCGCCCCCGCCAGCACCGCTCTTAGCCCTGCCCCCTTCAGCAGCGGTACCCCCCGCGACGGCTGTTGTTGCTGCTGCTGGTGCGGCCACTTCTGCCGCCGTTGCGGTCTTTGCGCAGGAACTTTCCGACCTCTCTGCTTGTCCTCCACCTCTTCCTCTTTCCCCCCCTCCTCCCTTTCCTATTGCTGCTCCTCTTTCTCCTGACCCTGCCTCTCCTCTTCCTCTTCCTCTTCCTCCTCCTCCTCCTCTGCTACCCTCGCCCGCCCCGACACCTGCCCCCACCGCGGCTGCTGTTGCTGCTGCCGCTGCTGCTGCTGCTGCTGCTGCTGCTGCTGCTGCTGCTGCTGCTGCTGCTTCTGCCTTTACTGTTGCGGATGCTGCTGCTGCTGCTGCTGTTGACGCTGATCTTGCTGAAGTTGCTGCTAACCTCGCTGGTGTTGCCGATGATCCTGATCCCGCTGCTGCTGCTGCTGCTGCTGCGGCTGCTGCGCCTGCTCCAGCAGCCGGCGTTACCACTTCTTTTGTTGCTGCTGCCGGCACAGTAGCTGGGGAAGGCCTCGCACCGCCACCACTACCATCACCACCACCACCACAGACACCAACACCGTCGGGGGAGGAACAGGAAGAAGAAGCAGGGGGTGCAGAGGGCCTGACATAGCGAGGAGAGAACTCGAGGGTCACGGCCTTTTCCCACTGCCGCCGCGACACGAGGATGGACCGGTGCTTGAAACGGTCCCTGTCGAGTCCAGTTTAGCCCAAAACAAGTAAAAGCGAAAAGGAGAAGGAGGGAGGGAGGAAGGGAGGGAGGACAAGAGTAGAGGGGAAGGACCGGGAGGGGGGGGCGGGGCGTACTCGATATCATGAATGGCCGTAGTCACATGACCAGGGATGGCAGAGACGGGATGGGGGCTTGCACCGGTGCTTATAAACGGATTATGTTCAGGCAATAACGGTCCCAGGGTATTGATGGAAACAGCGGGGGAGGGGGAGGGGTGTACCCATGACATGCATGGCCGTAGTCAGGAAGGCGGGGGAAGCGGGGGGGGGGGGGGGGGGGGGGGGGGGGGGGGGGGGGGGCGGGTACACATTTGTTGCTTGCCTTAGTCTCATTTGACCATTGACTACCGCATCCCTTTCGAGACGGCGCACCGTTCCTACTCCCAGTAGGGACACCTCCAATATCTGGGTATGCAATACGATGCCTGGTACGTGTCTCCCATGCATCACACAGAAACGTTCTGCTATACGATCATCTTCCTGCTTAGACTTACGCAAGTGGCCACGACCAACCTGGCATCTGAGAAGGTACCGCCAAAAAAAACGGGACGGGAAGAAAAACCCAAGACGAAAGAAAGAACGAACGAGAGAAAAACTGAATCCAAAATGATCGACAGCAAACGGGAGAACACACATACACACACCCGCTGCTGGTAACCGGGACTTCCCCCCCGGTCTCGCAGGCGTGCTTGTACATCAAAAGTTGCACCGCCTCAAACATGGTTGAACCTGGGGAGGAGAGAGCGGGAGGGAACGCGAACGGGGTTGGAGGCGAGGGGTGGGGGTGGGGTGGGGGGTAGGGTCAGCGGTGGGGCGGTGCGGTGCGGTGCGGTTTGGTGTGGTGGTGTTCGTGTTGGCGACAGTGGTGGTGGTGGTGGTGGTGGAGGTGGCGGTGTGGGGTGATGGGGTGGCGATGGGGTGGTGAGGTGGTGATGTCGTAGCCGGTGCGACTGCTGTTGCTCATGTTGTTGCTGGTTGTAGATGCTTCTCCATGTTGACGTTTGCTCGTCGTTGCTGTCGCTGGTGGTTGGTGTCGTCAACGTTTTGATGGTTACACCTACATGGAGGTCCCATAAGAATATGGGGAGTCCCATAAAGATATGGGGGTCCCATAAGAATCCCCCCCGCCCCCCTAATAAAAAGAAAAGTGATTTGCTTGCCAAAATAATATCAGGTATATACTATTACGGGGGGACATAGTAAATACCTGGTAGGACCAAAGGTACATACAATAACTTGTATATTCCCCTATTTTTACTATTACGGGGGACCATAGTTAACAGGACCTATGGTACCCATAAAAACCTATATGTTTAACCATTTTTACTATTGCGGGGGACCATAGTTAATAGGACCTATGGTATACATAAAAACCTATATATTTAACCATTTTTACTAACAATATTTGGTCCTATTAACTATGGCCCCCCGTAGTAACGATATTTGGTCCTGTTAACTATGCCCCCCGTAATATTAATAACAGCATTTGGTTCTATTTACTATGGTCCCCCGTAATAATGTAATTCGTACAACAAGAGTCTGCGTCCGCCTAAATGCCCATCAGCGAGGAGGGCCTAAGCTAACGACCGATGGTGTAACACATCACCTATCGGGCTCTTCCCATGGGCCTCAACCGCTTCCACCCACCTCCCCCCCATATATACACCCCCCGCCCTCTCCCCCCCCCCCCCTCCCCTCTTCCACTAGCGCGTAGGCTCGACTCTGAGTCGAGATACAAGGAACTCTCGGCGCAGGCTACGGCAGAGAGAGGGGAGCAGCACCTACTTTTTTTCTTTTTTTCTTCTTCACCGGGGCTATCGACTTGAGGAGCTATGCACTCTTAGCAAGTAACTCAAAACACTCATCAGAATTAAAAAAAAAACGAAACTGCGACCGGATGGTCTTTATTTAGCACATAACGGATTACACGCAAGAGCGCAAATGGTTGTTCCAACAATAGCGTGTATTGATAGACATTTTCAGCGCCCTTTAAGAAATCCCCATCGTTGCCAGAGAACGGTATACCGTTAATAAGGTACGGTTTCCCTGTCTCTCGTTGCACGTGTCTTTTGTATGTCTATCAATGTATACGCAAGTCCTTGTACTGCGGAACTGCATGATCTTCTGTACCAGTTATTAAAAGCACGGGGTTTCCTGGGGTTCGATCTACACCAGGCAGATCCTGCACAGCCTCTAACGAAGAAAGGTGAGGAACTACTGCAGACGATCTACAGATCATGATATATCTGCGCACGACGTATGGCACCAAAACTTTTAGGCATTGCTCGTAGCAAGAGGCACCGTCCCTCCAAGGCAGATCCCGCACAGCCTCGAACGAAGGCAGGTGAGGAACTACTGTAGATGATCTAGAGATTATGATCTAGCTGTACATGAGACATGGTACCACCTCAAGGCATTGCTGTATAAGAACATAAGGCACCGCCCCTACAAGGCAGATCCTGCATAACCTCTCAGAACGGCAGGCGAGGGACTAGATGATCTACAGATCATGATCTATCTGTACATGACACATGGAACCACCCCCTTCAAGGGCATTGCTGTATAAGAACATAAGGCGCCGCCCCTACAAGGCAGATGCTGCACAACCTCTGACAACGGCAGGCGAGGAACTGAGTAGTACACGCCATGATCTATCTGTACATGAACTGTTTGAGGTGTGTAAGACTAGAACGACATCTTCCCTCACTCCGCCATATTTCGTCATCGTGTGCGCCGTTTTTTTTTTTCTTTCGCTTTTCCACAAAGTCGCTGACAAAAAAAACAGCCCTTGAAAGGGTTTCCGTGCCATGTTGCGTGTTTCTACGGTATGAAACCAACATAAAAAGAGCAACATACAGGTATGCCTTATGGAGGTGGAACCTTATTATTTCCTGAGACCCTCGGACAATAAAAACTAATGTCTCACCAGAAACATGGCTTTCATGAAGAAAGTTTAATCGCGCGATCCGGGCAACTCACAGAAACTATCGTAGTACCCCGTGGTACTATTACGGAGGGCCATAGTTAATAGGACCAAATATTGTTATTTTAAAATGGTTAAATATGTAGGTTTTTATGTATGATATAGGCCCTGTTAACTACGGTCCCCCGTAATATTACGGGGGGCCATATTAAATAGAACCTACGGTCCATACAAAAACTTAATTTTTTCGCTATTTTTACTAACAATATTTGGTCCTATTTACTATGGTCCCCCGTAATAGTTGTTTCACTTGAGGAGCTCAAACGGGTCAGGACATCTCGAGCCAAAAAGCGGTATACCCCCACCCCAATCGTGGGGTGGCGTGTGACACGGAGGAGTCTGGCACACTATTAATAGGCGGCAGCGAGAAAACTGCCACGATGCGTCAGGAGACAGATGGTGGCCACAGGCGGCGAAACAGCAAGGGACGGGCCAATAATAGCGAAACGCGTCTATGTAATACATATTACGGGGGACCATAGTTAATAATAGGACCAAATATTGTTGGTAAAAATAGGGAAACATACCTGGTATAGGTTTTCGTGTATACCGTAGGTCCTACCAGGTATGAACTATGGTTCCCCGAAATAGCTAACAACGTAATGAGCGCTCAACTGTTGGATGAGTCTCTATCGTAGGAGTAGGAAAAAACGCTACGTCTCTAAAGGGGGTGCGTGGTCAATGCTCAAATAATAAGGCAAACAACAAACGAGTACGCCCCCCCCCCCCCCCCCCCCCCCCCCCTCCTCCTCCTCCTCGCCGTGAATCCCGTCAGCAGCATCCCTTGCCTTCGAGGAAATCGGCTCTGAGAGCCATCTGGAGGGTTCTGCGATACGATTTCTTGCGTGTCGTATACTTTTTACGTTGAAAAAACGACAGCTGTGAGAGAGTTCGAAGATGCTGTCGCGAAACTCATATTTTTGCAAGCTGCGTGGGATACTTTTTTCGATCGCGCGAGAACTGCGGGATCCGAGTGGGAAAAGAAGTCGCGCAGCTCAGGGGAAATGCTTCGCGTGGGAAAAGAAGTGGCGCAGCTCAGGGGAAATGCTACACACATAATGTGTCGCGGTCGCGGCCAGCAGATGTCCAGCCCGGGCCTGGTGCTCGGGTCCGCGCCCTCCCACTATCACGGGGGTGGGGGGGGGGGCATAGTAAATACCAGGTAGGACCTACGGTATACACAAAAACCAACATATTTACCTATTTTTACTGTTACGAGGGACCATAGTTAATAGGACCAAGTATTGTTTAGAAAAAAATGTTAAATATATACCTGGTAGGTTTTTACGTATACCATATGAGGTCCTACTAGCTATGGTCCCCCGTAAGAACAATATTTGGTCCTGTGTGCTACAGTATGCCACCCGTAATAACGCTGTACTTTGTTTAACCCCCGACAAAAAACACACACAACCCCTCTCTGGCCGCCCCCGACTCACTCCAGCGGCAGAAGGGGTTCACTCGCCCGCACGCTTGGGCTGGAAACAAAATCCGACCGGTAGGCGTCTACAGCGGAAAGTGAGAGCATCCGCCGGTTACATCGTAGCAGCTAGGATCCTTCTACTATCCCTATGTGCGGGAGACCACGGTGAAAAGGACCCAAGTATTGTTCGTGAAAACAGCAAAGTATACAGGGTAGGGGTTTGTGTGTACCGTAGGCCCTAGGTAATGCTGTCCCTCGTCAAAGCACACATCACTCTGTGTCGAAATGTAAGGGCAGCTACGACAAGATCATGATATATACAAACGGCTCTACTACTGTATATATAGATAACTTTCTAGACAAGAGCGGGACACTTGAATACCGTGCGTAGCGCTACACAAAGTTCACACCTCAAGACAGAAATTTGATTCCCACGTCCATGATCTAGATCCTTCCAAGGCAGATAGATCATCTATTCCCGACCGTGTCTGATGCGATCTACACTTAGTAGCTCATGTTGCCGGGTGCTCCCCGTATAAGCAGCATGATCTACACTATTAACAGCACACGTTTCCTGGGTTAGATGTGCGCCATATAAGGCAGATCCTGCACAGCCTCGCACAACGACAGCTGAGGAACTAGATCATCTACAGATCATGACCTATCTGTACACGACACATGGCACCACCCCTTGAAGGCATAGTTTTATATGAACATAAGGCGCCGCCCCTATAAGGCACGGCTCTTTTCCATCTTTCGTACCTGGTACATATTACATGAGGCATTGCTCATAACAAATGGCACCACCTCTGCAAGGCACTGCTCTCGTCCCATACTTCGTGCATTTTGTACGGCAGATGCGTGCGGCGTCGGCGTGGTTATCCTCGAGTACGCAACCCTCTTCTGGCATTTATTTTGCCAATCACCCATTTTCAGCCCCCAAGAATATGGACCTCGGCCCGCTTCATGCCACACTTTTGTTTTTGCTATACTCTTAACTCGTGAACGAGCGTACATAGCGGATGGAAGCTGCCCGCAAAGCCAAACCCCCTTGCATCAACCAACTAAACCCAACCCCCCTCGTCTCACCGCTCGGAATCTCGCCCTGTGTCACGTCAGCGACCGTCACTCTCTCCCTATTTCTCCCCCGCCCCCTCCGCTCCCCCTCTCCCTCCCCTTCCCCGCGCTCCCTCTCGCCCCCGCCTTCCCCAGCCGGTGCCGCCGCCGGGACAGCATCCCAGTAGTACCGGAGAGTCCACTGGAGCAGCGGGAACCGACTTTCCCTTGGTTTGCCTCTCGATCCCGTACCCCCTGCCGATGACGATCCGCCCCTAACACCACCATCACCACTAGAGCCGCCCCCGCCACCACCACCGCCAACACCACCACCACCACCACCACCACCGCTGCTGCCATAAGCGGCGCTTCTGTAGTAGGAAGGGCTTCGGTAAGGGCCATCCCTAGCGGCGGCAGCAGCAGCAGCGCTTGAAGCGCCACTGGACCCACCAGCAGCTACACCAGCAGCTGAACCCGTAGCAGAACCGGCAGCAGTCCGGGAGGCGTGGTGGGCCTTCCTGTAGTATGACAGGCTGCGGTAGGGGGCCCCCGCGGCCGCCGCGGCCGCTTGTGCGGCTACCGCCGCCGCATTCACTTCCGCTGCTGCTGCTGTTGCTGCTGCTGCTGCTGCGGCTGCTGCTGCTGCTGCTGCCGCTCCCGCGTCAGCCCCACCCCCTCTTCCCGTCCGTGCTCTCGCTGAAGCTGTCGCCAAACCCGCCCCTGACTTTGATGTTCCCTTTGCTTCTGCTTCTGCTCCTGCGGCTGCTATTCCTGCCGCTTCTGCAGCTGCGCGCGCCTCTGCGGAAGAGCGGGAACCGCGCGACGAAGACGAGAGCCGCCTACCCGCATCTGACCTGGCGACATCCCCACCCACACCACCACCACTATCCCTACCACCACCACCACCACCACCACCACCACCACCACCACCACCGGTACCGTCACCGCTTCCGCTGCTTCTCCCGGCAGAAGCGACGGGGCTCGATCGCCTACCCCCACCGGCAGTAGACCTCGTCCTCGACCCCGACCCCACCCCACTCCCAGATCCAACCGCGGTAGCATCCCCACCAGCAGCCGAAGCCGCACCGGTCTTACGACCGGACAGCAACGAAAACGGAGGAGGAGGAGGAGGTGGAGGGAGGGGAGGGGGGAGAAGAGGAGGAGATGCAAGAGATGACGACCACGAAGACGAGGATGACGACGACGAAGGACGACTCAGCTCTGTCCTCTGCCTCTTCCGCGAAAGAGCGGGCATGGGAGAGGAGGAAGACGACGGGGAGAATGACGCGGCGGCGGCGGCGGCGGCGCGCGACCTGCGAGCGGTGCCGCCCCCACCACCGGTAACGCCAACCCCAGAGGCAATGTTGAGTCCTCGGGGGGAGGCTGACCTCCCTCTCCCTCTCCCCGCCCTGCCTCTCCCAGACACCACCCCCACCTCCGCCGCGGCTGTAGGTCCACCTCCCGCCGCCCCGGCGCCGGCGCCGGCCCCTGCTCCCCTTCGTCGTCGGGTCGAGACGCCCAAGGTCACCGCCGACCTCGACACTCTCCTGCTCCCTGTCCCCGCTCCTGCTCCTGCCGCTCCTGCCGCCGCCCTCGTTCCTGCTCTTGTTCCTGCCCTTGCTCCCACCGTTCCTGCCGCCGCTGCTGCCACCGCCGCTGCCGCTGCTGCTGCTGGTTCTCCTGCAGCAGATGGCAACAGTGGCGAGGATGGGGAGGAAGAGGAAGAAGAGGAAAAAGAAGAAGAAGAAGAAAAAGAAGAAAAAGAAGGCCGGGAACTTCTGCGGCCGGAGCGACCTTCGACCTTTGGAGAAACCAACTCCGCCGCCGCCGCCGCCGCTGCCGCGGCAACTCTCGAGCGCGAAGACATCTCACGACTGCCGCCGACACGACCGCCACTACCGCCATCACAACCCCCTGCACTAACGGGAACAATCCCACCGCGCTTCCGTTTCGACGACCGAAGGCTGACTCCCGAGACGGGGGATCCAGCTCCGCCGTCGCCGCCGCCTTCCTTAACTCCCGCTTCGCCGGCGGCAGCGGCCCTGCGACCGCGAGTCATAGGCCGTACCGAACCAGACGCCGCCGCCACCGCCGCCGCTGCCGCCGCCGCTACTCCTACTTCCCCTGCCCCTGCTTTTTCCCCTTCTTCTGCTGGTGTTCCTCTCCCGCCTGCCGCCGCTTGTCTTCCTGTTGTAGATGCTGCTCCTGCTGCTCCTGCTGCTGCTGGGGTAGGTCTCCTGGACCGACCCTCGCCCCGACTCGGAGCCGCGGGGGCTTGAGATCGAGATCGCGACGTGGACCTAGTAGCTGTTGACCCGCGGGTTCGGGCCGGAGGAGACGGCGATGATGACGCGGACTGCGACGCAGAGCGAGGTGCGGACTGCGGTGCCGAAGAGGAAAACGGACTCGTAGGCGGAGACCGCACCGCATCAGACGTGGCAGGAGGTTGAGCGGACAAAACCGAAGAAGAAGGAGGGGGGGGGGCATGGTCTTGAGATGTTGGAGACGACGACATAGAGCCGCTAACGTCCCTGGGGGTGGCGCTGGCGCTGGCGCCGGTCCTGTCCCTGGGGTTTTCCGTGGCGGCCTTGGAGCTCCCGCTGCTGCCTCCCCTTGAGCTCCTGCTGCCCCTCGTCGAGCTCCCGCCGCCGCCGTTAGCACCTCCGTTGCTAGCGCTGCCGCTCTTAGCTCTTCCCTTTCCTCGGCTTCGGGACCTCGATTCAGCCGAGGCGGGGAGTGCACCGCTACCGGTGCAGTCGCCACCGCTTCCGCTTCCGCCGCTCCCGCCCCCACTAGCGCCCCCATCCCCGCCCGCGCTATGGGCTCCACGGCCAGCACCGCTACCACCCCCACCGGCACCGTCACCGGCGCTGCCACTATTGCTGCTGCTGGTGCTGCTGTTGGATGCTACTTTTGACGAGGTCGGAGTGGCGGCAGCAGCCGATGGCGCTATAGGTGGCGACAACTGCCGTGATGAGGCTGCCGACGAAAGAGGGCGCTGTTGCTCTTGCTGTTGCCGCTGCTTCTGTTGCTGCTGTTGCTGCTGCTGCTGCTGCTGCTGCTGCTGCTGCTGATGCTGCTGCTGCTGCTGCCGCTGCCGCTGTTGCTGCTGCTGTTCGGGGGGAGGAGGCAGTGGAGCCGGCGGGGCCCTTCGAGTGGACATTAGTTGAATTCGGACCCCTGGCCCAACAGGGGAATCTTCGTCTACCATGCCAGGAATCGTCTATGTTGGAATGGGGGAGGGTGGAGGGAAGGAGGGAGGGAGAAAAGGACGGACGGAGGGAGGGAGGGAGGGAGGGAGGGAGGGAGGGAGGGAGGGAGGGAGGGAGGGAGGGAGGGAGGGAAGGAGGGAGGGAAGGAGGGAGAGAAGGACGGAGGGAATGAGGGAGGGAGTGAGGAAGGAGGTCCAGGAGGAGGCATGGCGTATGTGAGGTTCATCTACCACAGAATGAAGAAGGGGCACCAAAAGGCAATCAAACATACACAGAAAGCGCTGTTCGCCGGTCGCAGCTGAAAGTGCACGATGTACACCCAACCCAAACCATGGCAAAGACAGAGCCCTGTCAACCATCGCGAAGAGCCCGATCACCAATCGGTCATCGAGTGGAGTATGGTCAGCTACATACCAGCCGGGGGGGGGGGGGGGGAGGGGGGGGAAGAGAAGCAGCGTCTGCTCAACAAAACAAGCGTGAGATGATAGTAAATGAGTCTCGTCACCACCCTTTTTCCACGAGGGAACGAACGCCCGACGGCAAAATGATACAAATGGTGCAGCTCGTGGAAGAGCCTCTCGTCGAACACCATAAAAACCATGCATGACGCCACCGGAGGAAAAAAACAAAACAACAAAATATGTAAACCATACACGAAGCACAGACGCAAAAAAGTAACAAAATCAAACGTGTAGGAGCCCCTCGCACCCCTCTCCCCCTTCAAAATGCCTTCCAATTCGCCGGCGACTGGAGCCAAAAAAAACAACCAACACCACCACCCGCTCACCATCCTTAAAATAGTCCCCGATGCCCTCCCGCCCCCCCCACCACCACCACCAGGAAGCCTATGACCCGCGAACCCTCCAGATCCAGCCCCGGCCCCCGCCCCAGCCCGCGCTCCCCCTCCCCCCCCAGCCCCCCCCCCCCACCGCCTCCACCTACGGTAGCACCCCTCCCGCCAGGGACAGGGGGAAGCGCCAAGCCTGCCGCCGCAGCCGCTTCCAGCAGCTCCGGGGGCCACGCTCCGAGCCCTAAACCGCCGCCACCACCCCCCCCTACGCCTCCGAAGCCTAGGGAGGCGGCATGCGCGGCGGCTGCGGCTTGGGAGGCGGACGACGCGGCCTGAGCAGCCCGAGCTTGTCTCAGGATGGCCAGCTCTCGCTCAAGGGCGACGTCGGCGTCGACATGGCGCTGTTGGTGTTGCTGTTGTTGCTGTTGGCGTTGTTGTAGGCGTTGTTGGTGGGGGGATTGGGGGTGGGGTGGGGGGCGGCGGGAAGCGGGGTTGCGACCGCTCCCGCCCCCGCCCCCACCACCACCACCACCACCACCACCACCACCACTGCCGCCGCCGCTGCCGCCGCCGCCACCACTACCACCACCGCCACCACTGCTCCCACCCACACCGGGCGAAGACCCAACACCCCCCGCGGACAACCGGCCACCGGCGGTACCCGACGGGGAGGCGCACGCGCGCTCGAGAATCATCCTGTCCCTGCCGTGGCCATCGCGCGAGGAAGAAGGCGCCGCGGCAGCAGCACCAGCGGTAGCCGAGGCGGCGTCGGTAGATGAGGAGGAGGCGGCATGCGGGGCGGTTGAATGACCCCCGCGGACACGTCCCGCTGACCTGTGGGGGAGAGGTGAGGGGGAGAGGGTAGTGAGGTAAGAATAAAGCCCACAAAATAGAATAAACTACGAGCATAGAAAACGTGGGGATTGACCGCGAGGTGAAAATTGTTTTATAATCATACTATTACGGGGGACCATAGTAAATAGGGCCTACGGTACACACAAAAAAAAACTACATATTTACCTATTTTTCCTAACAATATTTGGTCCTATTTACTATGGTCCCCCGTGCTCAACCTAGCGTAAACGACACAGGTAGACGACCATGGGGATTCGCGGCGAGTAAGAGGTGATATGCGCGGCGTTTGGACCACTGCCGCGGGCATGTCCCGCTGACCTGCAGGAGGAGGAGGAAGAGGGAAGTGGAGTCATGAAAAGTCGTTGCCAACAAACAAGGTACGGCATAAAAGTACATACAAAAATGGAGGCATGCCCCACTCTCCTGGGCCAGACGGAGTCGGGGATGGGGTAACGAAAGCTGTTATCAACAGAAACGCATACAACTATATCGAAACTAAAACACCGAAAAAACACCGGAACATCAAAACACCAAGACTGAGGAATAAACACACAAAAAAACCACAACTCCAAACCCCCTTCAAAGACTATTACGGGGGGGACATAGTAAATAGAACCTACGGTACACACAAAAACCTATATATTTCCCTACTTTTGCTGACAATATTTGGTCCCATTAACTATGGCTCCCCGAAATAATATACAAAAAAATATATACCTGCTTTGTATGTAACACCGAAGCTCTCGAAAGACGGCGACACTCACGACCACAAAACACCCGCAGGCCCACACCCCCCCCAACCACAAAAACAAACCCGACAGCCAAAAACTCCGCAACCAAAAAAGCCAAGGCAAAGACCGGAACCAACGTCAAGCGTCTGACCTTCCCGCTGTTCCGGCCGCCGCAGCCGCCGCCACAGCCGCCGCCGCGGCCGCCGCTCTCCGCACCTCCGCGCGACCCTCCAGGGCCGCAAGCTGCGCAAACCTCTGGCTCAACGTGTCCACAGCCGTGCCGGCCCCGCTGCCCCCACCCTCTCCGCCCCCCCGTCCCGCCCCCGCCCCCCCTCCTCCTCCTGCTCCTGCTCCTCCGCCTTCTCCTTCTCCAACCCCTCCCCCGGCTCCCTCTCCTCCTTCGCTTCCTATCTCCACTCCCCCCCCCCCTCCAGCACCGCTTGCTCCCGCCTGCTTCGCTGCCGCCGAGGGAGTGGCACCGCTGGCACCGGCTGAACCCCTAGATTTGCCAGCAGCGGAAGACGACGACAACCTCGCCGTTGGTTTCTCGCTCCCGAGGATGGATTGGAGACCCGGGAGAGACCCCTCCCCCTCGCCCTCCCCCCTGCACCCCCCCTCAACCGCCCCCTCCTCCTCCTCCTCCTCCTCCTTAGCACACAGGTCCTGTTTACCCGCACCCTCTCGCTTAACCCGCCCCCCCTGCTTCACCCCATCCTCTTCTTCCTCCTCCTGACCACCACCCCCACCACCAACACCCTTCTTGCTTCCTTCCCCTCCATTCCGCTCCACCCCCTTCTCCCCAACCACACGCTTCGATTTTCTCCTCTCGCGACCACTAACCCCAGGCCCCGGGGCCCAGATAACGCCTCCTCCTCCTCCTCCTCCTCCCCTTCCCCCTCCCACTCCTTTGTGCTTGGAGTGATCGCTGGTGGCGGAGGCCAATTGCGCCGCTTTCGCCACCGCGGGAGGGAGGAAAGTTGTCAAATATTTCCGCAAAACCTTCTTGCGGATGTCCCCATCCTCGTACCTGCCAGGCATTCGTTTTCGGGGGTTGGGGGTGGTGGAAAGGGGGAGGGAGGGAGGGGGGCCGGAAACACAAAACGATGAATCAGGCATCACACGGACACATGGCGGGGTTTCTGTGCGGGGGAAGGGACGGCGGGGGGGAGGGGGGGTTGTATCCATTCTTCCCCTGCTGCAAAAGTTATCCGGCACGAATTGTAAACAGTTTTTGCCCGAAAACATGGTCAACAATCATACACGAACCGTCGCAACGGTCAAGGGTCACCAATATCAACGGTCACAAACTTCAAAGATCGCAAAAATCCAAGGTGACAGATTTTTCAAAAGTCACAAGATCCAATGGTTCTCTTTTTCGACGGCCACAACGTTCGGCGCACACACACGGTTACACAAGTTAACCAACCAACGGTCTCACTAAATTTCAACGGTCACGAAGATTGACGGTCACAGGGTTCAACCGTCACAGGGTTCAACCGTCACATCGTTCAGCGGACACAACCGTCACACAGACTAGCAAACGGAAACCAAAGTCAACGGTCACACCGCGTGTCGTAGTGTTATCACCGGCGTCCGGCCTCACCTGACATCAGCAGACCCGCTGCGATGGCAGACAGTAACCCGTCCTCGGTACCAGACGCCTCTTCCGCCAGTACGGAAGCACGAGTAAACCTTCAGAAAAAAAGGGAAGCGAAACCGAAAGTGGAGCAAACGAAGCAAAAAAGAAAATAAAAAAAGACGAAAATAAAAAACATAACCGAAAACGAATGAACGAAACTATTAATAAAAACAGACGAAAAACGAGAACAAAAAAAAAAAAGTGTTAAACTAAAATAAACGCAACAAGCGTCCCAAGCAAAGTCAAGACAGCATTAGGAGTGGAAAGGGCGGCGGGGGGACGGGGGACGGGGGACGGGGGAGGGGGGGGGTGCACTAGATAGGAGAGATGCATTCAATCTCATGCATGGCCGTAGTCGTATGACCATAGACCCTCGCATCCCTGTAATGCCGGGGCGGAGCATGTCGAGTTTTCACCGACCAGGCAGACATAAGTTGCACCAAGCGCGAAGCGCCGTGAGGTGTCCGGCGAGTCGCATGAAGGGTGAGCTGCATCCTACCAAGAACCGCTTGTGAGGCAGACTGGCATATGGAAGACACCTTCAATGAGTTCATTTAATTTCCGGCGTAGGCACTTCCAGAGACAGCAATGGGAGTACTATGTAACTGCCTATTGGGTGCCTTACCTTGAACACTACGTGATACGATCATTCCCACTTGCTCGGAGTCAAGGTTCTTTACCTCGCACAAATGATCTAACTCGACAACCACCTGTGGGCGATCGCCAAAAAAAAGAAAAAAAGAAAAAAAAGGTACCCTGGTTGTCTAGCTCACGTAGTGATCGGCATGTTTTACAGTAGTATCGTTGCCAACCGACGCCAACCCAACCTATCTAAAATAGGGGGAAGGGGGGGGGTATACACAGCGATATTTTTCAAGTTTGTAGTTGACCGCAAGGAGAGTAGGGGTGACGATACTCTCTATTTACCGGGAGGGGGAGGGGGGGGGGGGGGGGGGGGGGGGGGGGGGGGGGGGGGCGTCAGTGGTCCACGCACCCATAGAAACGTATACCAGCTTGATCGAAAAATATAAGCTACTTTTCGATGGCCACAACAGGCACAAAATTACTTGCCAGGTAAAACTTTCCGATCAGACTGATACACCAGTATCTATATATATATGGACCGGTTCCACACCCCCGATCGCGTATCATCGATTACCCACTTGAAACGCCAAAAACAAATAAGCACAATTGTTTTCCCGTCCCCGGTGGCTTGTTAGGTGGTCCGCGTGCCTATCAAGATCGATTTCGTGGGTTCAAGTCTCGCCGAGTGCATGCTCGTAGGGACTTTTTTTTGCATAAAAACAAAAATGAGCAGCGGAAAGCGCGAGAGCGTGAGTTAGCTACACTCGATGAAAATCGACGGGCAGTAGGAATGCTGAACCCTATGCGAGACATAAAACGAAGGCACGTACCTGGGGGGGGGAGAGAAGGGACGACACCTGAGACCACGGCTTGTCCAGAAGACCGCTGAGGGTAAAACCTCCTACGAGTTAGGCTGGAAAGTGAAAGTGATGATAAAAAAAACAAGAACAAAAACAAATCCAGGGCAACCCCTCGTCTGTACGATAAAAGAGAGTATGGTGGGGCTGTTTCCCGGTTCGGGTCTGCACTGCATACACATAAAACCTGCGCCGGGGCAGGTTAGGACCTACGATTTGCGGGGGGGCATAGTAAATAGGACCAAACATTGTCAGAAATAATAGCGAAATAGATAGATTTTTGTGTGTACCGTGGGTCCTATTTACTATGGCCCCCCGTAATGGTAACGTCTAAACGCTCCTACTACGGGGATCGGGTCGGGTCGGGTCGGGTCGGGTCGGGTCGAGTCGGGTCGGATCCGGAGGCTTTCAAACTCTCGCCGATCGGGACGGGTCGGGACACCCTTTGCTCGACCCAACTCGACCCGGCCCGACCCGACTCGACCCAACTCGACCTGACCAGCGAGATTTGACCCTGACGAAAACGGACTAAACAAAAAAAGACTAGACTACTGCTGCATCGAACTCCCTCAGCGACCTCCCTCAGCTACTAAATATACCGTAAAACTGCTATGAACAGTCGGTGACATGTACCCCACGAGTCAGGCAAGAAAAGGAGCACAGCGGCCCTCACCTCCTCTCCCGCCTTGAGCCTCGCCGCCGCCGCCGCTACCACTGCCGCCGCCGCCTTCCCCTTCCCCGCCCCTCCTCCGGCACCCCCCGCTCTCCCCCTCGCCCCTCTCCCGATCCGGGCACCGCCCGCCGCGCTTGCACGCCCAACACCATACCTACCAGCACCAGCACAACCGGCGGTAGTAGTAGCAGCAGCAGCAGCAGCAGCAGCAGCAGCAGCAGCAGCAGCAGCAGACGCTGCTGCCGTAGCCAAAGAACCACCACTGCCTCCACCGCCGCCGCCGCCGCCGCCACCACCATCACCCCCCCTCACTTTTCGACGTTTGCGCAGGCGGGAAGAGAGGGCCTCCGGAGATGATCCATGCCGGGTTTCGCCATCGCCATCACCTCCTGCTCTTCCTGCTCCTCCTCCTCCTCCTCCTTCTCCGCTTCTCCCGCTTCTCGCAGTCTTGCGCTTCTTGGAGGAGGCGGCGCTTCCCCCAGCCGGGACCACCGCCCCTCCTCCTCCTCCTCCTCCCCCCCCTCCCCCTGCCCCTCCTGGGAATTCTGCCGCTGCCGCCGAAGCCGCTGCCGTGGTCACAGCAGCAGTGGCTTCGGAAACAGCCGTCTCGACGTCCACAAAGCACTCCTTGCTCTCCCCCCCCTCCCCCTCCCCTTCCCCCTCCTCCTCCTCCTCCTGCTTGGGCTTCCGCTCCGACCCCTTCCTCCCGTCCCCCAAACCACGACCACCGCCCCCATTACTACCAGCGGGGGAAGCAAGGCGCGCCCTCGAAGTTCGTCTCACTCCGCTAGCACCGCCGCCGCCGCCACCGCGGCCGCCACCGCCATCGCCTCCGCCTCCGGTGTCACCCCACTTGACGGCTAAGGCGGATTCTGAGTCCGCTGGTGCTGCCGCTGCCGCAGCTGGTGCGGTTGAGGCTGGCCTTGGCGAAGGCGATCTGCTCGTCCTGAGGACGAAAAAAAAGAAAGAATTAAAAACCAATTACACCAGAAAAAAAAAAACACACACACACACACGAACACGAACATATCTGATAACATCACATAGAGAAGAAAACCAGAAAAAAGGGGAAAAAACAGTAAATAGGGGAGAGAGACGGAAAAAAACGACAGCAACAGCAATAACAACATCAACAACAAAAACAACAACAACAACATACCACGTCTCGTGTGCTGTAAACTTGCGATTCTGCAAACCAAAACTACGTTTTGCCAAAACGCCGAAACATGGTTAACCAACAAGAAACCACACTTTGACCATGAAAAAACGATCGAAACACGAAAAAAAAACAAAAAAAACATGGGTCTTGGGGGGGGGGGCAGGGGCGATCGATTTGCTCGTTCTGACGAGGAATAAATACACAAGTGCGAAGCGTTAGAAGCAGAAACGAAGCTGTTACGGGCAGAGAAATGTATTTCAACTCCAAGACGAGGAGCACTAAACAAGAACCAAAAACAAAGCAAAGGGGGGGGGGGAAGAAAGGTAAACCTCGATGCGCCAGAACCAAACCGAACAAAAAACCGAACAAAGCGAAAGGGGTGAGAAAGGTAAGCCCCAATGCGCCGAAAAAAACAAACACCGAACCCTTCCAGACACCCAAACTATACGTCAATGTGAGAGCAAACTTCAACCTGGGAAAAAAATCGAACACCGAATTTCACGACAGTAAGCAATCAGAACACGAGAAGAAGAGAAAAAAAATGTATATATATCACGGGGGGGCGTAGTCAATGGGACGTATGGTATACAAAAAAAAAAAACTATCTAACCATTTTTACTCACTACATTTGGTCCTATTAACAATGGTCTCTCGTAATATTAGAAAGCCGAACATTTAACCCAAACAATTTGTATACATACGTGTATATATGCTACATATAACAGTAATTACCACGCTGTTTTCGATCCCGCAGCCCAGGCGTCTTTCAAAACATTATCGAATCACCACTGCGAGGTCAAATATCGGGAGAGGGACACCGTGGAGTGTGGGACGTGATGAGACATCGACAGCAGCGTCGTCCGAACACACACTTCACCCCTCGGCACTGCCACCAACACCACCCTCACTGATCCCCCCCTCCCCTTAACACTCCCGCCACCACAACCACCACTAGCCCCCTCCCACCACCACCACCACCACCAACAACAATTCCCCCCCAACCACCACCCAACAACCATCACAACAACCGGATCCTTCTTCCAGCCGAAACCACCAACACTGCCACACCCATCACTGACACCATTACTACCACCACCAACGACAACCAATACCACCCCTCTCCAAACCACCAACAATAGCCCCCCCCCCCCCGAGGGTCTATGGCCAAACGACTACGGCCAAGCATAACATGAGTACCCCCACCCCCCCCTCCCTCCACCGCCCCCCCTGACCATCGCACCACCCCCACCCCCACCGACCCACCTGCTCGTTCTCCGAGCTCCCCTGTCCGACCTGTCCCCCCCCGACCCCGCCATGGGGGGCGACGCCTCCGGCTCTCGTCCAATCCTTCCTACCCGTCTCCGTAAGCTCAGGAGGGACAGCCGAGCAGCAGCAGACGCGCCTCCCGCGCCTCGCGAGGCCCCTGAGCCCCTCCAGCCTCCCGGCGCTGCTGCCTCCGCTGCCGCTGCTGCTGATTGTGCTGCTGCTGCTGCTGCTGCTGACGCTGAAGCTGAAGCCTCCGCTTCTTCTGCTGCAGCCGTACGCCTGCTGGCGTTTGGGATTCCCGGGGTCGCTGCAGATCTGTTATATCCGTCCGGACCACATCCGCCGCATCCAGACACACAAAAAAAATCCATCATGATTTACGATCACCAATTACCATCGTCCATCACGATGGCCGGGAAAAAATCGGCAATCGCAAAAAAAATAAATTAATTAAATTGTTTCCGCCATCAAGGCCGCATGTCGTGTCGTGCACAAAAATCAACGGGAAGGGAAGGAAAGGAAAAGGGAAGGGAACAACAAAGAACCGTTTGTGAAGCGGACTTCTCTCGCGTATCGACGACAGCATCAACGACTTTTAAATAAAAAATTCTTTGTTTTCCGACGTGGTGGAAGGAACACACCGCCGAAACGTTGGCTTCGGAATAGGTCATTTTCCGTAAACGTCTCCCTCGGCGATTGTTAAATAGTGTGTTTCCTCACTGTCGACAAAAAATAGGTTATTTTGATTTTTGTCCGAGGGTGTGAGCGTGCAATCTTGCGTGGAATACGGTGATGCGGAAGGTGAGTGGGAGGGTGGGTGAGTGGGAAACACAAGGGGTGCTGGTGAGTAGGAGTGAAGGCGGGGGGGGGGGGTGAGGCGTGCCCACGTGTTGCTTGTTCTTGCCATTTGAGAATTGGCTACCAAGCACCCCTTTCGAGGCGGAGCCCACTCCTAACAGAGACACCTCCAATATCTGGGTGCTCGTCAACTTTTTTTGTTCCCAGCAGTTTACATACCAGGTACTCATAAAAAAGCTCTTCTGCGCTTCCTATCCCCTTCCTGCTTCGACACCATCTGTCTCCTAGAACAGCGATCGTTGAGGACCGACATTTTGGAAGCGGGGGTGGGGGGCGGGGGGGGTCGCTTACCGAGACTGCTCCACCCGCTGCCTCTCTTGCCTCTTCCTGCGCTTGTAGTTCTTGTAGGACTTCTCCAGCTACGGACGGGCGGGAGGGCCAACACACAGAAAAAAAAGGGAGACAAAAAACACGAAACACGAAACAAAAAAAAAAAAAAAAACGGGACTCAATCAAAAACAACAAAGTGGTGAGGAATTAGAGAGCACACGGTTCCCCTCCGGGACGTGCTTCGGAGGGGTTACGGCGCACAGGCGACAACAACACCCCTCATACAGTGACATACCTGGTACCCCGGTATTGCATCACACGCACGCGATATGATACTACGAGGAGGCTATAAAAGACAAAGCAGTATTCAAAAATACGTAGACCCTTGTAGGGCTAACTCTACCTGCATATTTTGGGGGACGAAACACACACTCGGAAACAGCGCGGGACCGTTACTGTTGACAAGAGTCGCTCTTGGCATTTTTTCTTGATGATTCCGCCAAAACGAACACCACCATCCCGTGTCAGCAAGTGCTCGCGTATGTATTCTGCTTCATGGCGCCCACGGTGAAGAAGGAGACATCTCCCGCACGAAACCGAGGACTCCCGGCGATCCTAAATAAGCCGAGAGCACTACACGTATCACACACTGTACACAACACGCGTGACACACGGCACACTAGAGTTGAACCCCGTCCCTCCACTACCCGGGTAACCGACGGGAGGTGGCCGGACCTGTCACTGCCCGTTCGGGCCCGGGTAGGACCGGCTACCCGCGGGGTATTTGGATCCGGGTACCCGGGCACGAGGCGATCTACGATAGAGGTTCACCCTTAATTTTCTGAGTCTCCTCACTTAAAATGGCTCCATACCTCACCCGAAAACAGACTTCAGCAAAAATCGAGTTGCATCCCCATCAATAATCCCATGGACCAAGTACACAAAAACGTCAATTTTCGAAACAAGACTTGGTATTGCGACGATTTTCGGTTAAGGAGATTCGTCATTCATAAAACAGTTTAGCGGACATGCGCAACCTCTATCGTAGAACGTGTCGTACCCGGTGATTTACGTGTCCCCGGTGAAATAACCTCTAACCATACCTCGTAGAAACCCACTAAGCGATCTCAGAAGAATGTGTCAGGGTTTCCAACACGGACACATCTAGAGTAGGAGGTATTGGTGAGGGATACTGAAAGTCGGGGACACGTTAGTCACTCGGTACCACTTGGTGAGCTTCTCCTCCGTCGCCATGGACTGCATTCACTCACGGGCACAAGACCAACACACACAACACAAGAGCCCAACAGTAAAAAACACCAAAAACATGAAAAAAAAAACACGAAAAACACCACAACATATATAGTTCGAAGTGTATTAATATTACAGGGGGCCAAATTAGATACCGGTACGACCTACCAGGTACGGTACAACACACAAAACACCTATATATTTCGCTATTCTTAGCAACAATATTTGGTCCTATTTACTATGGTCCCCCGTAATACTACAGGACGAGAAAAAAAACGAAAACGAGAAAAAATGAAAAACAAAAAACAAAAAATGAACGGAAGACGCTACACGACCGACACCACGCAAAAAACAAAAAAAAGTCGGAAAACAAAAACAAAAACGGTAAAAAGAAACAAGATACTCGTAAAACGGTTCAGATGTACGTACGTATCATACCTGCAACGAGTACCACTTGGTGACCTCTCCGACGGTCGTCAGGGGTTCCACGAGCAACACAGGGTGCAGCCCGACCGAGAGCGTGCGCAGTAGTTCCTCCTGGGCTCCCATTCGCTCCTCCGCGGCAGCTTCGTGCGATTTAGCGGCCGCCGCCGCCGCCCCAGCAGAAGCCGAAAGGGCGACACCGTCACTAGTGTCACCACCACGGCCACCACCACTACCAATCCCACCGGCAGCGCCAGCACCGGCACTCGCAGCAGCACCGGTACCGCCAGCGGTAGCACCAGAAGTAGAAGCCGCACCTGTAGCACCACCACCGCCGCCGCCGCCGCCGCCGCCGCCGCCAGCGGCGCTTGCAGCGGCGCAAGATGCAGGGATCAGTGAGGCCGAGCTGCCGGCGGGGGTCGCTGCGGATGCAGACGCAGAGGCGTCTCCGGAAGGGCTAGACCGCCGCCGCCGCCTCTGCTGCCGGGAGCTTCTCCCCACCCCGCCATCACCGCCAGAACCAGCGTTAGCGGTAGCATCAGCGTTCGCAGTAGCGTTCGCGCTAGCGTCCGCTTTAACGCAAGCCTTAGCGCTAGCGCTGGCACCCGCATCAACGTCAGCACTGACTTTCGCGTTCGCGTCACGGCCAGCGTTGGCGTTAGACTCGGCACTAGCGTTAGCATCAGCGTCAGCGCTAGCAGTAGCACCAGCGCTGGCACCAGCAACGGCATCAGCGCTAGCGCCAGCATCAGCGTTAGCACCAACAGGCGCGGCGTTCGAGGCGGACGGAGGAGGGCGGGAGGAGGACGACGGCGACGGCGAAGAAGAGGGCGACGAGGATAGCGGGGAAGAGCCAACCCCATCGTGCCGCTGCTGCCCAGCAACACCACCAACACCACCACCACCACCACCGTTAGAAGGGCGCTGGCAGAGCCCGGCTGATAGACGGACCGTGAAGGGTCGCACGAGAGCGCGGTAGTGGGCAGCTTCCGTTGCTCCTCCATGGTTGACCACCTGAATGTCGTCCGTCAGTGCCTGTATGGACAGTATATACGCAAGTCGGGGGGATTGTCAGATATCAGATGTCTGTACAGATAGATCACACAAAACCAGTATCACGGATCTGTGTGATCTGTATAAGTGTCCGCCGGGCTGGCTGGCTGGCCTGCAGGACCTGAATGATCTTGTATTGATCTGGGTGATGTGCACAAGTTTTCGCGGGGCTGGCTGGCTGGCTGGCCTACAGGGATCTGAATGATCTGCACTGATCCGCATGATCTGCATGAGCTTCCACGGGGCAGGCTGGCCTACAGGATCTGAAGGATCTGTACTGATCTGTGTGATCTGCACGAGCTTCCACGGGGCTGGCTGGCCCATAGTATCTGCGTAATCTGTACTCCTCTGTGTGATTTGCACAAGCTTCCACGCGGCTGGCCTAAAGCACATGAATTATCTATCTATACTGAACTATGGTCGTGTCCATCATGCGTGTGCCTTTGGTTTGTGAGGACTCTAGATCTGGTAACGTATCTACGATTTTTCAGGCGGCCTCTACATGTTTTCCACGTGACCATCTGTAGGATTCACATGACCTCGACATATTTCCTTAACTCACGGACCTGAATTTTCGGCCCAAGCCCACCGTACGTACGCCTTGCCTCCACCCTAACGCTATCAACATAAACAACGTACAGCAGTATCGACAATCCCTACATGGTGTCGGTATGCGCCAGCCAGCAATACCAACACTATAGCAGCAACCGGCACCACTCCGCACGCTATCACACCATTACGAGGGACTATAGTTAATAGGACCAAATATCGTTAGTAAAAATGGGTAAATATATACTTCGTAGGTATTCCACAGGTCCTATTAACTATGGTCACCCGGAATATTACGGGGGACCTGTAGTAGATAGGACCCAATATTGTTCGTAAAAATGGGTAAGTATATTGGTTTTTGTGTGTGTGCCATAGGTCATATTTACTATGCCCCCCGTGAGTTAATATCATCGGTGCCAAGCGATTCCACCGGCACTATGGCAGGCGACCGGCATTTCTCCGCACGAGCACTGCCACACCGGTCATAGTGCCGTTACGCGCCAGCCAACAATATCGGCACCATGGCGGCAGCCGGCCCTATTCCGCCGCACGAACACTGCCACACCGGTCAATTAATCCCCATCATATATGGGTGCCAAGCGGTTTCACATGCATTGTTCGTACAGGGCAGCCGGCACTACTCACCCGTTACGACATGGGGGCCACTGCTATTACGGGGGGCCATAGTAAATAGGACCGGCAGTACACCCTAAAACCTATATGTTTTATCTATTTTTACTAACAATACTTGGTCCTATTTACTATGCCACCCCGAATTATTACGGGGGACCATAGTTAATATGACCTATGGTATACATAAAAACCTACCGGTATATATTTAACAATTTTTACGATTGCGGGGGACCACACTTCATAGCACTAAATACTGTTGGTAAAAATGGCTGCATATATAGGTGTTATGTATACCGTACCACGTGGGTCCTATTAACTATGGCCCCCCGTAATATCATACCTTGCAGTCCTATTTACTATGGTCCCCCGTGTCAGTATTAATAGTAGATGCCAGAAAAATACATCCCGGCACCATTCTGTCCCGAAATACAAGCAACACTTTCTATAGTAACGTTTAATCAAAACGGCCCTCAATTAAGGGACGGATTGGTACTATAACAATAGAGCATCGGTATAATACCAGGCAAACATTTAACGCCATACCTGCAGGCACGCCTGCGTGGTGTCGATGAGGTCCTCCATGGGCAGCCTCCCGTCCCGGCCCGGAGAAAACAACGCCTTGCCCACCTTGGGAAAACCAATGTGAAGAAGCAATGGGGCGCGCGCACGCAGGGGGGGGGGCGGGGTCGTTAATCATGAGGAGCATTTTCTTCGCCCGGACTGGCAACCTAAGGGAAAAAACAAAAAAGGGGAAATCGGAGACGGTTCATGGAGGGGAAGAAACGAAAATTAATAGGTAAGCAGACCCACAATACACTTCGCCTACAGCTCTAGTATGTATACTTCGTATTTCTATAATAAAAAGGAAAAAAAAACAGGAGTGAGACCGAGGATTTCGTCGAAAACTCATCTTCAAAAGCTCATGCGAGCTCGTGCAGAAAGTTTTTTTTTTTCAACCTGAACAGTTTTTGGGGTTGCAATCCACGACGCAAGTTGTGTGTGACACTTCGATAGGCCGGTTCTTTCCTGCTGCGCGTCGGTTTTTTGCCTCAACTTGCTCGGCGTTGTTACGCTAGCAACGCATTGAATGGAGGCGTTATTTCCGACGGAGGAATGGGTGACGAGCGCGGCGGCAGCGAGCAGAGCAGGCGGTCATCCGACGGGTCGTCGAAGTCTGAGTCGTACTATGGTTGTGGGACCATCGACCATCGATCAAGATCACATCATACCACAGTATACGTGGTTGTTGTTGTTGTTGTTGTTGTTGTTGTAGTTGTTGTCTGTTGTTGTTGTTGCTGTTTGTTGTTGTTGATGCTGCTGTTGTTGTTCTTGTTGTTGTTCTTGCTGTTGCGAAAACAAACCCCCGTCTTTCGCATAATATTGTGTGATACCTGGTACGTAGGTAGTCATATGAAGGTGATGGTTTGGTTTGGTTCACGATTAGCCGTCCTAATCGAAGGGCACGCTAGGAACTCTTCTATGTAGTACCGTTAGGACTGCAGTCCCGTTTTGGGGGCAAACTACTTAGAATTTGAGTGGTCTCTCCCCAGGACGGGACTGCGGATTCAAAAGGGTCAAGGCCACGCAGGACCTCTGTCCACCCCTCACATCTCCGGCTTTCCGGATAAGTCTCGTCTCTATTAATAGATACATTTTCGGAAACATAATATTTCGGTCGGGTATTCAAGCACGCCGTGCTTTGGGACCTTCGGCTGGCTCGTGCCTCGGCCGAAGAGAGCGAGCGAAAAAGCTCCAGGCAGGGCTCTCACCTCCCCCAACTGGTGAATATCTTCGGACTGGCCGTCCGCGGTTTCTCAACGGAGGCCTATACCTCGACTCTGAAGCGATAGTGAGCGGTCGAAAAAAAGGCCAAGATTTCGGCCCATGTGCACAAAATGAGCAACAAAAAAAAAAACAAGCCGCACCCGAGCCTTTGTAGCCCACTTACAGAAAGCCACAACTCCTCCCTCACACGAAACCACAGCCCGTACAAATCGAGGCATGCTCTTATCCGGGAGTGTACGTTTAGGAGATCGGGTGCGCCGGGCGGCGGTCGTAGGCGACCAGAAACGACTCACGAGGTGTTGTCGTGAAGTCCAACCTCGAAAGCCAGAAGCACAGAACACTCAAAAAAAAAAATCGCGAAACGTTTTGTTTTAACGCGCGCGGGCGCCTAGCTGTAACGGCTGCATCACCGACGGAAAACGCGGCTTCCACCAAGTTCGCTGGTCTCCTGGCGGCTCTTTTGAACCATTGGCAAAAAAACACGTACCCGAAAAACAGTGCGGACAGGGCAGCTACGTTTTCCGTCAGAGGCAAATTGATGCTCACATACCTTCTCTCTAATATTATTATTTACGGGGGACCATAGTAAGTAGGACCAAATATTACTACTGTAGTTGTTGTTGTTATTGTTGTAGTTGTTGTTGTTGTTGTTGTTGTTGTTGTTGTTGTTGTTGTTGTCTTCACATTAAATCGTCCTTTCTACCCAGACTCATCAGTTCACCCAGTGTCCGTCCTGATTCCCTATCCTAGAGAGATACTGATTATGTGGTCACAGACTGTGAGACAGAGAAAGACCAAAAATAAAAACTAAATAGCAAATTCAAGTGTCAAGCAAGTGAAGTGTCAGCGTACCGGGTACGAGAACACAACAACACAAGCAAGACTGGAAAAATAAGAGCAAAAGACAATAAAACCAAAAAAACAAAAATCTGAAATAAAAAAAAAAGAAAAGAAAAAAAGAAAAAACAGAATGCAAACGACGTAAGGACTTCAGAAAGGCTGCTAGGCGGACAGCATACGTACTCAGGAAGGGCAGGTATCTGCTGCACAGACGAAGCAACACGAAAGAGAGGAAGATACAGGCAAAAGTCTGTAAAGAGCTAGTCGAACCGATACCTAGCCACCCGATCTATCATTTCGTTTCTGCATTCGTCGACAGCTGTATCATAACAGCTGCCCCTCCCCTTGTCGCCGTTCTTAGCGTCCTCTGCTGGGTAAAAACAGGTAAATATTCAGGTTTTTGTGTGTGTACCGTAGGTCCTATTCACTATGGTCCCCCGTATTACAGTAGACCTATTTATTGCAAAAAATTGGTCGGCTGCACTGCTAGATGTAATGAAAACAAAAAAAACAGCCCCGATTTCCAGACTTGCACATACATGATCCTATTCCTATTTTATCCTTTTCTTCCGAGTTTCTATTTTCGCCCTTCTTTTCTCTCTCCCTGCTATTAACGGGGGTACTATAGTAAATAGGGCCAAATATTGTTCGTAATGTTACGGGGGGCCATAGTTAATAGGACCAAATATTGCGGGTAAAAATGGTTCAATATATAGATTTTTATGTACATCACAGGTCCTATTAACTATGGTCCCCCGCAGTATTAATAGTAAAAAAAGGTAAATATTTACTGGTAGGTTTTTGTGTGTGTACCGTAGGTCCTATTCACTATGCCCCCCCCCCTCCCCACCACGGTCCTATGGTGGACAACAATCAAGTCGTCATGCGGTGAATGAAGGCTACTGATCCCTCTAGAGCTGTACGTACATACCGACCTGTTTACTGGAAAAAAAAACGAAAAAAAGGCATCAGTGAGCGGGGAAAAAAAGCTGTGCGCCGCGGGAAAAAAAAAAAAAAAAACTCACCTCCAGGAAGAAGGAAGCCCCCGTGAGCCCCCTTCCGCCAGCGGTCGCCGGTCTTGCGTCCATCGTTTTGCTCAAAGGCGCCACCAACTCCAACCCCGCATTAGGTGCCGCCACTTGGACAGGAGCAGCAGCAGGGGCAGAAGCAGGAGCAGCAGCAGGAGCAGCAGCAGGAGCAGAAATAGAACCAGAAGTGACCGCAGCCGCAGCACCAACAGCGGCAGCAGTAGGAGCACCAGCAGCTGAAGCAGGAGAAGTAGCAGCAGCCGCAGGGGCAGCAGCAGCGGCAATAGCAGCGGAAGCATAACAAGAAGAAGGGGGAGCAACGTCCGGCATCGTTGCATCTCTTTCTCTCTCACCAACCCCCTCCACGACAAGAGCCGAAGCGGGCTCGGAAACAGAAGCAGCATCAGCAGCAGCGGCGGAAGCGGAAGCGGAAGCGGAAGCGGAAGAAGGAGCGACGTCCGGCATTGCCGAATCTCTCTCTGTCCCCTCCCCCCCCCCCCCCCTCCCCCCGCCTTTCCCTCTTCTTGCCTCTCCCTCTTCTCTCCTTCCCCCATTATCTTTGACTTAATTTGTCTGGGTGGCACCAACACGGTCTCTCCGCTACCCCCACCGCGACCGCCTTCGGCAACGGCCCCGCCACCGCCGTCACCGAAGCTCTCCTCTCGCCCCATATCGTCTCCCTTCTCGACTCGCCCCTCCTCTGTTTTCACGAGGTCGTTGGCGACGACCATAGGGGACGGAACACAACCATCCCCGTTCCGTACAACGCTTCCATCCTTCGCGTCTCGACCGCTGCTGCCCCCCCCCTGCTGCTTCTCCCCTTTCACGACGTCTCCCCTTCCTCTTTCTCCCTCTCTTGCCCCTCCTCCTCTTCCTCCTCCTCCTCCTTCTCCTCCTCCTCCTCTTCCTGTCTCTTCTTCTTCTCCTCCTCCTCTCCTATCTCCTCCGCCTCTTCCTCCTTCCCCCCCCCCTCCATCCCCTCCTCCTCCTCCCTCTACCTCTCCATCCCGATGCCTGCCATTCAGCAGAGCCCGTAGGAGCGCTTTTAGGACTCCACTCTCTTCCGCCTCAAATGTCGTGACTCCGACACCACCACCACCACTACCACCATTGCCTCGTCCCCTACGACCGGGTTTCAACGAAGAAGGCGATACTGGTCGTCGTGAAGGCCCGGAGGGCGAAGGCGGCGAGGAGGAAAACGCGCGCGTGAGGGTAAGCAGGGTGCGTCTCAACTCCCCCACGCTGTCGAGCTGTCCGTCGTTTAGGGCCGCATCACCGATTTGGCGAGAAGCAGCAGCAGCAGCAGAAGAGGCAGTCCGAGAGGTAGGGAGATCAGTGAGAGCAGCCGGAGAGTCACCAGCGGCAACATCAGCAGGAGAAGCAGACGCAGGAATCGAAGGTGGTGCGGGAGGAACAGAATAAGGGGCAACAGGAGCAGCAAAAGTAGAAGCAGCACACTCAGCAGAAGCAGCAGGTGTAGCAGCAGCCGCCGCCGCAGCAGCGGCAGCAACCACAGGGAGAGCAGAAGCAGCAGCAGCAGCAGCAGCAGCAGGAGGGGCAGCAAAAACAGCAGCGCCAGCAGCAGCAGATGAAGAAGAAGCACCAGAAGGGATAGTAGAAGAAACAGCAGCAGCAGAAGAAGCCTCAGCCCCCACGCCGAGCTTTTGCTTCCCCTTGCTCCGCTTCTTCTCCATATCTTGCTGCTGCAGCTCCAGCAATTGCCTCAGCACTCCCTGCTTCTCCTCCCCCCCCTCTTGCTCCTCTCCCTCCCCTTCCGTCTCCTTCTCCTCCTTCCGCCCGTTCACGTGCACCCGCTCCCCCTCCGCCTGCCCCACCGATCCCGCCCCCGTCCGCCCCCGTCCTGGCAGCTGCAGCCCCTCTTGCTGCTGCTGCTGCTGCTGCTGCCGCTGGCGCTGCCATTCTTCCTCCTTCTCCTCCTCCACCCCCCCCATCCTCAACCCCTCCCCTCGCTCCTGTCCCATCCCCACCCCCCCCACCCCTCCAACCCCGACCCCAACCCCCGGTATCCCCACCTCCCCCACACCAACCATGGCCGCCCTCCTCTCTGTCCCGAACACCTCGCGCTCCCGCCGATGTCGCTGGTAAAGCGTGAGCAAAGACGCCGCGACAACGTCCGGGTCGTAGTCAGCCTGGGAGGCATTATTTCCCCCCAAAAGCAGAGGCATCGGGGCCGGGGCCGGGTCTGGGCCCTCCCCCCCCCCATCCCCTCCTCCACCACTACTGCCTTCGCCACCGCCCCCGCCGCCACCACCACTCCCGCCCCCATTATCACCACCACCACTACCACCACCACCACCATCACCATCACCATCACCATCACCACTACCATCCCCGCTGCTACTGGGACTCATCACCCCGAGGGACGGGTCAAGGCGAGCTGCCACGGTCTTCAGCTGTAGCAGGAGCGAATAGCCTGAGTCGCTCCCGCCCCTCCTATCACTACGACGACGACCAAGACCACCAACATCATCACCACCACCACCGCCACCGCCACCACTAAAAGAGCCACCGCCGCTACCGCCGATTCCGCCGCTTCTCTCATCTTTTCCGCCGCGTTTCGCGTCTGTTTCTCCGCTTCTTCCACCGCTTCCGCCGCTTTTTCCGTGTGCAGCGCCGCCATTCCCTATGCTTAGTACGCGCTTGCTGCCGCTACCGACTGCACCGCCGAAAGCGACACCACCAGCTCCGCCGCCTAAGCCGTCGCCGATTCGGAATCCGCGGCTCAATGCGTTGGCATTCGGAAACGCGGATATGCTCCGATCTCTGGTGGGCTGCTCAATCTGTAAATCGCAGCAGGTATGTAGATACAGCGTGAAGCAAGGAATGCATGGCGACAGGTGGGAGGGGGGGGGAGGGAAGGGAAGGAAGGTACTGCGTAAAACCGAGTCGGCCTGGTAGCGGCATAGAACGGAACTGAGTCGACCCTTTGATCGGACCCGTTTGGGCTGAACGGCACCAACTGAACCCACGATGACACCACCACCACCAGCACAACCAACACCACCACAACCAGCACCACCGACAATAACACACATATCAACACCGACACCAACACCAACACCAACACCAACAACTACACCGCCACCACCAATACCACCAACACCATCCCCAACACCAACACCAACAGCGACACCCCCACCAATACAACTACCGCAACCACTATCACCCCACCACCACCACCACCACCACCACCACCACGCCCACCAGAATCACGCACCCCCTATCCCAATCATCTACAACACCACCACCACCCACCCCCGTCAGCACAAACACCCCCTACGGACGCGTGCCACGGTAGGGGTAGCACGCGAATTTTCCGAGATTTTTCGCACGCGAATTTTCCGAGATTTTTCTCACGGTCCTCACCTGGCCGAGCTCTACGCCCTCACCCGGAACTCAGTTTCATACAAGCTAAAATGAAGTGCAACCCGGAAACCAAAGCCCAAACGCCTGCGGTAGGTGCGCGGCATCACGAAAATGATTGCAAAACATTATTGGTACGTACAATCCCGCGATATTGGGCCGAGGTACGGAGCCCGGTCAATTCAGGAGTGTTTGTAGGCCGGAAGGAATCGCGGCCCACATCGTATCACGCCTCACGCCTCTACGCCAGCCCCTCCCTCGCCCCTTCCCCCCCCCGGTGCTCCGTCTCGAAAGGGATGCGTGGTCAATGGTCAAATGACCAAGGCAAGCAAAAAAATGAGTACACCCCCCCCCTCCTCCTGTCTCCTCCCCCCCCCCCACAGCTGCAACACACACCTGCCGCCTACCCCGCCCCCCCCCCCGCCTCCCCCCGAACCTTTTCGCACTCAAGCAACTCTCACCAGCTTCATCACCCCGTGCCTAGCGAACACCCCGCGGTAGTAATCTCTGTCTCCTCCTGAGACCCTCCCGAAAACGCCGTCACAGCCTCTGCTGGAAACCCTCGACAGGGCGGTAGCGCTCCTCGGGGACAGGGGGCCGGGGTGGGGGTTCAGTACGGCCTCGGCGACGCACAAAGCTTCCGCTCTCAAACCCGGGTCGCTCTTGGATAGAAGACGGTAGAGGGATGCCGCCAGGTCGTGAGCTAGTGTCTGAGAGAGGGGTTTGCAGGAGAAAAGGCGTTTGGGAAGGAAGGCAAGGTCTACAGGTAGGTCTGTACAGTGTAAAATCACGGAAGAACTCAAAAGAGCTGTACGAGCTGCAAAAATCTGTACTACATGTAAGATGTACAGTATACAGAGACCTGTAAGAGCCGCACCAGCTGCGGGGGTCTGAGAGAGGAAGGGTTCGGTAATATAACGTAAGGCCTTGAGGTCTGTCGGTGTAAACTATGTACGGGGCTGTAAGAGCTGCGAGAGCTGCAGGAGCTGCAAGATGTGTGCGATACAGAGACCTGCAAGAGACCTGTAAGAGCCGTAAGAGCTGTAGGAGCTGTAAGAGAAGAAGGGGTTTAAGGGAGAAAGGGTTCGGGACGTGAGGTGTAATGTCTCCAAGTGTCAAATCTGTAACAGCTTTAAGAGCGGCGGCGAGAGCTGAAACATTTGTAACATATGTAAGAGCCGTAAAAGCTGTTGCCGCCCATTTTCCCGACGGTACGCGTGAGCCGAACAGCAGCGACGGGGACGGTGATCGGTGATTGAGGAAATAAGGGGTGGGGGGGGGGGGGGGGGGTACTCATTTGTTGATTGCTGAAGCATTTTTACCATTGACCACGCACTGCTTTCGAGACGGGGGGGAGATGAGGGGGTGTACTCCATAGGAGAGATGTACTCGATCTCATGCATGGCCGTAGTCGTATGACCATAGACCCTCGCATCCCTACAATGCCGGGACGGAGCATGTCGGGTTTTCACCGACCAGGCAGACATTGCTTGCACCGAGCGCGAAGCGCCGTGAGGTGTCTGGCGAGTCGCATGAAGGGTGAGCTGCATCCCACTAAGAACCGCTTTTGAGGGGGACTTGCATATGGACGACAGCATCAATTGAGTTGATTTAATTTCCGGTGTAGCCAATTCCAGAGACAGCAATGGGAGTACTACGTAACTGACTCTTGGGTGCCTTACCTTGAACACTACGTGATACGATCATTCCCAATTGTACGGAGTGGCGGGGGGGGGGGGGGGGGGGAAGGAAGCGGGGCGGGGCGGGGATCGAGAGGGGGGGAGAGAGTGTACTCGGTATCATGCATGGCCGCAGTCACATTTGGGAAAGGAGTCAAGGGAACGGAGCTTTCGGGCGGGGGGGGTTGGGGAGAGGGAGGAGGGAGGAGGGGGGGGGGGGGGGGGGGGTGTACTGGATAGGAGAGATGTACTCGATCTCATGCATGGCCGTAGTCGTATGACCATAGACGGGGGAGGAGGGGGGGGGGGGGGGGGGGAGAAGGGCTATGTACTCGATATCATGCCTGACCGTAGTCGTATGACCATAGACCCTCGCACCCCTGCAACGCCGGCACGGAGCACGTCGTGTTTTCCTCGGCCAGACAGACATTGCTTGCTTGCACCAAGCTCGGGGAGGGGGGGGGGGGGGGGTGTACTCATTATCATGGTACTCGATATGGTGCAGGGGGGGGGGGGGGGGGCGTACTCATTTGTTGCTTGCCTTAGTCATTTTGACCATTGACCACGCATCCCTTTCGAGATGGAGCACCGTTCCTACTCTTAATAGAGAGACCTCCAACAATTGGGCGCTCAATACGTTGTTTCCATGTATTACATAGAAAGTTTTTGCTAATCTTATCCCCTTCCTGGGGGGTGGGGGGGGGGTGATATGCACGCCTTACCTGTCTCAAATCAAAGAACAGTATTTGGCGGGGGGGGGGGGGGGGATACGCTCGGGCCTCAAGAAGGCCCCGAAAACAGGGATGTGTACCTATACTACTGTACACCTGCCGCACACTATCTACTGAGGGATCATGAAAAAAGGTAGAGCTGAAAGCCGGCACCATTTTTTTGTCGCCAACTGCGCTAATAGTTGGCCTTACAAAATACTTCAGCCGTGCCCCGCTTTTACGAACCATCACCTCTATCATTGAAAGCGGGTTTCCATACGTTCACCTCTATCATTGAAAGCGGGTTTCCATAATTTGTAGGAGGGATTGTTGAATGCGGGATATATTTCATATTTGTTGGCAGGGGGGCGGGGGGGGGGGGGGGGGGGGGGGGGGAGGGGGCTCGGCCAGGAAGAGCTAATTTTGGCGCTTTTCGCCCGCTTTTTTTTAGTACTGCACCGTACAGAAACCTTCATTTTCTACTAATCCTAAGTGTTTTATCCACACCGGGAGCCCAGCGCTGAAAAAGAGAAGAAGGGGCTAATTTCTTCTCGCGATAAAAAAACGCAAGGCATGAATCGTATGTAGCGGGAAGAGGCGAGGGAGTAAAGGAGAGCCAGCTATCATACACGGAATGTATATCCTGCATGAGCCAAAAAACCCGTAACACACACGATGAAAGAACCACACACACAACTTGCAAAAGACGAGTTTCGACATAATCCTCGATAATGACAGCTCATCATTTTTTTTTTTTTATATAAATCTGTAGAAATGAATCCTGCAAGAGGTTTAGGGTACACAAAAATATGTATAAATATCGATACCCCAGTTTTTTTTTTTCTACTTAGTCCCAAACAGACACAACTAAAATCGAGAATAACAGAACTGATGATATGAGTTTTTTCCCATTTTTTTTTTTTGTTTTTGCTCGATTTCCGACCAAAATCACGACCCGCTGGACGTATTTGTTTTCAATTCCGACATGGGGCGAGTATGGCTCCCCCTTCTCCTTTTCCGTGTATAGACCTGTCTGGCCCAAAATATAGCGACAGATAAGCGTATCAAAAATGAATTCAAATGTTTCTTATATTTTGTGTGAGAGAGGTATCGTATCCCTGGCTGGATGCGGCCATAAAAAAAGCGTACAACGTATATACGCGCGATGGACGTGTCTTCCCGAGCTTGCAAAGACGAGTTTCGACCAAAATCCTCCGTCTTACAGCTGACGATCTCATTATGTTTTCCTTGTGTAAACTTACTTGCGATTGCCTTTTTTTTCACTCGATCATAAGGACCTGCCTCGTGCTCAGCGAGTCTTACGACGACTAACTGTCGCTTCCACGATCTTTGGTTTCTCGTTTCTTTGTTCTGTTTGCGTGCTTGCTTATCGTGCCACACTTTTTTCTTCAGGAAAAAATATTTGCTTTCTTTGCGTTCTTTGATTCTTTGCTCCCCCAAACTACCCTTAAGATGAAATTACCCACACTAAATCCAAGATAAAAGTACCACACCAATATCAAGATTAAAAAAAATCTTCACCAAATTCAAGATTTTAAAATGCCCCGTACATACCTGTCTAAAAAGACAGCTGGGGCAGTTCTCCCGAAGTGACAATAGAGCCGTTGACGCCAACCGAACGGCTTCAGGAGGCGAAACGGCCGACGGGATGAGGCGAAGCAGAGGCGACAGCAGCTCCCCGGAAAATTCCTGGAAAAGTCCGGGATCTTGCCCGTACACGTGTCGCAGCTGCACCAGGACCTGGACGAAAAAAACAAAAACAACAACAACCCGGAAAAAAAAGAAAAAAAGAAAAAGAAAGCATAATCACGGCGTGTTCAAGCGCCTGTTATAACATACAGTGAAGAGAGTGAAGTAAAAACGTCAAAATTTGCTCCGGTCGTCTCGGCGTTAGACCAGGGATCCGTTTGCGTCCAAGATCGGGCTTCGCCGTCGCTAATCTTGCCCGCTCGTTCTCGAGGATCGCTTTCCTCGGCCTCCGCCGCCCCCGCCTATTCCCTCGCCCGTGCTCTACGGACCGCGCACCGCCGCCACCGCCGCCGCCGCCGAACGCAGCAACCCTGAACAGCGTGGATCTTGCGGAGATGGAGAAACATCAAGGCTGTTTCTTGGAGGCAGCGAGGTTTCTACAATTTCTGGTATGACGACATCTACAAGATCTGTTTCGTGCTGCGATCTGTTTTTCCTTTTCTTTTCTTTTTTCTTTTTTCCAATCGTCGCGAGGGAACGAGCTTCGAGATCTCTTCTCTTCGATGTCTCGGTCCTCGCGCTAGCTTCGAAATCTCTTTCTATTCGATATCTCGGTCCTCGTGCGGGCTTCGAGATCTCTTCTCTTCGATATCTCGGTCCTCGCGGTCGCGACCGCTTTCGACCGACAGCCTCCCTGGGCGGGGCACCTTCCTTTGAGCCTCTTCCACCCCCCCCCCCCCCCTCGTCCGTTCGCCTTGCCTTCGTCGGGACACGAGTACAGCACTGCATTGCAGCAGCTGCCAGAAGAACATCCAGCAGTCTTTGCACAGCAATAGCACCCCACGAGAGCACAAAAACTAGGGTTTCGTAATACATACGAGGCTGCTGAAGTACCCTGGTGGGGCGTGAAATCGGACTTTTAGAACTGAGTAATTTCGGGAACAAATGGTGACACACATCAGATTGAGAACCGAAAAAAAAAAGTGCTGGCGATCAAGAATCCCATAAAAGCGCCTGACCTGAGAGAGACTGGTAGAGGAAAACCAGGTTATCACAAACGAGTCGGAGACAGGCATGGGGCTACTGCTGTGGTAGTTAAAACGTCTGCAAAATGAGGGCGAGGACTGAATACCAGAAAACAATGAACGAGCCTGATAAATGATACCTGGTAGTGGTGAATTAGTAGACTGCTCTGGCTGATCCAGTTCACCCTCATCCTGTAGTACACTCCACTACTGGGCTTTGATTGGCTTCCTTGCTATTACGGCGGACCGTAGTTAATAGGACCTACGGTACACACAAAAACCTGAATATAATTACCTATTTGTACTAATACGGGGGACCATAGTTTAATAGGACCTAGGGTACACGTAAAAACCTATATATTTAACCATTTCTACGAAAAATATTTAGTCCTATTAACTATGGTCCCCCGTAACAACAATACTTGGTCCTATTTACTACCTGGTGTAGTCCACCGTAATACTGCAAAAAAAAAGCAGAATATTTGGCATTGTCCTGTTCCTGCGACACTTGGCATTGATTTCATCCAGTACGTAAAACTAGATCTCGAAACACGAAATACACTTGGGTGAGCCTTCGTGAATGAACAAAGAAACAAACACATTCAACAAAATAAGTAACTAAAACCACGTGCAAATAACGGGAGCCAAATAATCCACACAATACGTAAAGGCGTGGTAGTATGGGAAAGGAACAAAATGAAATAAAAATGAACGACAAAACAAAAAACATTGAACAAATTTATATATTTTTTCGAGAAACGACTCTAGAGAAGAAATTGGCAGGAGGGACACGATAACGCGAGAGCACGAAAACAGGCACAGCAGTGGGCAAAAACAAAAATTATCGAAAAAAAAACAGAGAAATAAACTGCTCGTGTGCTGCGGAACTGAAACAAACTGCCAGGTTCTGACGAGGAAACTACGCAAGAAACCGTATCAACGCGTGGTAGAACCAGAAAGGGATCTAGGCGTTCAAGCCTGCTGCTGGCGGTACCTATGCATCTGGTGTGAGCTGCCTCATGATTTTATGTTTGCACTCTTTTTCTTTGTTTTTTTTCCCTTCATGTTTCAACAGGGCCTCCCAGAAAAGGAGAAAATGACACACCATACCTCCAGCGAAGAGCGTTGTCGTCACCGGACGAAATAAACAAAAAAACATTCTTTGGATCTACTGTATGTTACCCCTTGTTTTTAGAGTACCCCCCCCGCCTCTCTGGCGAAAACGAATTCTGCTGGGCGTGTCAAATGTTTTACATGTTTTTCTCACTTTTTCAGATTGATTGAGACCGTTTTGCTCGACGTGTCAGACTAGAAACACGAAAAAAAAAAACAAGACCAACACCGCCACTATCACCCCCATCACCACCAAAGCCACCAAAGCCACCAACACGACATCAATCAACGCCACGAAAAAAAAAACAGAAACAACACACAAGCACTAGATGGACACCATCACACCTCCACCAAACCCCCCACCGCCGCCACTATCACCACCACCACCACCACCACCACCACCACCACCACCACCACCACCACCACCACCACCACCACCACCACCACCACCACCACCACCACCACCACCACCACCACCACCACCAACAGCAACAACAACAACACCTCCCCGCACCTTCCCGTCCGGCGGAACGCTCTCAGAATTTCCTCCCGCCTCCTCGTCCTCCGCGTCTTCTTCCTCCATGTCTTCTTCCTCCTCCTCCTCCTCCTCTTCCTCCAGCTCGTGGCCCCCATCTGCGTCTGGGTTTCTACCTGTTGCCAAGGCGCCGGGGTGAAGGGAGAGGGGGGGGAGGGGGGGGGGGGGGGGGGGTTGGAAACACGTTTCAGAATAGTCAAGACCTGAACAAGTTAACTTATGCGAGCGTCAAATTTCATGAGTTTATTTCAAAACGCATGACTACAAAGGCCGACGAAAAAAAAGTTTTTTTCATCCTGCTTATCCAACACATTCATCAGGTTGAGACCTCTATTACGGGGGACCATAGTGAATAGGACCAAATGTTGTTGGTAAAAATAGCGAAGTACGTAGGTTGTTGTATGTGCCATAGGCCCTATTTACAGTAGTATGGTCCCCCGTAATAGTATGTATGTACTTCGAGGTATACAATTTAAAAGCAACAGCTTGTCCGTGAGATCGAGGGTTTCGTCTATAAAGTGGTATTTGCACGCTCGGCGTGATACATGCATAGCGCATGTACTCCCCATCTAATAAGGCATCGTGCAGGATATACACCTGCGTCCACATGAGAAGGACACGAGGCACACGGCACCGAAGACTTGAAAAGGACAGGCGCAGCGAAAAAAAAAGGAAAAAGGAAAAAAGGGAAGGAAAAAAATCGGGAAAAAAATGAACAAAATACGAAGATCGAAACTACTGTACTACCAGTACAGTAACTAACAACCGCGTAAGACACACAAATATTTATACCAGTACACCGCAGCGTGAAAACGTTATCAACCCTTCAAGGGCCGCAGTCCCGATTTGGGGACAAACTACTGAGATTTTGAATGGATTGTCCCCAAAGTGGGACTGCTGTTCTAAAAAGGTTAAGGCGGAATGACGTGTCAACATAGCAGTACCTCAAGTACACCAGGAGACAAAAAAAAACAACAGCTGTGATCTCGAAGATTTCGTCTATCAAGTCACATTTACACGCCGTGCGTGATACTTCAGTAGCGAACTACCCATTTTACAAAGGCATCGCGCAGGATATACACCCCCGTACATGAGGAGGACACAAGGCACACGACACTGAAAACCTGAAAAAAGTAAACGCGCAACAACAAAAAAGGGAAATTATTAATAGGAAAAAGGAGAAAATAAAATGGACGAAATTGAACAACATTTGAATATTGAAATGGACTACTATTAATATTACGGGGGACCATAGTAAATAGGACCTACGGTACCCACTAAAACCTATACATTTACCTATTTTTTACCATCAATATTTGTTCCTATTAACTATGGTCCCCCGAAATATTAATACTGTATAGGTTTTGGTGTGTACCGGTAGGTCCCTATTTACTACGGTCCCCCGTAATAGTTCCTTCAAAACTTACACACCGTCTGTGCGATGTGGGCGCGCACGGCTGTATGGCAACCATGACACGAACAGATCACGGCCTGCAATAGCTTATCCACGGGCCAAGGTACACAGCAGATCCCCCAACCTGCCGGCATGTTTTTTTTTCGTGTTTTTGGTTTGCAGGATTGATGTGTGTACCAGGACATGTCCAACATCCCCGAAAAACCATGCCCTGACTGGTACATCACACATGCAAGGCTACCCCTTCAGAGGTTTCGCAAGTTGAAAAAGGGAGGGAGAGCACAGCAGGCGTTCCTATTACGGGGGACCATAGTTAACAGGACCTATGGTATACATAAAAACCTATATGTTTAACCATTTTTACTAACAATATTTGGTCCTGTTAACTATGGCCCCCCGTAATAATGTATATGAGCCTGTGAGAGTTTCGCTGATTTGGCCCGCCGCCACTGCTGCTGTTGCTGCTGCTGCTGCTGCTGCCGCTCTTGTAGTGCCACTGCGGTATGGCGGTTGCGCGTGTGCTTATGAATTCGAGAGGAAGCAGTGCGGGGTTGGAGTCTTCTGGCTCGTTTTTTATTCAGGACGGTACGCTCTAATAAGAACACACACGCACCCACACAGATACAGAAGCTCCTTCCGTAGCTGCTACAAAATGAAGACCTAGAAGTGTGGCTACAGCTGCTGTTGCGCCATAGACGCCACCACCTCAAAATACAAAGCTTACCCGATAACAGCAGGGTACACCAACGCGTACGTACGTACACAACCGAAAGAAAGAGTAGACACGACAAAAAATAAAAAGAGAGAGCTGGAAGTTGCACCTCTCGGTTCCTGCTACAGCTGTAGGACCCCACGAAAACAAGGACAAACACACACGCAGCTGCACCGCTCGAAAGCTCGAAGCGCGGCTGCTGTGCCGTGGCTGCCTAGTATTTTGAGACCTGCTGTGACACGCGGTAACTCAGGGACGGCAGCACAGCAGCAGGGTGAAAACACGGAAGAGGAAAAAAAAACGCAGCTTGGGGTTTCCATGGACCTGCTTGGCCCTAGCAGGGCGGAAGGCCTCCACCGCGGCAACTTCCCGGATGTCGCGACTTTGAACACTCACAGCACGCGCCACGCGGAGCTCGGCGCGGGGACCCTCACACTTCCCCCTTGGTGTACACGCGAGCCCCTCTGCGTGGCCCGCAGCAGAGCGCGGGGGGGAAAAGAGCAGCGACTGGGGTAGAAGCCACAAAAGTTTTCCCGAAAAAAAAAAAAGTCAACAAAATACCTGTACATGCACAAGAGAATGCAGACTATTGGGTACCCCACCCGGCATCACGAGCTGCCAATATATCCTACAGATCAGGAGAAAAATCTCTTCCCTATAATAATTAGATCATTTCTAAATCGGAATCGACGATCGGTGGAAGGCGCGCAATCATTCCCACCTTCGGGCTTCCTGCTACCGCCTCCGTACCAGCTGGCTGAAAACCCGGGGAAACCTGAACAGCAACAACATGAAAAAAATACAACGCTCTTAGACCTATGCCAATGGGACAGCGAAGTTTCAACAAAAAAGTTTGAATTTCAAAGATGCCCGCCAAAAAAAATCAGAACACGCTTTCTATGGGCCACGAAATAAAAAAAAAAAGTTCCTAACTTTTGGAAAAGCCCGAAAAAAGCAAATCTGGGGCCGATGTTGGGTCAACATCGGCTTGACAAAAACTCAAGGCCGATCTTTGGTTCGAAGCGGCGAGATTCCGAGTCCTCAACAGACATCGATCAACAAAACCCACGGGAGTGTCGCGTCGTCCTGCTTGTCTCGGGGGGAGTGGGGTGTCGAATGTGCGAGCGGCCTATAAGGGGGACCATAGTAAATAGGACCAAATATTGTTATTACGGGGGACCATAGTAAATAGGACCTACGGTACACGAAAAACCCTACCAGGGTATATATTTCGCTACTCTCACAAACAATATATGGTCCTATTTACTATGGCCCCCCGCTTCTGGCTTCAGATAAACCTATGAACGTCTTCACCCGTTTAGCACTGCAGCCCCGTTGTGGAGGCGAACTCCTTTTAGAATTTGAGCCATTTGTCCCCACCATGGGACGGACTGCAGTACTATTGCGGGGGATCATAGTGAGTAGGACCTACTGTTGTTGGTAAAAATAGCGATATATGTATAGGTTTTTCCGTGCAACGTAGGTTCTATTTAATATAATCCCCCGTAATAAGAGGGTTATTGATAGTCGCACCCTATAAAATCGGAAATATACGGCCGCAGGGACGTCGGGACGGACCAGGTGCCTCGAGCTGTCCGCAACAACAAGAACAACAACAACACCTTTTGTGGGGGGAAGGCGTGTTGTGTCCACGTACAAGCATCAATAATTTCGTGACCACCGAGCTATTGCCTCTCTCATCAGGGGGGACGAGAGTAATGGTTCACATTTTTTTGTCTCTTCCGGGCGCCCTCGGCTCACTGCATAAAACCGTACCAGGGGTAGCATCTCTGAGGCGTCGTTTCGTGTCCGCAGTGCTCGTATCTCTCTATTACGGGGGGCCGTTGTAAATAGGACCAATTCTTGTTCGTGAAAATAACGAAACCTATAGGTTTTTGCATCAAAAGTAGGTCCTATTTAATATGCCCCCCCGCAATAGTATTGGGGTCAAACTACTTATAATTTGACTGGGTTGCCCCGAAAACGGGACTGCGGTTCTAAAACGGTTACACTAGCGTGATGGCGTGCGGATACCCCCTTCAGGAGTGCAGCCCCGTTCTGGGGACAATTGGGGGCAAACTACTTAGAATTTGCCCTAGGTTGTCCCCAGAACGGGACTGCGGTTCTAAAAAAAAGGGTTAACACTAGCGTGATGGCGTGCGGAAAACCCCTTTAGGAGTGCAGTCCCGTTTTGGGGACAATTGGGGACAAACTACTTAGAATTTGACTGGGTTGCCCCCAAAACGGGGCTGCGGTGCTAAAAAAAGGTTAACTATTAATAGCGTGATGCCGGTTGCCGCTATAGTGCCGGTTGCCGCTGTATGTAGTGCCGATTGCCCGCTACAGTGCCCATCACATCGCTTGATACAGACGAGACTAACCCGTGTGGCAGTGAACAGAGTAGTTAATGCCGGTTGCCGCTATATATATATTGCCGGTATAGTCTGCTGGCGCATTTGATATCGTCACTATAGAGGGACCACTACTACACCTGGCACCTTTCACCCAAAAAAAGGTACGGTCCGGGCGCCGGCCAATCAGATGGAGGACCGGCAGGAAACCTTTTCCCGAGCGCAGATACTGAAAGAGCCCACAAATGGTTCGAAAGGCGTACGGATAGGTATATCTCAAAAACAACCCATTACTGCCTTTTGGCCCTTTGCATGTTTTTTTTTTTTCGCCAGAAACAAAAATAACGCCTCTATATCGCAGCCTTCCTTGTCTCTGCGTCGTAACCGCCATCACATCCCTGCGCGGGGGAAGACGAAGGGCTCTAGTTTTTACCTTTTTCATGCCCTACCATTGGCTTCGATGTAGTTTCCCCGCTATTGGCAAAGTTATTGCCAAAACCATGAACTAAATCCACACTTTGTCATGGCTGGAGCCATTCATGAAATATTTCCATTCACCCGCACGCTGGTTTACTAATCCAGTAGGCATGTCCGTGTCCATGCCGGTGATGTCTCACTCGGACCGCTTCCATGCCGATGCTATAAATACTCATCGATACTTCCAAGAATCGATTTAATAGTCGGAGGTGATACTAACACCGATATCGATTGGACATCGACGCCGAACTGATGTTTGACGAACTGGGGTTTCCACGTTCAACCGGCATAATGTTTTGTGCCGGAGTTGAACCGTACCAGGAACCTGGCAATGTGACTCATACCCCCTGTAGGACCGCAGTTCCGTTTTGGGGACAAACTTCTCGAACATTGACTGGTTTGTCCCCAACAATGGGACTGCGGTCCTAAAAGGGTCACAGACGACGGGGGCAAACAAAGAGCCCGGCGACTTAATCCCAGTCTTGTCGGGGAGGGAAAAAACAGACTTCACGCCAACACAACACGACAAAGGATTGTTTTAATCCGACACTCTTGTCGACGGGCGGACACAATGGATTGACGGGAAAACAAACACACACACACACAGCACGCACGCCTATCGTACGTTGTGGGTATCGGTCAAATAAGAATACGGGTTTCGCTTGTATACATTCGTTATGTGTTTACATACTGGATACAAAAAAAACAACACAAAAGGCGTTCCAACCCACAACAGCATATACCAGGTATAGACTAAGAACCAACGGTGGCGTCGGCGTCGGCGTCGGCGTCGGCGGCGGCGGGGGGGGGTTCCCACCTTCTCCGTCATCCCCGTCGTCTTCGTCGTCCTCCCCCCCCATCCCATCGGGGTCCCACATCGACATCCCTCCCCCGCCGCCGCCACCGCTACCGCCTCCTCCTCCTCCTCCGGGGTCCCTTCCGAAGGCCAGCGCTGACAGCCTCGACTGTTCGCGGGAGGGGGGGGGGGGGGGGGAGCAAAGTACGCAGGGCAAGGACACACACTGTTGGGGGCAACTTTTTCGCAGTGCATAGCTAAGCAACAAGCTCGTTTGCGCTGGCTGGCCGGCCGGCCGATGGTACTTCTCCAGTTACTCGCCCCGGTGACTACATACAGTAGGTACTTACTTGATTTTTTTTCTTCTTCATAGCTTTCGTGAGAGTTTTTGTGTGTTCGTTTCTGTTCCTCCGACTTATTTTTCCGCTACTGCCCGGTGGCTGCGTACACACGGGTACAGAGCTGGCGCGAGGAACGACTGCCTGCTGCGGTGTTCCCCACCTTTTTCACCTTTTTGAGACACGTCCTGGGATTGCTCGTGCCAACCATAGTCCTGGAGGGAAACCTTGCGTACGTCTATACCAGGTACGAGTGCTTGCGACCTCACTAGGTATCGACGAAAACCGCCACCACTCTGTACTTCAACATATACGGGGGGCCATAGTAAATCGGACGAAATATCGTGAGGAAAAAAAGATAAAAAATATATAGTTTTTTTTTGCGCGTACCGTAGGTCCTATTTAATATGGCCCCCCGTGACAGTAGGGCAGCTTCTTCCCCTTCCTGCCTCTCCAACTCACCTCCAAGCCGCTGCCACCGAAGAGCCCCCCCCCACCCCCACCACTCCCGCTACCCCCCCCCGACATCCTAGGTGTTCCACAAATCTCGCACATGCCCCCTCTGTGGTTGATAAACGTGCATGCCGAGCAAGCCCACTCGGATCCACCACCCCCACCCCCACCAGCGCCACCGCCGCCGCCGCTGCCGCCGCCGCCACCACTAACGAGGGAGCTAGCCGCTTCTCTGGCTGCCCGAGCGGCTGAGGCTGCAGAGGCCGCGTCTGCGGCGGCTGCCTTTATAGCATCCTCGGCGGACTTTCTCGCCCGCGCTTCAGTTTCTGCCTGTAACTCTGCTGCTGCTGCTGCTACTGCTGATGCTGATGATGATGAGGATGCGGATGCCTCTGCTCTTGCTGCTCCTGCGGCTGAGGCTGCAGAGGCGGCGTCTGCAGCGGTTGCCTTTAAATCGTCCTCGGCGGACTTTCTCGCCGGCCCTTCAGTTTCTGCCTCTGATGCTGCTGCTGCAGCTGCTGATGATGATGAGGATGATGCTGAGGCAGCTGCTGCTGCTGTTGCTGCTCCTGCGGGTGCTGATGCGGCGGTTTCTGCTTCGTCTGCTGTTCCTGTTGGCCTTACTACAACTGCTGATGCTCCACTCGCTGCTGCTCGTGGTGGTGTTGGTGCGGGCTGAGTGTGTGCAGCTTCCGCCATTCCTGCTCCCGCTCCCGCTCCTGCTGGTCTTGCTTGTCGGGGAGCTGCTGGCTCTGCTGCGGCTGCCGCTTCCGCTAGGCGGCCTAATGCCGCCGCTGCTGCTGCTGCTGCTGCTGCCGCTGGCCCTCCTGTCGCCGCTGATGCTCCTCCAGCTGCTGCTGCTGCTGCTGCTGCTGCTGCCGCAGGTGCTGCCGCTACTGCTGTTGCTACTGCCGTTGCTACTGTGAGGGTCGGGGAGACCCTCGCCCCACCCACGGCACTACCAACGGGGCCCGGGACCCCATACGTCATCCGAGGATCTGTTGCCCCCGTCCCCGCTTCCACCTCCGCCTCCGCGCCCGCCCCCACCACCACCCCAGTAGCCCTTTCCGGCAACGCTTCCGCCACCATAAGCTGCGGCTCGACCACTCGCACTGCTGCCGCCGCCTCCTCCACCTGCGCCGCCACCGCCGCTGCCGCCGCCGCAGTCGCAGCCGCCGAAGTTCTGACCCCGTCCAACGCCCACGGGACAGCAGACGATGATGGACGAGCCATGCCGGCACCCTCCAAAGAACTACCAGAACCACCATCACCATCACCACCACCAGCACTACCACCAACATCAGGCGAAGACGCTACGGGGGCGCTACGACCAATGCTTCCGCTAGTGCCTCCACCGCTACCACCTCCACCACCCCCTCCTCCCCCATAACCACCACTTCGGCTGAGATCACCGCTGCCGCCGCCGCCGCCGCCGCCGCTGACCCTAACCGCGCCAGTGCCTGACGCCTTCGTCTCCTCCACGCCCCCCCCCGCCCCCGCGCCCGAGCGAGAAGCGCTCCGTCGATCTCGCTCTTCGTCTCGACTCGCTTCCACCTCCACTTCCTCTTCCTCTTCCACCACCACCTCCTCCTCCTCCTCCTCCTCTTCCTCCTCCTCCTCTTCCTCCCCCCCTCCTTCCTGCTCCTGACCACCGCCTAATCTCATTATGCTACTCCTCCTCATCCTCCCCGTCCTGCTACAGTTGGTGCTGTTGCCGTCGGCGTGCCCCCCGCCCGTTTTCCCTGCTCCCCCTCTCTTTCCCCCCCTTCCGGTGGCCGCCGATGCTGCTGCTGCTGCTGCCGCCGCCGCCACCGCTGCCGCTTCCAGGTCAGGGGGAAGCCAGCCCTCTTCCGGGGACCAATCGACGCCTTCGCCCGGCTCCGGGCCCTGCTCTTCTTCCTCCTCCTCTGCCCCTACGCCCCCTGCTCCGGCAGCAGCGACAGCAGAAGCATCAGTGGCAGCACCACCAGTAGCAGTAGCAGTAGCAGCCGCTACCGCCGCCGCTATAGAACCAGCTGGCGACAAAGACCGCCCCGGAAAAATTTCTTCCTCGTCAACCTCCATCACCGAAGCGCCCCCAGAGGCCATCATAGCCCCAGAAGCTCCTGCCTCCCACACCGCCAACCCCCCCGCGACCTCCTCCAACCCCACCCCGGCCTGCACCCCCGGCCCCGGTCCCACCACCATCCTCGAGCCCCCCTCCGCATCCATTCGCGGGAAGGGCGATGCAGGTGGTGGGGACAGCGTCAGAGGTTGAGGTGGCGGTAGTCGTGTTGACGAAGATGATGCCGGTTGTGGCGGTGATGGTGGCGGTGGTGGTGGCGGAAGCATAGCCGTGGCCAGGCCCAGTGCCGCGAGGAGGCGTTCCTCACCCTGCCTCTCGTGAACGAGGGCGTTAGCCTCCCACCGAGGCGCCCTCGCCCTACCGCTGCTGCTGCTGCTCCTCCTCCTCCTCCTCCTCGTCCTCGTCTTCTTTGGCCTGCTCCCGCTGCTGGGTTTGCTGCTGCTTAAGTTTCTGCTGCTGCTCTCCCCCCCCCCGCAATTTTTGCTTTTGCTTGTGCTCCGGCTGCTGACGCCTAGGCCGCCGCTGCTGCTGCCGCTCCTGATCACGCTTATCATGCTCCTGTCTCTTGTCCGTTTCTTGGATACCGCCGGCGCCTCTCCCCAAGCCGATAGCGCCGGTACTGCTTGCGCTACTAAAACCGCTGCCGGCGCAGCGGCAAGTGCTGCTGTCGGCACAGTCGCACCAGTAGACGGCTCAGAAGACGCTCCAGATATCGTAGCCACGTTACCGATGTCGACATCGCAGTCGCCGTCGATATCGATAGTGTCGGTGCCGTCACCACCACCACCACTCCCACCCCCACCCGCACTACCACCACTGCCAGGTTCATCGGGGTCGACACGATGCTCCTCCTCCTCCTCCTCCTCCTCCTCTTCCCCACCGTGTTCACGACCAACATCGATACAATCACCATCTACATCGATATCATCACAATCAATATCGATACCATCCTCACCACTACCATCGCCACCACCCTCATCATCATCGCCACGATCATAATCATAACCACCTTCCTCCTCCTCCTCCTCCTCCTCCTCCTCCTCGTCGTCGTCGTCATCGCACCTGACGTACTCCGACAGAATGCTGCGCAAGAGCAGAGGGACCTCCAGATCGAACAGCTGCTGGACCGACACGGGCGCCGACGAGGCAACCCGGGCGATCGACGACAGCAGCCTCGACTGCAGCCGCCAGGCCGGCTCAAGGTCCCCCCTCGACGTCCCCGCGCCGGCCCCCGCCGCACCCCCCCCCACCACCACCACACCGGCGGCCACGCCCCCTCCCGCTGCTGCTCCAGCCCCGCCCCCAGTCCCCACTGTAAGCGATGGTGGTGGTGGTGGTGGTGGTGATGGTGGTGGTGGTGGTCGTGACGATGCTGAGGACGGTGGTGGTGGTGGTGATGATAACAACGATGACGACGAAGCGTCACCTGCGCCTTGGACCAAACGCCCGAGTGATTTGCGCGTGCGCGCAGCGCGCACGGTTTAGCGCCATACCAGGTACAGCGAAAGGAAGAAGAATAAAATAATAAATTAACGTGTGGGGCGAAAAAAAAACACACACAACGCATGCAGCACATAGAACGCACAGACGACGTTGCAGCGGTCCACGACAGCAGCGCGGCGTCAGGCGAAAGGACGGGGGGGGGGTTGTATATAGCAGGTGACGTTAAATTTTCATAACAATAAAAAATTGATATATTTGATGATCGTTCGTACGCACACAACAGGTTTCAGCGCATAAAATTAATAGATACCTGGTACTTGGTACCGGGTAGGTCCTATGATATGGGTAAAAAACAATTCCACCAAAAACTATACACCAGGTACCAGGTCAATCGAGGGTACACGACAAAACAAAACGACACACCACTTCTGAGTCACAGATAGGGGGGGTATCCTACAAACAAATACAACAAGGACTGAAAAAAAAACACGCCGTGTTTCATTTCTGACGCAAAAACAACCCGCTATGTATGGACGACCACTCCCAACCCATCACATCCCATCCTATTCAATCCCATCCCCTCCCGTACCATCCCATCCCATCCCATGCCATCCCATCCCATCCCATCCCATCCCATCGTGTACCATCCCATCCCATCGTGTACCATCCCATCCCATCGTGTACCATCCCATCCCATCCCATCCCCATCCCGTCCCATCCCATCCCATCCCATCCCATCCCATCCCATCCCATCCCATCCCATCCCATCCCATCCCATCCCATCCCATCCCATCCCATCCCATCCCATCCCATCCCATCCCATCCCATCCCATCCCATCCCATCCCATCCCATCCCATCCCATCCCATCCCATCCCATCCCACCCCCCTCCCATCCCGTCCCATCCCATCCCAACCCAACCCAACCCGACATCCTTACAAGAAACAACGGGAGTAAGTTGGCAGAACTTCACGACTCGCTAATAGGCGGGTGCGGCATATACGGGCCAATCAACCCACTTCCTTTCAGCAGCTAGAAAGCAACAACGCCACAGAAAGACGCAGAACTCCTCAAACTGCGGAATGATACACGCAACAATTTGCAATACCTATTTTCAGCCAACGACCGAACAACTACTGGAAGGGTGCTACAGCAGTTATCCATCGCACGCGTGCATTTCACCGCCCTCGTTATTTTTTTTTATCAGAACGGAATATATATATACATACGTTCCCGGGTGGCCCAGTAAGTGGTCCGCGTGGCTACTATTACGGGGGGCCATAGTTAATAGGACCTATGGTATACATAAAACCCTATATACGGTGGCAAACAAACGCCGAGAAAAGGCCGACAATGACTCACCCCACGGTAGGGGTTGCACCTTTTGGGCCAATGGTTTCAGACCGATTGAGTTCCCGACGTGAGGAACCAGCAGTTAGGATGATTTTTTTCTCGTATGTTCGTTTTAGGACTAGCGGCAAAGAAGTGCCGGTCGGGTGGCGCGAATTAATCTCTTCCACGTATAGTATCGGGTGAGATATTGACCTCCCACTGTGAGGGGCTTAGGAACTTATTGTGCACCCCTACCGTGGGATGGCTCATATTTAACCATTTTTACTAACAATATTTGGTCCCTATTTACTACGGTCCCCCGTAATATAACGGGGGACCATACAGTAGTAAGTAGGACCAAATATTGTAGGAAACAAATAGGTAAATACATAGGTTTTTGAGTGCACCGTAGGTCCTATTAACTACGGTCTCCCGTAATAAGATCAAGTTCGTGATTTAACGTCTCGCCGCCGAGTGCGCATACTCGTAAGGACTTTCTTGCACAAAAAATGATTAGCGGAAAGCGCGAGAGCGTGCGTTAGCTACTTCGATGAAAATCGCGAGCAGTGGGAATGCTGAACCCTATGCGCTACAAAAAATAAAAAGGCACGTACCGGGGAGGGGGGGGGGGGGGGGGAGGGACGACACCTGTGACCGACCACGGCTCGTCCAGAAGAAGACCGCTGAGGGTAAAACCTCCTACGAGTTGAGCTGGAAAGTGATGGTGATGATAAACAAAACAAAAAAAAACACACACACAGTACCAGGAAGAAACTTTTGCCCAAGAATACCGAATACAGGATCAATTCGGTAAAAACTAAAAAAATCTTATGTGGTGTAGAGAGAGATAGAGCCATCCGAGAAATAGAGGGTTCGCGAATTTAGCGCCCGTTCTTACCTTTCGTGAAGAGAAGACGAGCGCTGAAAGACACGAACACACTCCTGTGCGATATAACCCGCCGCACCCTCACAATAATCGGAGGCGACTTGAAACGGTGAGCCAACTGGAAGGCCTGTGACGCATGGTACAATAGGGGTGCACCTAACCTATTCTGAGGCCCCACGCTACCGCTAGGAGTGCACCTAACGTTTTCTGCACCTCTCTTCATGTGCGGAAAAGCTCCCTCCCAAGTAAGTCACCCGAAAAAAACAAAAAACAAAAAATGTTTCTGATCATTTTTTTTCGTGAAAATTGTACCCTTAACCCTCGATGAGCGTTCAATCCCCATGGCCTACATACAACAGCACCAGGTCTATCCCCCCATTTTTTTTCGTAAAAAAACAAACGAAATTGGGTACCGCTCTGGCCGGAAATACAAGGAGCATTTACACACTAACACCAAGACCAAGCGGTCCTTGCACTTTCGTCACGGAGCGGCGGCTCCTAAGCTTGAGGAGGCCCACCTATCCGAAATATTTTATCCCCCCCCCCCCCCCCGCCTGACAGAAAATATGATATATACCCCCATCGTAGCACGCCTCCTAGGTAGGAAAACCATGTCCGGCGGAAATATGACGATCGTTTACATGTTAATGCAAGGACCGAGGGATTCTTATATTTCCTAGCCAAGGTGGTACGTGTGTTTAGGGGTTTCAGGTTGGGGTAGGGTGCGCGGGCGAGAATTGAGGTGGGGTTGGGTGGAGTTGGGTGGGGTGGGGGGTGGTGTGGGGTGAAGTGAGTCACGATAAAAAGCCAGGGTATGGGAAAGGTGGAAGCGTTTTACTCACTCCGCACCTCCAACAGCATCACCGATTCCCGCTTGAATGGTTCTACCATCCTGTCCCCAAATAGAAGGACCCTTTGTACACTAATATCAGTGTAGAAAAGGTCCTCATGTTCGGGACCTGCCGGGGTGGGAGACGAGTTCTATCTAGCCGGCGGCTTATCGCGGGCCAAATAAAAAAAAAGCCTCCTTTGTACCAAAACCACTCACCGCCGGTGACCTTGACGCTGTTCCCCAGGGTCTTGGACCATGCCCTCAACACCTCCTCGTCAGCCACCTCGAGGACGAACGAAACTTGCCAGGCCTCCAGACCGCCAGCAAACGTCCTCGTGCCCTTCCCTCTCCCTCTCCCCCCACCCCCACCCCCGGCTCTTCCTCCATCCGGTCCCCGTCCCCGTCCCCGCCCACCACCACCACCACCACCTACACCTGCCCCCCCACCTCCCCTGCCTGACAGCGCCTCCGTAGCCGCCACCGGAGCTGCCGCTGCCGCATTGTCCTCTCCTCCTCCTCCTCTTCTTCCTCCTCCTGCTCCTGCTCCTCGTCCTCGTCCTCGTCCTCCTCGCTCTCTTCCACCTCCTCCCGCACGACCGCCCCAGCTGCTGGCAGACAAAATACGCAGCAGCAGCAGCAGCAGCAGCGCAAGTAGCGGCGGGGGCGGCGGTAAAAATCGCACAAGGTGGCCAGATGGATCACGATGTACGAAAACGCATCGAAAAACTTACAGCAGTGCGTACATAGCCTGCCGTTACAAGATCTCGTGCGGGATCTCCCGCGCAGTGAGGGGTGCAACCCGGGAAATCTGGTGCTAGATCATGCAGGCTGTAAGGGACGCCGCCCGGAGAAGACGAGCCATCACGGAGGCCCATCGGGATACAGGACCAAAACAAAAAGTCCAAAGGCACCCACTTTTGATGCGCATTTTTTTATCGAGACCAACCGTAGTGCGTGCAATCATCGAATAATGTTGTCATGTTGTAAAAACTTGCGGTCGACGAAAGGCTTCACTTCCCCATCGATGCTACTTGGTACATTTGTATCCTTCAGAAATTCACTAGGAAACCCCTCCCCCCCCCCCCTTTACGGCCGAAATATCAGGGGCCACCACCGTGACATTAACAGATCGTGCCGCACAGATCAGGGCATTGTCTGCGCCCTGAAACATCTAGTACTGGGGAACACAGTAAATAGGACCAAATATTGTTTGTAAAAATAGCGAAACATGTAGGTTTTTGTATGTACCGTAGGTCTTATTTACTATGGTTCGCCGTAATAGTAGATGGTGACGTAGGGATCGATTACCTAGATCAGGAGCCGCCCGACGCGCGATTAGCAGTGAGCAAGGCACGGTACTGCAATAGTAGACTGGTAGTATACTTGAACACTTGACACCCCGGCTTGTGCAGCAGTAACAAAGGGGTGCTTGTACCTCATGTTGATCATATCGCCCTAAATTCTTCATTTCTGGTACATACCCAGTTCGTGCTAGAGTTGTAGGTACATTAGTCGCAATACCGTGCGAAATAACCAGCACTACAATAACCAGCACTACAACGGCAAGAACAACAATAACCAGCATTACAACGAACAGCACAACAATAACCAGCATTACAATACCCAGCGCGATGGTGGTGTCCTTACCGCGTTGCAGACAGTATACTGGCAAAGCATACTGGCAGTCTATTTCACATCGATAGAAATAATTGTCGCACCCTCTATCTAGTATACAACTGTTTCCTATGTCCTTACCGCTTTACAGGCAGTATACTGGAAGTATATTTCACATCGATATAAAGAATTGCCGCACCCTCTATCTGGTATACAACTATTTCCTGTGACATATCGTTAGACAGCACCCGTGCAAAGGAGTACCAGCACGCAGCTGTGGGCATGGCCTACTGGTACTGGCGAGGCGCCGGTACTGGTGGGGTACTGACACTAGTGTGATACTGGTACCGGCGAGGTACTGTGTGAAGACAAGACGCAAACAGGGAAGATGGACAAGACGCTCACCTCAGCCCTCGGTAACCCGTCGAAGCAGCAGCAGCAGCAGCAGCAGCGGCGGCGGCGGCGGCGGCGGCGGCGGAGGCGGCAGCAGCAGCGGGGTCCGCCATCGGTTTTCTCAGCGGAGTAGAAAACGAAACCACTAGGCGCTCCAGACACAAGCTCGCCATCTGTGACGCCCCTCCCGCTCCCTCCCAATCCCCCACCCCACCACCGCCTCCTCCAGCTCTTCCCCCTCCGCTAGTCGCGCCTCCAGCCCCACCCCCACCCGCCCCCGACCCTCCCCCGATGTCTGCGCCACCGCCACCGCCAGCGTTGGCGTTGGAACTCCCTCCGGAGGATGTTGTGCTTGTGCCCGTATCGCTAACCGTTTGCTTCATGAGGCATTCCCGCAAGAAAGGAAGAATCTGCGGAGGGGGGGAAGGGGCGGGAGTTGAAGAAAGGGGAGGGGAGAGGTACAGGAAAGGAATCAAGGGGTTGTCGTAGCGAGGACGACAACAACAACAGCATCAACGACATCAGCAGCCGATATCAACAACACCGACAACGAAGTCAGCAGCCAATATCAACAACATATGAGAAACAACAACATCGAACATATACCCATCCACCTCCCCCCCCTACCGCCATCACCCCTCCCCCCCCTATTTTATATCGGTTGGGTTGGCGTCGGTTGGCAACGACACTGTAAAACATGCCGCTCACTACGTGAGCTCGACAACCAAGGTACCGTTTTTTCTTTATTGTTGTTTTTTGGCGGTCGCCCACAGCTGGTTGTCGAGTTAGATTATTTGTGCGAAGTAAAGAACCTTTACTCCGCTCAAGTGGGAATGATCGTATCACGTAGTGTTCAAGGTAAGGCACCCAAGAGGCAGTTACATACTGTAGTACTCCCATTACTGTCTCTGGAATGCTTACACCGGAAATTAAATTAACTCGTTGAAGCTGTCATCCATATGCAAGTCCCCCTCAAAAGCGGTTCTTAGTAGAATGCAGCTCACCCTTCATGCGACTCGCCGTACACCTCCCGGCGCTTCGCGCTTGGTGCAAGCAATGTCTGCCTGGTCGGTGAAAACCCAACAAGCTCCGTCCCGGCATTGTAGGGATGCGAGGGTCTACGGTCATACGACTACGGCCATGCATGATATCAAGTACATCTCTCCTATCGAGTACACCCCCCACCCCCCCGCCCCTTCCTTCATCACCCCCCCCACCCCCCATACTATGGTCATACGACTAAGACCATGCAATACAATGAGTAACCCCCTATACCACAAACAACTTACCTCTCGTACTCGGCGTACATCGGACCTCCTGCCGCAGACACCAGGAGCCACTAGCCGCGACACCGTACCCAGCGCGTTCTGTTGCAAGTCTAGCGGGAAAAAATCGAAAAACGCCAAGCAGGCCTTGGCACCTCCCGCCTCCAGCACCGCCCGGGGATTGTCCTGTTCCGTCCCCCCCCCCCGTCGTCACCACCGCCGCCAGGGAAGGGACGGGACGGGAAGGGAAGGGAAGGGAAGGGAAGGGAAGGGAAGGGAAGGGAAGGGAAGGGAAGGGAAGGGAAGGGAAGGGAAGGGAAGGGAAGGGAAGGGAAGGGAAAAAACGGAACACAAGAAACCGAAAACGGAAAACGGAAAACGAACCGATTCAAGTTGAAACAAGCAGCAATCGTAAGCATGTGTGGGTGGACTAGTCTGGGGCATCATATCGAATATTTCGATGTTGTCAAAATATCGGGCTTTCGACACATCGTATTGGACCTTTTTCCCCCTCCCGCGTTTATTACGCCGACGCTGAACGTAAAGCTTTAGCGTATCAAATATCGGAACCGTACGCAATGGGGGTTAAAACAGGTATTTGTCAATCGATATCGCATCGAACTCGACTCTTGTTTGATGCCAAACACTACTGGCGACCATTCGGACACTGGAATCGAATCCCTTCACGTCTTCGCATGGCGTCAAAATCGGACCAGCAGGTGTACATAACTGCCCCGCCACAATGGGGAAAAAAAAAAACTGGATTACGATTCTTAATACCGAGAGAAGCGAGAAAAAAACACGTAAAACTCTATGATGGCCCGCCCAGTTTTTAGCGACATCCATGTCTTCTACCTCCAACAACCCCCTCCCGCCCCATACAGAAACAGTTCCATATCTGGTAGTCAACAGCGCATACACGTATCTATACCAGGTTCATATTAAACATACTGTGCATGCACGCGCGGAAAACTGGTACATACAAACCATACCAACGGGAGACATTGGCTAGCAAGTGCCTGCAGTTAGGGCGAGCTTCCGCAACATTTATATCCTCCAACCTCCAACAGCCTCCTGCACATGGGCCCCAACGCGCGCCCCTCCCCACCCCTCTTACCCCATGAAAAAGCCATGCTTCTTTAGTGCAAAACTAACGTATACCAGCGGGTATAACCTCTTATCGTTCTTATCCCTACAGTATACGAAGGAGGCGTTCTACGTTAGAGGTTCACCCCAATTTTTCTGAGGCTCGTCACTTAACCCCTTTAGAGCCGCAGTCCCGTTTTGGGGACAAACTACTTGAAATTTGAGTGGGTTGTCCCCAAAACAGGGCTGCGGTTCTAAAGGGGTTAAGGAGCTCCACACCTTACCCGAAAACTGACTTGAGCAAAAAATCAAATTGCAACCCGATGGAAAATCCCATGGTCCAGGTATACAACAAAAACCTTTTCGATACAGATTGTCATTCCGACGATTTTGGGTTGATAAGAAACCCCGTCATTTAGAAAGCAATATAGCGGAAATTGTACTACCTCTATCGTAGAGCGCGTCGAATGTACCTTGGATAGCAAGTGTATGCACTTGAGGCAAGCCTCGGCGACATCCATGTCCTCAATCTCCAGCAGCCTCCGGCACATGGGCCTCAGCGCTCCCCCCTCGACTAAGCTAGCCGCAGCCCTCGGGGTGATGTCGATGCATGTGATCAGGGCGCGGATGGCAAGCAGAACCACCTGCGTTCACGTGTGTGTGCGTGCGTGCGTGCGTGCGTGCGTGCGCGCGCGCGGGTTCGGAATGGAATGGAATTGCGCAAAAATGAGACTGCATTAAAAAAAAACGAGAGCGAAAAAAAAGCCGGGCGCAGCAACCAAGGGCAGCAGTGTCCACCCGCATACTCGTGTCTGAAAGGCAAAACATACCTGGTACCAGGTAACAATACATACAGTAGTAGTTAAGTCAAAGTCAAAGTCAAGACAAGCAAAGCAGAACCACTCCTAACCGTGACACCAAGCAGCAGCACTACTACTACGGGGGACCATTGTTGATAGGACCAAATATTGTTGGTGAAGATAGCGAAATATATACCTGGTACCTGGTAGGTAATAGTAGTAATGGTGCTAGGAAGAAGAAGAAACTCCGAAATTGCCAAGCCAAGCAGAGCGGAGCAAAGCAAGCAAGCAAGCAAGCAAGCAAGCAAGCAAGCAAGCAAGCAAGCAAGCAAGCAAGCAAGCAAGCAAGCAAGCAAGCAAGCAAGCAAGCAAGCGAGCAAGCGAGCAAGCAAGCAAGCAAGCAAGCAAGCAAGCAAGCAAGCAAGCAAGCAAGCAAGCAAGCAAGCAAGCAAGCAAGCAAGCAAGCAAGCAAGCAAGCAAGCAAGCAAGCAAGCGAGCGAGCGAGCAAGCAATCAAGCAAGCAAGCAAGCAAGCAAGCGAGCAAGCAAGCAAGCAAGCAAGCAAGCAATCAAGCAAGCAAGCAAGCAAGCAAGCAAGCAAGCAAGCAAGCAAGCAGGCGAGCAAGCAGGCAAGGCCAAGCCAAGACATGACAAGCAGCGGCATACCAAGTGCCTGGATGGCTGCAAAAAAACAAGAACAAAACAAATAACTGCTACGCAAAAAGCCGAGCAAAAACAACCGAACGAACGCATTGGAAGGCTTACATAGACAAAGCACAGCCCAGACCGAGCCAACGCCAAGCCAACAAGCCGAATTTCCGGGCCATTTCTAATCTCATATCTGGCCCTTTTCTTTTCTTTTTTTGCCCGAAGAATCGTCGGTCCAGCTGGGAAAAAAACATAACAACTCCCCCACCCCCCTTCGCGCCTGGTGCAAGCAAGCAGTGCCTGCCTGGCCGGTGAAAACTCGGCGTGCTCCGCCCCGGCATTGCAGGGATGCGAGGGTCTATGGTCATACGACTACGGCCATGCATACTATCGAGCACACCCACCCGCCTCCCCGCCCCCCCCCCACCCGCCCCCAAGAAAGCCGACCTCGTTGTTGGAGACCGCCAGCAGCGGCACTAGCGCCTGGATGACCCCGCCCACTCTGTTCTGGCTGGGGTGCCCCGAGGCCATGGTGAGGGCGGTGTTCAGCTCATGGAGCACAGCAATGTGCTCGTCCACTTCGGGCCGGGACTGCCACATCAAAAGAAAGGGAGGCGGGGGGGGGGGGAGGGGAAATAACCAATTGCATTCTCGTTGTTTCGTTTCGGTTTGAATATTATGAAAAAAAAAAGAAAAAAAAAGGAAGGTTTTTCAGGTTTAAAAGTTTTACTTTTCAACTCAAGCGTCATGTTTTTAGGCTATAATAAGGCTCATCCTTATCGGAGAGCGTTTTTTTCATAATTTCCAAAGTTTGGAAACAAGTGGAGATATGTATCAATGTACAGAGGCGTTCTGTCACTATTCCCGGAATTCTTCAGAAGCAAAAAAAAACAAGTTCGTTAAATTTCACACCCTTGGAAAGAAAAAATCAGGGAAATCTGGAAGATTGAAAAATTGCGCAAACAAATGTCGAAAACATGGGAAAAAAAGCTCTCCGATAAGAATGACCCTAACCCCCTTCAGGACTGCGGTCCCGTTTTGGGAACAATTGGGGAAAAATTACTTACAATTTGACTGGTTTGTCCCCAGAACGGGACTGTAGTCCTAAAATGGTTTCAACAGTGATCAGGATCCCATCACACGCAAAAAAAAAACTATATATTCCACATATTCTTGCTGTCTGTATTTAGGCTCGGAAGGGGGGGGGAAAGAGGCAGAAGCTCCCGAAAGTATCCACGACGACTCTAAACTTGATGTACAACAACAGCATCGACGGCAAAGCGTACTTATCATTAACCGCGCCTTTCAAAACAGACAAATAAAAAACAAAAATCGATTCTCGCAGTTCTTCTCGAGATATACGACGCACCAAAACGGGTGATTTTGGGCCGATTTTGGGTCTGTTTCTGGTGGGGCCTCCGTGATGAGCGAATTTGGTGCTGATAGCCATTGAATACTACTACAGGGGGGCATAGTAAACAGGACCTACGGTACACTAAAAAAGCTATATATATTCCCTACTTTTAGTAACAATACTTGGTCGTATTTACTACTCTATGGTCCCCCGTGATACTACTATCTTTTCCCCATTTGTTAAACCTTCAAGTTTGATACGAGTCAAATCTTGAACGTTTCACGCAACATTTTTTTAGTGGTTTTACAGCACCGAGGGCGTTTTTACTGAAGCGGGGGTTGAGAGCGGTGTTCGTCCAGACCCATCGAGCGTCGCCATGGGTCCATCCAACTGTAGGCCAGGACTGCCGAATTACAACAAACCAAATTGAGGGCAAAATAGATCTAGGAAAGGCACTGACGTACGTACGTAAGCAAGCAAGAAAATAAACTATTATAACCCCTTTACAACCGCAGTCCCGTTTTGGGGACAAACCAGTCAATTTTCAGGTAGTTTGTCCCCGAAACGGGACTGCGGTTCTAAAAGGGGTTAAGGACACCGGTCGGATACACGCGAAAAAAAAAGGAAGAAAAAAAAATGCCAGGTAACTGGGAACAACAAAAACTCCAACACCGAAAAAATATGCCGAAACATAATACCAGGTACATACCTTACAATAGAATGGGCGACCGCATCGATAGGGGCTTGTCAAAATGGGATACGAAACAAAAACAAAAAAAATATATACATACACATACATATATACATGCAGCCGTATCCTTCGCTGGTATTGCTTGCGTGAAGACGATCGATACGCAAGGCACAGGCAGTGCCGTAGCAAGAAGGGGAGAGAAGAGCTTAGTACGCGACCCCGTGTCTTGAGATATGTTTACGGGGGACCCTATTAAATACCTGGTAGGACCTACGGTAAACACACACACCTATACATTTCGCGATTTTTACTGGCAATAGTTCGTCCTATTTACTATGGTCCCCCGTAAATAGTAGGGAGTAGGAGCAAGGAGAGCGAAGACAAATAAACGGGAAGAGCGAGAACAAAAAACGAAAAGAGAAAAAGAAGAGAGGACAGCCGTACCTGCAAGACCTGCAGGAGCTGGTGAATGTTAGCCATGGCGACTGATCACTCCGCTCCCTCCGTGCAGTCCCTTTCCAGTCCGACGCGACCCCCCCCGCCTCCCCACCCCTGCCTGTCCACGCTCCCGCCCCGCGCCACTACCGCCTCCTCTCGCAAGCAGCTTCAGCAGAAGCAGCAATCGTAACACAGCAGCAGCAGCAGCAGCAGCAGCGCTAGCAGCTACAGCAAAACCCTCCGAATTCCTTTTTTTATGTGTGTTCCCTTCGTTACTTCTTTTTTGTTTCCTCGTCTCCCTCTCTTCTTCTTCTTCCTCCTCCTTGCTCCCTCCCCTCTCCCCTCCGTTGCTAACCAACCAACAAACCAACCAGACCCCCCCCCCCCCCCCCGCCCCGCTCCTCCCCCCCTCGGGTTCGCAACCTCTCACAAAGCTCCTATTCCCTGATCTCTCCTTGCGAGGTCCTGTGATTGGGTGGTTCAAGGCAAGCATAAGGGGAAGAAGCGGTCATAAACCTGAGAAACCAGCCGTTCTACGTTGAATGAATTCCCAGGAATTTATAAAAAAAAAAAAAAATGTTGGAAAAAAAAAGGGAACCTGGTTTGTAGCCATGTACCAGAAATGCTGAAAAAGGAAAGTACGATAATAATAAAATTTTAAAAAAATATTAATAAAAACAACCACAACAGCGTACGCACAAAAAACTTCACGAGAAACTATTAATACTGTACTATTTTGTGGTTGTCGGGTGAATATGTAAGTTGGCGTGTTGGTGAGTCTATAAAAGGTGTCGTCGTAGGGTTTCCCTCCCGGAAGGCACCGAAGCAATCGTCGTGTGGCAGGCAGGACGAGCGCACATCGGAGCGGCGATGGCTGCCGTAAACCTATTCGCCTTCGCCATCTTTATCTCGACAACAGCAGTAAGGATGCTGTGCCAAATGCTAAATAAACTTGGAACACAAAATATTTACGGGAGGCTCTCTTTCTCTCTCTCTCTCTCTCTCTCGATGTTGTGCCGGGGTCAAAAAGAAAAAGAAGAAAAAAAAAACAAAAAAAAAACATCGTCCCAATTTGCCGATTCCAATGGAAATCGCTCCGAATGAATTGGTTGGTAGAATCGGCGGCTCCGATTAACAGCCCTACCGTTTGGTATTCCTATTTTTACAGTGGAAACCTCGGTCAGATCATCTACAGATAATCGATTCCCACAGAATGATCTAGATCATGCAGGGAAGATAGATCATCTGTCTGTATGATCTACATAATCTAGTTCAATGCAGCCGGATGGAAAACCAGCCGCACAGCCTACCTGGTTGATCTGCAGGTGGAACATGTTTCCCGGGTTGGGGCCTGCACTATTTACGGGGGACCATTGTAAACAGGACCAAATATTGTTGGGTAATAAATATCTTGTGTTTATCGTAGGTCCTACCAGGTATTCGATATGGTCCCCCGTATTTCTATGCCGTATGACACTATCACACTAGGGTGGCAAAAAAAAAAAACTCGGACGAGCTTCAAAAGCTGGGTTTCCCGACAAATTGAGGAAAAGGCGTGTTCGCCGAGCGATGCTGTCCACTACTTTACTATGCAACCTTCTCGACGTTTTAATTTTTTAAAGCCACCATATTTTGGAGGAAAAGCGGGTCTGAAATCTAGTCCCAGGGGGTGTGGTACCTCAAGTGATACCGGTATATGCGGTATGCAGATCCCGTACAACTAAAAAAAAACAACTGAGAAACTGCGGAGATGATCTACAGATCATGATCTATCTGCAGATGGCCTGTTCGAGCTGTGATATATACCGTAACCAGAGATGCACGTTAGGCGTTATGTACACGTCCCCTCGCGTTCGCTAAAATCCACGCGCCGTTCGTAAAAAAAATCCTGCTTGTCGCGAGAAAAAAACAGAAAGCTGCTCCCACATGGCAAAATGCTTCCTGATAGTACTGGAAACCCATGTTTTTCCCTGCAAGGTGATCATAGTGTTACATCCCCTGAACTACTTATGCTGTGACGGTCCTTACACTCATGTCCGGAGTGGTCTGTCTGTGCTAGATAACCTTTGCAAGGGTGTGTTCGGTATAGGGTAGGTACCAAAGTAGACCGGGGGTATTTTCTCGGAAAGTACCAGTGCCCAACACGTGGCAACCTTCCGCGTACATGGCCTTACGCTACGGAACACTCCAGTATGGTTCGGTACGGACCCCGATATCGACACCCTACAGTTCGCTAACTTGGGCACGCCTCACCAAACTTCAAAAACGTTCGGCACATATGGCCTCAATGCGCCACCGAACACTCCAAGCATCGTTCGGTACGGACCCCGATACCCGAATACTCGCTAGCTTCGGTACGTCCCACCAGAAATTTACCCCGTGCACCGGTGTACCCTACCCTCCCTACCGATCATGCCCTTGCGAAAACATTGCACACCTCAGATAGATCATCTAGAGGTGTATAATGATCTACAGATAGATCATCCAGTTGGTCACCTGCCGTTGTGAGAGGTTGCGCAGGGTCTGCCTTACAGGGGCGGTGCCTTGCTTGATGAGCAATGTCTTACCGGGGTGGTGCCGTATGTCTTTTACAGACAGATCGCGATCTGCAGGTATATCATCCAGGTCGTCACCTGCCGTTGTCAGGGTTGCGCAGGATCTGCCTTACAGCAAACACCCAACCCAGCTACTACTACAAATCACGCGGGATACACGGGCTCCCACCCGGCCAAACCAGCGAAACCGTAAGAGGACAGGGGCCTAGGTCTGCCTCGACAGATCTACAGACATATCATGAACTGCGGGAAGCGATGATCTGCGCGAGCTGTGAAACATTCTTGTTCGATTCTGGAGAAGCGAGTGGGCCCTGCCGCCGGCAAAAATACGTATATGCCCCGGCTCAAGTGGGTTTGGTGGTCTCACGGTTCTGGTGGGGCCAGGCCGGGGCTAAGTCAGGGGGTCGAGCGAGAGCAGGGCGCAGGCAGATGCGTTGTGTGTGTGTTTGCGTGTTTTTGTGCTGACAGTGAAAGGGCCCGGTGAATATGGTACTCAGCAGTGCCCCCTCTAAACATAGTGCCGGCTGCTGTTTGCGTTGGCAGCGGTGAAACCGCTCGGCATGTATGGGAACAACCGGTGTGGCGGGTAGTGTGCGGAGTAGTTGGTGCCGGTTGGCGCTATATATGGTGCCGGCACGGTTGGCTGGCGCATATCACACCGGCAGTATAGAGGGATTACTGCTGCCGTACTCCGAATAGTGCCAGCCCCTCACCAGGGACGCTGCATGCGAGCAAGCTGCGAGTTGGTTTCATAGGACACGCGGGAGCCTGCGGCAACAGCCCTGCAGAGCTTACCGCTCATTCGAGAAAACGGTTTTACACATGCCGTATATACTGCAGGGTGCAAGCGCGAGAGACGTGGGGCACTTGGCCCCTTGGTTCACGGGGGTCCGATCGATTTACACATACTGCACGCACGAGACAATATAGACTACTAATAGAACGATAGCACTCGGTAGGCTCGGGCTGCATTTTCTTGGAAATAGATTCGACCTGTTCGACTTCCATACTTTGACCAGTGGAGCACGCGGGACCAAAACTCTGGCGCCGCACTCATGGAAAGGTAAAAGTGACAACACAAAAAGTCGAAGCGTTGGAATCTCTGTACGAATCGATAAAATTGCTCATTTCGTTTCTTTTCTTTTCCGCTATTATTACGGGGGACCATATTAAATAGGACCGAATATTGTCGCTAAAAATAGGGAAGTATACAGGTTTTGGTGTGTACCGTAGGTCCTATTAAGTATGGTTCCCCGTAATAGTTGGTTGTAGTATCCCCCCCCGCCCCCCCCTGTCTACCTATCGCAAAAGGGTATATAGCGCGGCGTTCGTTCTTGGTGTTTGTTTGTGCTCCCCTGGTGATCACCGCCCTATCGCTGTTGGCATTGCCTCCACAAGCAACCGTTCTCCCCAACCAATAAAAACATCAGCACACCCACCAGTGCCCGCCCGTCCTGATTCTTCACCCTAGGGAGATACAAAAACTCGTTCGTCACACGACGTGAGAGACGTGGAAAAAACAACAGAAAATAAGAACCGCAACTGATTCAGGGTACACGCAAGAAACTGAAATGCTATCGTACCGGGCACGAGAACACACCTCGACACAAGCCAACCGAGATCTGACATCTCGCCATTTGCCCGGCAGAGTCTCAAGACCGATATTTCTCGTAGGCTTCTTTCTTGCGAGAGGAACCGACGTACACAAGCATACTGTTACGGGGGGCCATATTAAACAGGATCTACGGTACAAACAAACACCTATATACTTCGCTACTTTTACAAACAGTATTTGGTCCTATTAACTATGGTCCCCCGCAATATTAATAGAAAGACGTGATGCTAGAGGTCGGTGGGGTCCGTCGGCGGTCCGAGGAGGACGAAACCCGCGAACGGAATCAAAATTGTGTGTCCCATCCGTCCGGGGTCAACGATAAAGCCGTCGTTGGGTCGAAGACGATGCGCTGCGGCTCATCGTACGTACATGCCTCCGTTTTTTTGAGCGATCATACCCCCTGCATGGCACTTGGCACGTGCAAAGCCGTAGGGGGTTGTATAGAAAACGGAGTCCACACCAGTCCCAGCATCGAGCAACTCATACGCGTCTAGGACAGTCCCAGCTCTCGGGCGGGGTTATCAATAGCATCCGAGGGGGAAACCCGCGAAAACAAAATTTACGGGGGACCACAGTAAATAGGACCAAATGTTGTTGCTAAAAATACGTAAACATATAGGTTTTTGTGCCTACCGTAGGTCCTATCTACTATGACCCCCCGTAAAAGTGCGCATCCAGACATGATTGCCGTCGTCGAGCGGACGACGTGATTTGCCCGCATGCCCGGCCCCGGAGCAATCAAACGACCCGTTCTACGATAGAGGTAGCACATTTCCGCTATTTTGTTTCTGAAAGACGGGGTGGGGTTCCTTGACACCAAGTCGTCGGAAAAGCCAATCTTGATTTCGAAAAAAAAAGAAGGTTTTGTAGACTCGGGCCGTGGGATTATTCGCCGCGATGCGTTTTGATTTTTGCCGACGTCAGCTCCCGGGTGAGGGATGGAGCTCCTCACGCGAGGAAGGAGCCTCAGAAAAATTAGGGTGAAACCTCTAGCGTAGAACGCCTCCAACACAAGCGGTCCCTTTCGCGTCTTGACGACAGGAGTCCTCTGGTATGTGGCGAAAAAAAAAAACCAGGAATTCATAAAAAAATTCCCCCGCCGCCTCGAAAGTATATACGAACGCATCTACTTAGGAGACCCTGCAATGGTTGGGACGGATGCCACGACAGGGGGTATACATGTACAGTAGTGTCGACATATCTCGGGGCTCTTTTGCCTGAGGAGCTGCGTACTCCCACCACCCCAACACTGACGTTTTGAGAAGATAAGTAGGCCTCACCCCTGCGGGACCCCGGGGTGGCGATAAAAAAACAACGATCATCTCTTGGTGCTATCATTTCGTGGACGGGCTGCGGGAGCACCCGGCAGTACGGGCGAGAGGACGGGGTGTTTATGCCCCGCGTGCCGTGCGACGACTCCTTGCTGCGTTCCAACTCGGGAGACCAATTCTTACCATCAAGCCCAAAAAATACGCAGTCTCCGTTTGAGGCCTCCTACTATAGAGGTTCACCCGAATTTTTCCGAGGCTTAACGAGCTCCATACCTAACCCGAAAACTGACTTCAACAAAAATCGAAGTGCATCTCGATGAATAATCCCATGCCCCAACGTAGACGAAAACGTCATTCTTGGAGACAAGATTGGCCTTCCGATCATTTTGGGTTAACCCTTTTGGAACCGCCGTCCCGCGTTGGGGACAAACCAGTCAAATTTCAAGTAGTTTTTCCCCAAAACGGGACTGCGGTGCTGAAGGGGTTAAGGAGCCCCGTCATTCAGAAATCATATTACCGGAAGTGTGCCACCTGTATCGTAGAACGCGTCGTTTTGCTCCACTCGCCACTTTATGTATACTAGTGTCCATTTCCCATCTTCCCTTGCTACAAGTCCTGGGAGAGGGATATAAACCGATGAAAAATGCCATACCTGGTACGCTACACTCTACATGTTGGTGTATAGGCAGGCGCCATCGAAACGCACGGGATTACCGGGTATATAGCTCCTCAGCCGAGGAGCTCCGTCCGTGGCAAATGTTTCCGCCAAAATGTCCCCCGTCCCCCCTCCCCTATCGCAGCACGCCTCTTAACCCCTTTGATACACTGCAGTCCCATTTGTGGGACGAAGCCACTCAAATCATGAGTGGTTTGTCCCCAACACGGGACTGCAGTACTATTACGGGGGATCACAGTAAATAGGACCAAATATTGTTAGAAAAATATGTAACTATATTGGTTTTTGTGTGTACCGTAGGTCCTATTAACTACGGCCCCCCGTAATAAAAGGGCTGACCCCTATAGAACCGCGGTGCCGTTTTGGGGACAAACTACTTGAAATTTGAGTGGATTGTCCCCAAAATGAGACTGCAGTCCTGTAAGGGTTGAGCCCCTGAGAGGACTGCAATCCCGTTTGGGGGCAAACTACGTGAAAGAACGGGGGATCATAGTAAATAGGACCAAATATTCTTAGTAAAAATAGGTAACTATATAGGTTTTTGTGTGTACCGTAGGTACTATTAACTATGCCCCCCCGTAAGAAAAGGGTTGGTCCCTTTAGAACCGTAGTCCCGTTTTAGGGACAAACTACTTGAAATTTGAGTGGATTGCCCCCAAAATGAGACTGCAGTCCTGTAAGGGTTGAGCCCCTGAGAGGACTGCAATCCCGTTTTTGGGACAAAGACGCCTTCTACGATAGAGGCATTACGGGGGACCATAGTAAGTAGGACCAAACATTGTTGGTTAAAATAGGGAAGTATACAGGTTTTAGCGCATATACCGTAGGTCCTATTAACTACCAGGTGAGGTTCCCCGTAATAGCGCATTTCCACTAAATGGTTTCTAAATGACGGTGCTCCTTAACCGGAAATCGTCGGGGCGTCCATCTTGTTTCGAAAAATATCGTTTCAGTATCCTTGGGCCACGGGATTCTTTATCGGGACGCAATCTCATTTTTTATTAATAAATCAATTTTTTCGGGTGAAGTATGAAGCTCCTCAAGTGAGGAGCCTCAGGAAATTCGGGGTGAAGCTCTATCGTAGGACGCCTCAGAATTGGGGACGAACTACTCCGGGAAATAGAAAGTACAGCAGATGCATGTTTCTTGTTCAGACAGTGCTGCACCAAGAGGTCTAGAGATATAGCGCCCGAGGCGAACCCGCGAGCGGAATCGCACCAACTCGGCCCTGGGGGGGAGGGACTGATAGCCACGACTATCACGGGGGCCTCGAATATATGGGCCCAAAGTGGGGGGGGGGGGGGGAGAGGCTTGCCAGTATATTTCTGAAGAATGCCAATGTAGCATCGACGGAAAAAGCCTGTCATCATCAACCACGTGTTTTCGCGCAGACGACGTTTTCTGTTCGCGCGGATAAGCCTAAAGTGGGTGCTTTGGGGGCTTGTTCGTGGCCTATTTACTATCATATGGGCCTGCGTCATACTCGATTCGCGCGGATAGGCCTAAAGTGGGTGCTTTGGGGGCTTATTTATGGCCTGTCTACTACCATATGGGCCTGCGTCATACGTACACACAGTAGGCGAAAAAAACGAAAGCACGACCACGTGGGCGTTAAACGAGCCACCCCCGGGTGTCAGGGCAGGCGTTCGGCATTTTTTCCCGTCGCGGCCGTCCTCTCCAGCACACCCGCCACCTCTCGCGCAGACCAGCGTGCAACAACGACCGACCCCTGCAGCAGCGTCTTTCTTGCTTGAAAAAAACCCTCACTCTATCTACACTGTAGGTAAATATCACGTCAAGTCCCGTCGCTGTAATCCCCACAGCCCCTACGACCGGCAACTATCACAGCCCCAACCCTAACCCTAAGCATCGCCAACCCGAAGCGCAGAGCCTGAACTCCGGGGATGGCTCGCAAATGCCCCCGGAGTCGTGATTTTTATCTCGCCCACGTAGCGGTGATAATTAGTCCCCCTCGGCCATGACTTGCATGCATATGACTGCCGCACGCCGTGCTGGGGGGGTCGATGGCGTGATGCGGTTACACGCTCATTTTTTCAGGCGTCCTACAGATGACGACCTACAGCAACACCACTCTGTACCCTAATATAATGAACGTTTTAATAGTAATATCTAATCAAAACAGTAATTATACTCAGAAACAGAGAGGCAGATCGTAGGGCTGGGCGTTGGCACAACAGTATGTACTGGCGGTAGTAATCTACTGATTGACGCGGCCAGTATATTCGCCAGTAGTTTTCCTAATCTGACGAAGCCCCAACAAACACGCCACACTATAGTACGGAAACCCTCTTAACCCTTTGAGGACTCCAGTCCCGTGTTGAGGACGAATTACGTTTAACTACGATTGTTGACGAACTACCCAGAATTTGAGTGGTTTTGGTCCCCAAAACGGGACTGCAGTCCTCGAAGGGTTAACTGGGTTTCCGTACTATAGTATGGCGTGTTTTCGGCACAAGCTAGCCAAAGTCAGAGTAGTTCGTCCCTAAAACGGGACTGCAGTCCTAAAAGAGTTAACGCGATTTGGGAGGGGAAGAGTAGAGAGGAGAGGCAGTACACTGCTCCAATCCAGTACTGTATACTGATTGACTTTGGCGACGGTGTAATCGTTACAGGCTTGAAGTCAGGCCATTGTCCAGCCCTAGTAAACCATCTACACCCTGGTACACACCTACACCCTAACCCACCGCCACCATAAGTTGTGAAGGGTCTGTGTGTAGCACAGGTACATCCCACGAAAAAAACAAGGCTGTTCACGGGTCGAGTCGGGCCGGGTCAAACCTCGCGGGCGAGGGTCAGATCGGGTCGGGTTGGGTCGGGTAACGGTGACTGGGCTCGACCCGTGACGATGCCAAATTCCTTCTGACCCCACCCGGTCCGGCCCAACCCGACCCGCGAGATTTCGAACCCTTCCAGGCCCGACTCACCGGTTTGGGTCATGACCCGTGAATATCCCTGGGAAAAACCTGTCCTACTGCAACAAGATCATGGTGATTGATTGTAAGGGGTCCCACGCGGCAATATGAGCTACTGACTGTAGGTCTTCCAGATCCTGACTCGCCGTTATGATACGTTGCATAAATCGGATAGACAGATCGTCTACAGATCATCGGTTACCACCTGATGATCAAGCTTTTTTAGGGAAGATATATAGATAGATCCCTCGTTCCTGTATGATCTATAGCTCATGTTTTAGGGTGGGGTCCGCATAATCTGCATGATCTATACTGGTACAGCACATGTTTCCTGAGCTGGATCCGCCCTGTAATGCAGATCCTGTACATTCCTCTTACAACGGCAGATGAGGAACTACCGATATATCAGCCACAGCTCATGATCTATCTGTAGATGATGATCTGTCCGGGGTTTGATATGTCGGGTAGATCATGAGGCGGGAATTTGTGTATCTGTAAATGGAGCTGTCCGATTGCGTGCAGAGCTCTGAGCACAAAAAAGGAAAGATGTCTTTCACACTTCCGGCAGGTCACCTATCGATTCCCACTCGATGATCTGGATAGTTCAGGGCAGATAGATCATCTCTTCCTGATCTGTATGATCTATTTATAGCTCATGTTGCCGGGTGGGAGCCGCCCAATCTGCATGCTCCATCAATAGCGCACGTTTCCTGGGTTAGGTCTGCCCTGTAAGGCAGATCATGCACAGCCTCTCACAAACGGCAGCTGAGGAATTAGATGATCTACAGATCATGATGCATCTGTACATGACATATGGCACCCCCCTTTTAAGGCATCGCTCATAACATAAGGCACCGCCCCTATGAGGCAGATACATTCTATAGATGATGATATTTTCGAGGTGTGATATGTTGTGCAGATCCTGTAGATCATAAACGTAATCTTCCCTGAAGGACCTATATCACGAGGCGGGAATCATGGTATCTGTAGATGATCTGTCCGACTGGCACGGAGTTTTGAAGTGAAGCACTACAGCATGTACAAAGAGGATGCCATTCCATTCTGGTGTTTTGCAGGACGCTGGTGAAGGCCGTCGCAGGTTAAACGAACGGGTCAGTCACCCTGCCCCTTTGGCGAAGCAAGCTACTATTAATATACACCGCTTGTGCGTGCTCTCTACTCGTAACTAACGAGCAGAGGGACCGATCCCCGCGCGTGGGCGGAGTGCCCAGCTTACTCGGCAAGAGATAGGGGGGGGCAAGAGAGAGAGGGAGAGGGGGGAGGAAAGAGAAGGCGGGGGGGGGGGGGGGACGAGGAGGGAGGGAGACGGAGGCAAGACAAGGGGTAGGAGGAGAAAGAGAGGCATGGGAGAGAGGCAAGAAGGGAAGGGGGGGGGGGGGGGAATACGAGGGGTGGGGAGAGAGAAGAAAAGGGAGGGAGAGGGAGGGAAGCAGAGGGATACGGGGAGAGGAAGAGAAACGGAGGGATGGGGAGCGCGACAAGAAGAGAGAGAGATACCTGGTAGATAGAGAGCACCGGGAAAAATATGGAGGGAGAGACAAGAAGACACAGGAGAGGAGAGAGAGCGAGGGGAGAAGAGAAGAGGGGAGGAACAAGAGAGAGAGAGACCGGACGCAGATATGGACAAACGGCGGCACCCACTACTGCACCAACCTGCTGCACCCAAGTGTGAATTCAGAGTTTGATCCAATCTGCATTGCAGCAGCAGCAGCTCATATGCCTGCCAGCTGCTGTAGGTGGCAGGGTTGAAATGCTACTCCCGGGTAGAGCTTGCTCGCCTGTGGGCAAACATCAACACAACAGCTGCAATACCAAGACAAACCACCACCGCCACCACCACCACCACCACCACAATAACAACACCAAACTTTTTTTTTTGTATCTGGTATTTATCTCTGCTGTTGCTGCTGCTGCTGCTGCTACGATGAGATACGTATACATGTCGTGTAGTGCGTGAACCTATTTACTCACGCTTTAGGCTCCTGATTGCAAGTCACGAGAGGGACGGAGCGATCTTCTTGTGCGGTCGTGGAGGAAACCCTGCCCGGAGCCCGACGAAGCACCTGGCGAGCAGGCAGGTGGCTCTGCTGCACAAAAAAAAGGAGCGTTCTGCTGGGCCAATACCTGCGTCCTGCCCCCCCCCCTCCCCGTCCTGGAGCAGGTACGGGGCCTGCAATGCTGGATAGACTGCTTAAGAAAGGGGCGATCCGCACAGCAGTAGGTAGACAGCAGAGGCGGAGGAGCTGCAGAGCACGATGAAAGGCGGCGCCGATCTTTACGTCGTCCTCCCGCGCTGGGTACCGTGCCGGGCTGTCACTAAAGGAGAAACCCGGGTGCTTCGACCCGGAACGACCTCAGGGTCTCGAAATCACCCGATAGGCAGGAGCAATTCTCCTGGTCGCCCTGCCTTTGCGACGCACGACGTGCACACACGGAACCGAACACCTATCGTGGTTTTTGTGCGTCAAATAATTTATTTTGGAAGGGTTTCAGTCCATTCTGGAAGTGTTCTTGCATAGGGAACACGGGCGTAGATATGGAGTTCACGAGAGTTTGAGGCAGTTTGGTTTGGGGAAGTATGGCGGGAAAACCTCCTCCACACGACACGCTGCGCCCACGCCACCCGCAGTAACAGCTCCGTTACCTGTGGCCATCTCGAATCCACACGACGCAGCGTTGCTTCTTCTCCAACCTCACAGGCAGCTCCCGCCAAGGTCTTCCTGGAAATTAGCTGAGAACCGCGAGCTTGTCTCGTCAAAGCAGGGACTGCTGCTGTGCGACAGCAGAGCTCACTTTCTGCTGGTGGTGAGAGAACGAGAGGGCTTCCAGCTCAAAGCGTTGCCCGGAGGCGCTAGCTAGGTAGCTGGGAAGAGAGGATGGTGCGGATAGAGATCTGCTACTTCTGCTCGAGCCGCATCTACCCGGGCCACGGCATCGTCTTCGCCCGCAATGACTCCAAGGTTCGAGATCAGAATCTACACAGCTGGTAGTAGGTAGACCGAGACAGAGTGCATGCAATGCAAGCCCGTGCGAGCATTCTCCCTGCTGCTCGCTACGTACTCGTATTTGATTTTTGTCTCATTTTGGGACTGCTTTGTGCCTTTGGTGCTGCTGTACTCCTGTCGCCGTGACGCCAGTACTCTGTGTACTCCATGTGAATATACCCTCCACGACGATAGGAACGATAGCGACAGACAGCATCCGCCTAGACCACTATGTATACTTAATATAAGTGGCATCTACTGCTGTATCCAAGGTACCAGGTAATAATATTAATAGTACCTGGTGCAGCAGTAGGAGCAACCCGGCGCTGTCTGGGTTGGGGGTGACATCTTAACCCCTTTAGTACCGCATTCCCGATTTGGGAACAAACCAGTCTAATTCCAAGTGATTTCTACCCGGAACGGTACTGGGGTCCTAAAAGGGTTAAATACAGCCCAAATTCGAGTGAGGTACAGCGCCACTCGCCCTCGCTGATAATTCGAGTGACGTAAACGCTGTGGTTGAAATGGGGGTAAATACTCGCGCGAGCAGTACTTGGAGCCTCGCACCCGGTACATCCGAGGTCTTGCACGTACAAACGACATGGACAACGCGGCGGTCGTAGGCAGCATTAGTCCCACCCGTACCACTGCTGATACGAAGCGTGCTGCGGTGCGCACAAGGTAACTCTCATGCATGCGTGTATTTTTTTTTCAACATCACTTTTGCTTTCCAGCCTTACTCGTGGGAGGTTTTACCCTCAACGAGATTCTGGACAAGCCGTGGTCACAGGTGTCCACCCTTCTCCCCCTCGGTACGTGCCTTTGTTTTTGTCGCGCATAGGGTTCAGCATTCCCACTGCTCGTCGATTTTCTTCGCATGTTAATAATGCAGTAAACATACGGAAGGCCTGAAACCCGGGGATGGGTGGGTCCTAAATGTCCCCGTAGTCGTCAGCACATCAAGTCGAAGATGCCGCACGATTTCTCGACTTGGATGTATGAAGAGCAGCAGTACTCAATACCGTTGTTTACACATGCTTTTTCCTTCCTTGCGCTTGAAAACTGCCGCGATCAGGTATTTCGGTTCTGCCGGTCGAAATGCCACAGGAATTTCACGAGAAAGAGGAACCCCCGGAAGTCCAAGTGGACCAAGGCGTTCCGACGAGCGGCGGGCAAGGAGATGACGGTGGTGAGTGCTTCGACGGTAGTGGTTGGGGGTGATGGTGTTGAAGAGGGGGGGAGGGAGGTGTACTCATGTCAGGATGGCCGTATTCGCATGACCATAAGAGACCCTCGCATCCCTACAATGCCGGGACGAAGCACGTCGAGTTTTCACTGGCGAGACAGGCATTGCTTGGTCGGGGGGTGGTGGTGGTGGTGGTGGTGGTGGTGACGGTGGTGGTTGGTGGGTGCTTCGACTAGCAGCGGTGGTGGTGGTGCTGTTCGTGGTGTGTTGCGGTGGTTGTGTTGAGGATGCCGGTGATGTTGGTGGCGGCCGAAGTGGAAGGTGGTAGTGGTGGTGCGGTTGTGAGCTGTACAGACCACGACGAAAGCACCCGCCACTGCCAAGAGTGGGCGCGTGTGGGGATCTGCTGGGTGAGGCGTTACTGGTGGAACGCTTTTTCTTCGAGAGCGCGTGTCTTTTCGTCGCGCGGTACGTAGTTTCATCCTGGCCCGGCAAGAGATTGGTTTCTGTGACCGATGCTGCTGTCGCTGATCCGATCGTCATTGGTCCGCGCTCGTCTCTTCCGCCGTCCAATGCCCGAAACCAGCTATTACGGGGGACCATTAGTTAATAGGACCCGTGGTATACATAAAAAAACCTATATATTTAACCATTTATAGTAACAATATTTGGTCCTATTAACTATGGTCTCCCGTAATAGTGGATTATGGTCGCACTTGTCACTATCGCCTCGGTCGCTCTCAACATGATGTTTGTACCTATACCTATTTTTTTGTTTCGAATGAGCGGTGAGATCGAGGATTGCGTCTCTGCAAGCCGTGTGTATAGATGATACTTCGACCGCTCGTATTTTATAGATGCAACGAGTTACGGGTGTTCTGTGAACGTTGGTGGGCCCTAAACCGCGTTATCGTGCGTGTTTGTGCATATGCGTGTTCGGTCGTTTTTTTGTTTTTTTTCGCGTAACAGGACACAACGTTCGACTTCGAGAAACGGCGAAATAGGCCGGTTAAATACGACCGGGAGGCTATGGGGAAGACGCTGCTGGCCATGAAGAAGGTGCGTTGTTGTTGTTGGTCCTGTTGTTGTGTTGTTGCAGTAGTAGTAGTGGTAGTTGTTGTGATTTTTATCGAAATGCTGGAACAACACGCGGACCAGACCCCTCAATGCAAGGATTGGGTTACACATCATACGCACTCAATTCCATACAATAGTAGTACTATGGAGAAGACGCTGCTGGCCATGAAAAACGAGGTTTTTCCCCTTTAAAATACTGGAACAATACGCGGACCAGTACGGATTGGGTTGCACATCGAACGTACTTAATCCCATACAATGGTGGTGCTATGGAGAAGACGATGCCGATGCTGACTACCGAGTAGGCGTGGTAAACAAGGTGCCAAGTTTTTGCGTTTTTGCTCATGTTGGTTGGACCACGTTCGGGCCGGATCCTAATTTCACTTTTCCATACTGTTGTATTAACCCGACATAATAGGGGTGGACGTATGTCCAGAACGCGGCTCGATGTACCCGTACAACGGTGTAGGTATGCCAGGCAATGTGTGGCGGCTTATCAGCTACAAACTAGTTGTGGTATTTAGTTTACATTGCTAATTTCTACCTGTGGTACGAGTATATAGGGATGTGGCGTTTTCGGCGTTTTCGTTTGACGTAAGTTTTTACAACATGCTTCATCGTCTGGTTGGACTTTTGGGGGGACAAAATCAAAGCGCCCCCGAAGAAACTCGAGTCTGTGCCGTGCCGCCGGAAGAGTGTGTCGAGGCTGTCAAGGAATTTTGCCTCATAACGAAAACAAAAGGGCCCGACGTAACCCTCTGTCGTAGGCACAATGGTTGCTGTTGTTGTTAAAAATGTTCCCAAAATATGTTTTCGGCTCCAACCATTGTGGGACGCACATTCACCAACCGCCGGCTAACAACACGCTGCCTCTGTTGGGTTGGGTTGGTTTGGGTTGCGGCAGGCAGGCGGCAGCACGGGTTGGGTTGGTTTTGGGCTGGATTGGGTCCACCAGTCGTACGGCAACACACTGCCTCTGTCGGGTTGGGGTTGGGGTTGTCGCTGACGTTGCTGTTCGTTGCTGCTGTTGTTGATGTTGTTGATGTTGATGATGTTTTCGTCTCGCAACACCCCGACCGACCCCCTCTCCTCTCCTCTCCTGTCCTCTCCTGTCCTCTCCTCTCGTATCGCCCTTTGCCGTGTCTGAATACCCTCGAACGGAAAAATAACCACCCCAACAGGTGAAAGAGGTTCAGGCGAAGCGCGAGCAGCGGTTCTTCGAGAACAGACACCGCGGAGCGCTCGCGAAGGAGAAGGCCTCGATTAAGGCCGAGATCAAGGACAACATAGAGCTTCTCGCCCCCGCGGCCGCGACAGACAGGGAGAAAACGCTCACGGCCCTTTCGGACAAGTCCAAGCAGGCACGTCGAAAACCTTGATCGCACGCAGGCGTGTTTGTTGTGTTCAGACATGACCCACCTCGGGTATAGCTCTAAGAGATAGATCGTGATCTACGTGTAGATCATGTAGATCATCTAGCAGCTCACCTGCCGTGGTGGGATGTTGTGCGAGATCTACCTTTTAGGGGTGGTGCCTTGTGTTGTGATCAATCCCTGAAATGCCATATGTCCTGTACAGATCGATCATGTTCAGTAGATCATCTACTGTGGTCGAGGCGTTCTACGATAGAGGTTCGCCCTAATTTTTCTGAGCCAAATCGAATGGCATCTCGATGAATAATCCCATTGCCCCCAAGTATACAAAAACGTCGATTTTCGAAACAAGACTGGCATTCCGACGGTTTGAACCGCGTCATTCAGAAATTGTTTTAACGGAAATGCGCTACCTCTATCGCAGAACGCGTCAGTTCCTCGCCCGCCGTTGTGGGAGGTTGTGCAGGATCTGCCTCAAAGGGGCGGTGCCTTATGTTACAAGCAATGCCTTAATGGGTGGTGCCATGTGTCATGTACATATAGATAATGATCTGTAGATCATCTAGTTCCCCACCTGCCTGTGAGACGTTGTGCAGGATCTGCCATATGGGGGCGGTGCTTTATGCGCGGTGCCTTATGCTATGAGCAATGCCTCAAAGGGGGTGGTGCCATGTGTCATGTACAGATAGATCATGATCTGCAGATCACCTAGTTCCACACCTGCTGTATGTATAGTGCAGATCCTACCCAAGAAACATGTGCTGTTAATTGTAGATCATGCGGATTTTACGGGCCGCACCGGGCAACACGCGCTAGATCGTCCAACAGGAAACGTCTAGAGAGATTATCAAGCAGGAAACGATAAATGTGAAACGTGGCCGTTTTTTTTTCTTGTTTGGTGAGGTCTAGCGGCGACATTTTCCATCGTACCAGACGCTCTTTCCTTTTTTTTTTGTACCAGGTACTGGTACTACTACTGTATATATACCATATACCAGGTTAGTACCTGGTTCAATAATCTCTCTCTCTCTCTCTCTCTCTCTCTCCTTCCTATCTTCACCTGCTCCCCGAAACGTTCTACCTCTCTGGTGTTCGTCTTATACCCCCACCCCTCCCATCCCAAACCCCTTATCTGTCCGTCCCCCGCCCCCCGCGAGCAGAAAGCCTCCGCTGTGGCGTCGAAGGCACGAGCGATCATGGAGACGGACGACTGATTTCGTTTCATAGCATAGGTATCGTATCAAAAGTAATCGAACTTTCGAAAATATCGCATCGATTTTTACGGACATGTGATATCGATCACGCGCTTTTTCCCGTCATCTCCCTGGCGACTATCTCGATATAGGTCCCAATCGAACGTGCTCTTTGGCCCTGCTACCCCTTGTCGACTTTTTGATGCGTCGAGGTTTCGATATGTCGTGTCGGACGTGCTTTAGCCCTCCACCGCCCTGGCAAAGTTCGGAATGGGTTTCGATGTGGGGGGATGCGAGGAAGCATGTTGGAGGGACGGGGGGGGGGGGGGGGGGGGTCAGGGCGGGAGAAGCGAGAGAGGAGCCAACAGTGGAACAGTTTTTTGTTCTGAGCGGGCGCTTCGCCTTTGTTGGGGTGCGTTGTGTTATTTCTTTTGATGGTACGACCGTCACAGCCACATGCTCTACTTTTTTTTTTTCAGGCTTTTCCCGGTTTGCGGATGCAAAAAAATCGCGGTGGGTGGGTGGGTGGGTGGGTGGGTGGGTGGGTGGGTGGGTTGGTTGGTGGGATGGTGGGTGGGTGGGCAGGGGGGTGGTTGGGTAGGCGGATGGTTGGGCAGGGGGGGTGGCATGTGCGGCGTCGAGGGGATTCTTTGTGGCGTCGCAGGGGATTGGTGAAGGGGAAGGGGGAGGGGGGGGGTGCACTCGATAGGAGAGATGCACTCGATCTCATGCATGGCCGTAGTCGTATGACCATAGACCCTCGCATCCCTACAACGCCGGGACGGAGCATGTCGGGTTTTCACCGACCAGGCAGACATTGCTTGCTTGCACCAAGCGCGAAGCGCCGTGAGGTGTCTGGCGAGTCGCATGAAGGGTGAGCTGCATGCTACTAAGAACCGCTTGTGAGGCGGACTTGCATATATGGACGACAGCCTCAGAGTTGATTTAATTTCCGGTGTAAGCATTTCCAGAGACAGCAATGGGAGTACTATGTAACTGACTCTTGGGTGCCTTACCTTGAACACTACGTGATACGATCATTCCCACTTGTACGGAGTAAGGGTTGTTCACCTCGCACAAGTGATCTAACTCGACAACCAGCTGTGGGTAACCGCCCCAAAAAAAATAAAAAAAAACGGTACCCTGGTTGTCTAGCTCACGTAGTGAGCGGCATGTTTTACAGTGTCGTTGCCAACCGACGCCAACCCAACCTATATAAAATAGGGGGGGGGGGGGGGATACCCACGTGTTACGTGCCCTACGAAGTAAGTTGACCATTGACCACGCATCCCTTTTGAGACGGGGTACTCATTTGTTGCTCGCCTTGGTCGTTCGACCATTTGGCCACGCATCCCTTTCGAGGCGGAGGGGGGGGGTACCCATGTCTTGCTCGCCTTAATCTTTTGAACAAACGGCCACGCACCCCGTTCGAGGCGGAACGAGGGGATGGGGGGGGGGGGGGGGGGGGGGGTGACTGGGGCGCGGGTGGGAGGGGTCCAGCGGCGGCGGCGTTTTTTTTTTTGGGGGGGGGGGGGTTAATGGAAGAGGCGTTTTGTCAAGTTGCTAGGTGGTGTCGACCTGTCGACGTACGTTGCGATGATACAACTGTAGTATAGCGGTGAAACGCACCGTGCCTTCTGCTGGCCTCTTTCACTTCTCCGCATGCCAGGTGTCGAGAGAGAGAGAGCCTCTCACCCCAAACACTACTGTTCCTTTTTTTTCGAAGAAACGGACGAAAGTGCAATCCGATGAACTCATCCCATGGCTCATCATTGCACGAGTGCGTTTTTTTGCACCGAGGAATCATTTTCGTAGAACGTAGCGGGTATCCCCAAGATATTTACTGGGTAGCTCGTTCCTCTGCTGGGGAACCCCGTTTGTCAGAAACGCCTCCGCCAAAAAATATGGTGTTGTTGTTTTTTTTCGTCACACCGTTTGTTTCTTTCGTCCTTCCTGCTCCTGCTCCCTCCTGACATTAGTCGTAACTTAAGACCCGGGGTCACATAGAGTAAGTAAGCTTTTATCCACACGCCCCCTCTTCCTCCCCACTAGAGTACGTAGGCTTTTCTTGTCCCCCCTTGCTCCCCCACTAGAGTAAGTAGGCTTTTCTTGCCCCCCCCCCCCCCCCCCCCCCCCCCACCCCCCCCTGCCTCCCCACTCCGGTACGGTCGCGCCTTGCAATTTGTTTCTTCGAAAATAGTTCGTAAGGGTTTTCCCTCTGCTGTCGATTCGCGTCAAAACGTGCCTACATATACACCCGGTATATACTCTTGTCAACAACACGCTTCTGATGCCACCATTAATATAAATGGGGGCCATACCAGGCAGTAAATAGGAACATTTGTTTTTAGTACAGTTGTCAAAAATATGTAAACATATGGGTGAGGCGTTCTACGAATAGAGGTTCACCCTAAATTTCCTGAGGCTCCTCACTTGGGGAGCTCCATATACCTCACCCGAAAACTGACTTCAGCAAAAATCAAAGTGCATCGCGGCGAATAATCCCATGGCGCGATTTTTAGTTGTTTTTTTTTGTTCGAAATCAAGATTCGCATTCCGACGATTTGGGCACAAGGAACCCAGTCTTGAAGAAGAAAAAGAAGCGGAAATGTCCTACGCGCCTCTATCGTAGAACGTGTCTACAGATCATGCAGATCGTACCAATTCCACACAGTCAAATAAGAGCAGATCATACATATATCCCATCCGGTCAAATATGTGCAGATCATACCGATTATACAGACCCCACTACTACTGTCGAATACGTGCAGGTCATACAGATCACACAGATCCCACCAAGGTCAAACATGTCTAGTCGCAGCTCGTCCTTCTCCGCATCAACACCCCATCCCCACCCCTTCCCAGCAGTAACTCAGCAGACCCTGCGTCACCACACCCTACGAGTAGACTCTTACATCCCCCCTCCCCGCTACGGCCCATGACTGCTGACGTTTCTTCCCTCATCGACCCGGAGTAGGTTTAACCCCTTTAGAACCCCAGTCCCGTTTTGGGGACAAACTACTTGAAATTTGAGTGAATTGTCCCCAAAACGGGACTGCGGTTCTAAAAGGGTTAACAGTTTGGGAGAAGGGATCTTTAGGGATGTTTTTTACTTGAAAAATGTGTAGCATGGTCTGCACTTCGACCCGCGTCTAATGCTCTGGTGCTATCCACTGACACGTTCTACGAGAGAGGTAGCACATTTCCGCTATTTTGTTTCTGAAAGACGGGGTGCCTTCACCCCATATCGTCGGAATGCCAATCTTGATCTCGAAAAACAAACGCTTTGTAGACTTGGGCCATGGGATTTATTCGTCGCCAAGCATTTTGATATTTGCTGAAGTCGGTTTTCGGGTGAGGTGTATGGAGCTCCTCAAGTGAGGAGCCTCAGAAAATTAGGGTGATCATCTATCGTAGGGCGCCTCTACTATCAGAGTATAATAAAGCTTCTACGATAGAGGCCCACCCTGAATTATCCGAGGCTTCTCACTTCAGGAGACCCATAGCCTCACCTGAAAACTGACTCCAGAAAAAACCAAATCGCATTCCGATGAATAATACCATGGTCCAAGAATACTAAAATGTCCTTTTTTTTTCAACAAGATTGACATTCCGACGATTTTGGGTTAATGAACCCAGTCATTCAGATAGCCTTTTAGCGGAAATAAATGTGCTACCTCCTCTATCTATCGTAGAACGCGTCGAGGCCGGTGGGCGCTCAACGCCTCGTACCAACCGAGGAGTTCCTGTGCGAAGGGGGGCGGCAGTTGGGGGATCCGGGAGGATTTGTGTGGCGACGGTGCCCCTCGCCTGTGGTGCTGCGGAAGTCGATGCACGCGGCATGCACGTTGCTTGTGCCACCGTGCAGGCGCGCAGGCATACACCAGCACCAGCCGTGGGTTCCGCGCGATTCGTCGATCCCTGAAGCGGATGCCCGTCCGGCACCACAAGTGGAAAGCGGAGCACCCCCAAATACCGACATAGACCTACGTGTGGACAGCATGGACATCGTTCTCGAGGAGGACCGGGCGGCGGCTTCTGAGACGCGTCGGCCTTGGGTTTCCGACGCGAAGCCATACTCCTCCTCGGACTCATCCCACGGTAGGGGTGCGGCAGAAATTTCTGGGGCTCCTCACATCAGCTCAATATCTCACCCGAAACATCACCTCCAAGAACCTCGTTTCGTGCAACCAGACCGACATTTCTACGCGCCCGTCCTGTAACAAACAATCCACAAAACAAAATACTAACCGGTAGTTCCTCACTTGAAGAGCTCAACCGGCCAGAAACCTTTGGCCCAAAACGTGCAACCCCTACGGTGGGATGAGTCCTCGACGTCACCTATACGCGGACCCCCCAAGCGCGGGTTCGCCTTCTGCGTGGCGGCACCGCTGACCGAGCTGGATCAGCCGCTTCAACGTCTGAGGGGCGAAATCGCAATCACGATATACGCCCGCGTAGGGCGTGCGTCCTTCGTCAAGCGCAGCCATGAACTTGTCGCGTTGGACCTGCGTCCTTCGTCGAGGGCAGCCATGGACTTGACGCCCTTCAGTGCGGAAAGGAAAGCTTCGGGCGTGTTTGGAAGGGAAGGAAGCGAATGCATCGATCTGCCGGAGACGAATGACCGTGGCCGCAGGAAGGGACGGCGGGGGTGTAGTCGATAGGCGAGATTTACTCGATCTCATGCATGGCCGTAGTCGTATGACCATAGACCGTTGCATCCCCACAATGCCGGGACGGAGCATGTCGGGGTTTCACCGACCAGGCAGACATTGCTTGCACCAAGCGCGAAGCGCCGTGAGGTGTGTGACGAGTCGCATGAAGGGTGAGCTGCATCCTACCAATAACCACTTTTGAGGCGGACTTGCACACGAAAGACAGCTTCAATGAGTCGATTTAATTGCCGGTGTAGGCATTTTCAGAGACAGCAATGGGAGTACTATGTAACTGCTGCAAGAAACGCACTTTACAGATAGTTTCAGTGGCCTCTCTGGTTGCTATCTAACGCCGAGTTCACCGGCACAAGCTCGCGTTACGCGACCGTCAAGAGATGAGAGGGATGAGGGAAGGGGAGGAGGGGCCGATGCCGATGGCGTGGGGGTTTGGCACATAGATGCTGAGTGGGGGATTGCAAGAGTCCGACAGAAGAAGGCTATTCCGCCTAGAATGAGGAAGGAAATGAGTGTACGAATTTTGTCCTCTTAGATTTGTTATTTTGTAGGCCGGTCGTAGCGAAGCATCTTTGTGTTCTGAGTGTAGGATATTGCTATTTTCATGAGGGGAACTCAACCCGAATGCCTCTTTCACATGGGCCCGTGTTGGGCTTTTAAACAGCCTCGTTGACGACAGGCAACTCCCTTCCCCAGGAATACGGTCTGAAGTGGTTCACCGACCACAACACCGCGCTCAGCTCCTTTGCCGCGGGTCACACCGCCTAGCATTACCCGATTGACTCAAGGCCACAGCAGTGCGCTCGATAACCCGCTCAGAGTTCGCGTTTACCTGACCAGACCCTCGCTTCATTCTCAGTCACATGTGTGCGTGGGGCGTTCCTGCCCGGCCGCGCCCCAAGCTTAGTCGCCATGCCAACCTTGTAGACGGTACCAAGCCACACGTTTTTCCAAGCGGCTCACCTCTCCCACTACGTCGGTCTGAGTAAGTTGGGCAAACGCGTCGATCGTGGAGTGCCCTGAACTCGCCCCCTACCGTGGCCACTCCCCCCCGCGGGCAAACAGGTGTCGAGACACGCCGGCCCGTTCTTGGCGTTTATCTGAGCGGTGAGAGCAGACCCCCGGTGTCAACTCTACTGTACCGCAAGCCTTGCTGCAGGAGGTCCCCATCGGGCGCCGCTGACCAGGCGAAAAATACTTTCTCTCCGGGTCCGCTGGGCGTGACTCTTTTACCTTCCTGGTGTAATACCTTCGTGGCTCTGGGGCCGGTTGCCTTCATCTCCAGTTTTGTGGGGCTTGACTCTACCTACCTACCTTCCTTGCCGCATCCGCGATAAAATTCCGGATCCCCAGTTTTCTTCCTTTCTGTCTCATTGGCTGATGACGCTCCCGCCTTTTTTCCCTGAACAAAAGTGGCATCCAGTTTTGAAAGCTTTCCGCTTCCGCCACGTTGATGAGACTCCCGTTTCTCTCCCAACCCGTTTGGGGACAATTCGGTCAAATTCTAACTATTACGGGGGACCATAGTAAGTAGGACCAAATTTTGTTAGTAAAAATAGCGAAAATAGATAGGTTTTTGTGTATACCGTAGGTCCTATTTACCGTGCCCCCCCGCAATAGTTTGTCCCTGAAACGGGACTGCGGTACTAAAAAGGGTGGCAGACGCATTCTACGATAGAGGTAACACGTTTCCGCTATTTGGTTTCTGAATGACGGGATTCCTCAACCCATAATCGTCCGAATGAATGGTAATAATCTTGTTTTTTTTTTTTTTTTTTTGTATACTACTGGTACGTGGGCCATGGGATTTTACATCGGGATGCATTTTTTTGTTTTTGCCGAGGTCAATTTTCGGGTGAGCCATGGAGCTCCTCAGGTAGGTGAGGAGCCTCAGGCAAATTAGGGTGAACCTCTACCATCGTAGAACGCCTCGGCCCCCGTAATAACTCATACATACGGCGAGCCCTTCCCCATTGTCCCACCGCCATTCTGAGCACTCGGTCGTCGGGGGCGGGCGCCGCCGGGAGAATGGGAGCTCTACTATCTTGGCTTGGTTCCCCTGTCGGAGCCGTCGATCCCCCCTACCTTTGGATTCGATCAGTCTCCTCACTGCCATGTTCTGTCTTTACCTTCGAGTCGACCGTCCACACCCCCCTGAATGACTCCTTCATTTTGGTGCTACTTGCTGTATGTTTTTTGTTCATCGTAGATCGTAGGGGGGCTCAACTCCGAGCAGCGTTGACCACCTCCGACCCGTTCTACCACAGAGGTGGCACACTTATTTCCGCCTTTTTGTTTGACAATGTGAAAAACGGGGTTACTTGACCCCAAAATCGTCGGAACTTCAATCTTGATTTCGAAAAAAAAAAAAACGTTTTGTAGACTTGGGCCATGGGATTGCTCGCCGCGGTGAGGTTTGTAGAGGGTGGGAGTAGATTGAGGAGGTGGAGTTGCTTGGCGAGCTGCTGGAGGGCGGGACATGGCATTCCGACGATATTAAATTTAGAAACCCCGTCATCCGGAAACAAAATAGCGAAAATGTGCTATCTCTATCGTAGAAAAACGTCCTTAGACCTATCTATGCCAATGGTACAGCGAAGTACAAAAGTTTTTTTCAAATATATTGCTTTAAAAAAACGGCCGGAAATTTTCTCCTCCACGCCAGCCAGTCATTTCACTTTGGGTGGGCTCTATCATTCTACCGCGCTTCACCGTGGGATAAAAAATCGATTTTTCCGTGGCATATATGTAGGGGGGACATCAACCCCGGTCCCGCCCAATGCAACTCCCTTACCTTGGGTGTCCTTGGAGTAGATTCGCATCGTGAATAGATAGGGGTACTCACCCTGGGTTGCGTTGACCTTCCAAGGCAATCCCCTCACCTTGGACATCGTTCACCCCCCCCCCGCTTGCGTCTCACCCACAGCCGAGCGACCGAGAAGGCGTACATTTTCTTCACTCGGTCCTCCTGCGTCTACTATCGAGGCGTTTTACGATAGATAGTAGTAGGTTCACAACTAACTGCGTCTACTATCGAGGCGTTTTGCGATAGATGGTAGGTTCACCCTAATTTTTCTGAGGCTCCTCACTTGAGGAGGCCCACACACCTCACCCTAAAACTGACTCCAGCAAAAAATCAAGTTACATCCCGATGAGTAATCCCAAGACCCATTGGCAAGTAGACAAAAAAAAATCATTTTTCGAAACGAGACTGGCATTCCGACGATTTTTTGGGGTTAAGGAGCCCCCGTCACGAAGAAAACGTTTTATTACGGGGGACCATATTGAATACCTGGTAGGACCTACGGTACATACAAAAACCTATGTATTTCGCTAATATACATACATAGTAGGTAAAATACCTCGGTAAATCAAATGGTGGGGGTGCATATTCAAGTGATGAGTACACGCAGGGAAGGAGAATTGGTTCGATGAAGTTAGTGGTATTCGATGAATTATGTCAGCTTTTTCATTTTGAATGAATAACGCCCTGCACATTGTCAGAAGGCAAAAAAATCAAATAAAATGTATTTCGCTAATTTTACCAACAACATTCGGTCCTATTTACTACGCCCCCCCGTAATAGTGGAAATGTGCTGCCTATCGTAGAACGCGTCTTGGTGTCCTGGTGTCCTGGCGTACATTGTCGATCTTATGAACTCGATTGCCGCATCGAACCAGTTCTGTTCAGGTCACGTGTGTCAGTTGTTGCTGTACCCGACGACGCGGTTGATCTTCTGGCTTGAATCGAGTTCCAGATCGTCTGCACTGCCAGGTCAATGAAGAGTTTGACTTTGACATGTTTTCTTGCACGTTACGTTTGGCTTGCGGGGCGTTCCAGATAAAACCTGCGCAGGTGTATACGCAAAAAGGTATGCTTTGACGAGTACCAGGTAGGTGGATTTAGAAGTATCCTCTCTATGTTTCTTGTGCTCTTCCGCCTTTTATTCTCCCGGAAACAGCAACAATCGGGACACTCACTGCTGAGGTGCGTACCTAGAGAACGTGCGTGGAACGAAGAAAAACTCGACCGACACACCGGATTGAAAACTCCATTGCACCGGTGCATATTTTGGTGTACACCCTTCCATGCTACTTACTGTATCAATGGCGCGTGAAACAAATATAGACTCGGCAAAAACACCGAATCAGATACCAGTATATAGCGTCGTACGCATACGCATCGTGGTGTACACCGTCAAACGATAGTGTCGCACTTGTTTGTACCGTTGCATGTACGGTAACTCCCAGTACTATACAAGTACACTGTAATTATAAATGACTAGTATTGCTGGGGATCATGTTAAATAGGACCTACCTGCGGTACAACACCCAAACACCAATATATTTCGCTATTTCTACTATTATTATTAACAGCAATATTTGGTTCTATTTACCATGATCCCCCGTACGTAGCTCGGTTCTCACCACATGGGCAACAACCAAGCTATATGGTGACAAGCTGTGAGACTGCAGACAGGTGCGGCGAGCGCACGTGCCCTCAATACCACCCGCAGACCTGCCTGTGTCAAACTACGGGCCGGTTCGACAGGCCAATCAGGCTCCCTCCAGTGGTCATACACAGCTCTTTCTTCTCCGTGTATCGGAGCAACCAGACCATACACTCACGGAAAGTAGAAGCCAAATAAAAACACACCACTAACGCGGAGGGAAACATCCTCTGCCACCCACCGTCCGGCTTCGCTTCGACGACGGCACGCAACCTCACGTAGCCTGTAGTAGGAAAAAGTGGCACAGCGTTTGCGACAGAAGTTATATAATATAGGTGTAGCCCGCTGCTCCGGCGCAGGGTATGCTTGTCTGCTACGGCACAGCCCACCTATCTATGCTACGACGACGGCACACCACGCCACGTCGCCTATTACGGGGGGGCATAGTTAATAGGACCAAATATTGTTAGTAAAAATTGTCAAATATATAGGTTTTTAAGTATACCATAGGTCCTATTATCTAGGGTCCCCCGTAATACCTATTATTGCAAACAGCATGCCAAATCCTTTGACCGCAGCGAAATGACAGAGCCTTCTGCGGCAGCGACGGCACAGCGTTGTCTCACGTCGTACGTCGTCTATTACGGGGGACCATAGTTAATAGGACCTATCGTATACATAAAAACCTATATATTTAACCATTTTTACTAACAATATTTGGTCCTATTAACTATGGTCCCCCGTAATAGGACGAGATCGGGGAGCCGTTTGCGACTGCGACGGCGTAACAAACAGCAACAAACTACTGTCTCACATCGTCTGGGAAAAAGCGGCACAGCCTTATAGCCACAACGACGGGTACCATAATAACCGCACGACGTCTGAGCGCAAGTGGCGCAGCCTTTTTCGTAGCGACGGGCCTAGAACCTTGCGTCGTCTGAGGAATAGTGAGTGTGTCTGAGTTGTAAGCGCGGCAGTGCGGTGCTGTAGTATCTATCCACTGATGATGCATTCCACGATAGAGGTGGCACATTCCCTCTAAAATGTTTCCCAAATGACGGAGTTTCTTGATCCAAAATCGTCGGACTGCCAAGCTTATTTCGAAAAATGACGTCTTAGTATACCTGGGCCATGAGATTACTCATCCCTAGTATACCTGGGCCATGGGATTACTCATCCTTAGCATACCTGGGCCATGGGATTACTCATCGGGAGGATGCAATTTGTCTTTTTTTGCTGGAGTCCGTTTTCGGGTGAGGTGTGGAGCTCCTAAAACGAGGAGCCTCGGAAAAATCAGGGTGAACCTCTATCACAGAAGAACGCCTCCACTACCCATCATACCACGCAACGGAGTAAACAAAAAAAACAGAACCCTCAGAAACCCAGCAAAACACTCGCTTCAGGGGAGAGCTTAACATCATACCCCCCCTACCGTGACAAGGGCCCACCTTCATCCCCAAGGTACTGACCGTCCTCAGTGCCTACCTGCACTAAACTCAACCCACGGGCGGGCGCTCACCTCGCCACAAAACCAGGCCTCAGGACACCCCGCAGCACTCAAGCCCACCGAACCCCAGGAAACCCCATGGCATCCTAGCCACAGGGGGGGAGGGGCTCACCTTCACCTTCGGCGCGTTCTACGATAGAGGTAGCACATTTCCGCTATTTTTTTTCTGAATGACGGGGTTTCTTGACCCAAAATCGTCGCAATGGCAGTCTTGATTCGAAAAATGACTCTTTGGATACTTGGACCATGGAATTATTCGTCGTGATGCAATTTGATTTTTGCCGAAGTCAGTTTTGGGTGAGGTGTGGAGCTCCTCAAGTGAGGAGCCTCAGAAAAAATAGGGTGAACCTCTACCATAGAATGCCTCGTTCCTTTTCGGCGTTTGCGTAAAATATGGCAAGGGTTTACCTCCACTTGCAAAAGGTGCTACGCTCATCAGTGCCCAGCTTCACTCAGGTCGACCGCCGCGGGGGCGCTTACCTCGCCATCCCGCCTGCCAGTAGTAGTAGTAGACCAAGTGCTCACTTCCCCAACACGAGCACCAAGCGTACGGTCATACAAACCCCGATATACAAACGTGTCAGACAGGCCATCATATACCAAGAAAACCAAGGATGCTATCATGTCATCGTGCGACCCCAACGACAGCCGTACTATTTCAAGACCAGAGCATGCGGAGGGGCTCTGGGCCTCAGTGTCTCGTCCACCATGATGAGGGGAAGCAGGCCCATCCCTAGTGACGAGTCTCCATCGTGCAGTGCGCGGAGCAAACTAACTGACTTTACTAGGAAAGCAAAGCGAAAGGAAAATAGGGGCACAACGAAGACTTGTACTGACAAAAAAAAAGCGAAAAGTCCTTCCGGCGACGCCACTTACTTGTTAAGATCAGAGCGTGCGGGACACTTGCATCCCTTGACAGGTCTGCCTATTAACGGCACTCGTTGGTACTCAGGTGTGTAGCTTGCTTAGAGATATAAATAGAGCAGCTTTATTCCTTTCGAGTGCACGACGGAGACTGAGACCACTCTTCTCGTGCCTCTCTGGAAAACCCCCTCTGGAAAACCCCTGGTTTTCCACCTAGTAGGATGCGCCTCCCAAGTACTACAAATAAATACGATCCCAGCGTCTGAACCCAGGTAATTACCGGGCTTTCAACCCCATACAAAGCACTACCATAACAACAGCACATTTATGCCACGCTTGCTATCATACCAAGAGTACCAGACAAACAACGGCACCGTACAACCCTCCTCGTGGTTACGTGTAAATCTGGCAGTGACCAACATAAAAACGCACGAAGATGACAGCTCACTCATAATAAACAGGCTTAGAATGCCGGTATATTACCGGTTGGACTAATATTGATGGTACGCTGCAGCTATTACGGGGGGATCATAGTTAATAGGACCTATGGTATACATAAAAAACTATATGTTTTACCATTTTTACTAACAATATTTGGTCCTGTTAACTATGGTCCGTAGTAACATTGTCGTTAGCTTGTGCTACAGGCCTGTGTATCGTGTGTGTGGCATGTTATTATTATATTTATTATTATTTTATTATCTTAGCCCATCTTCTTCTCTCTCTCCTTCCAACTCGTAACTCACATCCGGGGTCACATAGCAGGCTCTTCTCCACTCTTCCCGCTACGGTACGTGCCTTCATTTTTATCGCGAGAAGATTTCAGCGTTTTCTTCCCTCGTCAACTCGCATCGAATTGTGCTTGTCTCTATCCCTGGCCTCAATATAAGAATCACGGACTGAGAGACCATGGACAGACAAAAATTGTCGGATCAATCACCCCATTAGTCGCAGCGACTCCTCCTGTGGATCACTATTATTGTTGTTTCGTTTGACTTATTATGTATAACTGTTACGAGTGAATAAAGTAAATCGGGCCAAACATTGTTAGTTTAAGATAATAGGTAAATATAGAGTTTTTTTTCGTGTGTGTGTCATAATATGTCCTGTTTACTGTGGTCCTCCGTAGTAGTGAGGACGTTTTCGTGGGGTGCATACAGGGGTGTATTCCTCTCTGTATCACACCAATCTCTTGCACGCACCGATAATGCTTTCGACCGACGCGCAAAATAACAGGAGCAGTGATGTACAGACAATGATATCAGATAGATGTGTAGGAGCGGGCTGACGTCATCTGCAGCAGTAACATGGCCGCATCGTAAAAAGCAAAAAACACCAATCTCTTGCACGCACCGAAAATGCTTTCGACCGGCGCGCAAAATAACAGGAGCAGTGAATGATGTACAGACAACGATATCAGATGTGTAGGAGGAGCGGGCTGACGTCATCTGCAGCAGGAATATGGCGGAATCGTAAAAAGCAAAAACAACCTGTGGTACACGTGACTCAGCGAAGGGCGGTACTCTTTCTACCGATCAGCTGTATTCCTTTTTTTGTTGGTTTTAGAGGTTACTATTACGGGGGGCCATAGTTAATAGGACCTACGGCATACATGAAAACCTATATATTTAAGCATTTTTAGTAACAATATTTGGTCCTATTAACTATGGTCCCCCGTAGTACTGCGTACCTGTACTCATTTTTTGTGCATCGCTTTCGCCACCCTTGCACGCTTTTCAGCACTCAGCACATACCCCCACCTATCTATGCAATTAAGTATACCTCATACACACCCAAGCAGATAATCTATCACCCTCCCCTCACCCCCCCCCTATGTCTACGGCCATGCACGATAATTAATGAGTACACCCCCCGCCCCCCCCTGTTCATGTCTTGTGTGTGTTGACACGCTGAGGACGATTCATCAGGCTCTTACTCGTATACCCTTTACCTGTAGTTCATACGTATCATACCATGCATACGGTATAATAAGCTTGATGACTATACGCCCACTTTTAGGGGAGTTTACCTTCTTTCAGACACCTTTATCCTGGAACAACGACTGTGATGTAGGTTGATTTCATCTCGTACGATGAAAAATCTGTTGACATGCTGGTAACCTCAATCATGGTTCGCGTGCGATTCTGCCGAAACCTTAGCCGCATTCATACTGGAGGGGATAGCGAGGGGGGATGCGCGATAATCCCTGGGTGCCCACCCCCCGGGATAGAACCGCGTGGAAGACACTGAGACCTGCGAGTGCGAACCCGCAGGAGGGGATTTCCACAGGACTGTATGCATGTTTTGAAGAGTACCGCCGAAATAGAACGACTCCGAGCGAATTACCACCAGAGGGGATTCTACAAGCACCTGAATAGCACGGTGGGATCGGAAGGAACAAAGACAAGGTAACGAACAGTCCATTGGGAACGGGGATGGCACACTCTTTCCGGGATAAGGTGCGAATTAAATTGGTGAACGATGGTCGGGGTTCTACCACGAAACTCTTGAAGGCGAAATCGCTGAAACTCGATCCCAATCATCGACTTCTTGCCACCGCGACCGCTTCAAGTGTCGCTCGGGGATAAATCATCCACGGACGAGATGACGAAGGAAGCACTTAAGGTCATGTCAAATTGGAACGAGGTTGGGGCCAGGTAGGTGTGGACTCTCAGCCAAACTCCTAAAAGTCGACCACCCGGAATTCGCTCCGTGCTTGCCACTGTTTGGGTAACAGGGGATGCCCCCCAGCAATGGAAATATGCGATCGTCAAGGTCCTTCACATAACAAAGAGCTGAACTGGTTGCAACAACTTCGGAGAGGGATTTCGCTAGTTTGTTGCTCACGAAGGCAAAGTGCAGCTCAAAAGGGTCACGTCCCACATTTTAGCAACTACGGCGACACCGAGGGATAAATCACTCCCGGAGAAACAGTGCGGCTTCCGCCCCGCACGATCAACGATCGATACATTGTTCGTCGTCCGACGCCGGTCGCAAGAGCTCGGACGATAGAAAAAAAAACCTCCTGTCTGTGCATGCGCTTCTTGGATCTGCAGAAAGCGTATGACTCTGACTGAGAGCTGCTTTGGAAGATGCAGTAAGTACTCAAATGCTCTGGCGTACCAACCAAGACGCTTACGATTGTCCGCAATTTCCACGAAGGCATGCGGGTTCGCGTTCACACGCATGACGGCGAGCACTCGGAAGGGTTTGATGCCACGCAGGGACTGTGGCAAGGCTGCGTGCTATCGCCGCTACTATCTGCTTTACGAGTGATTCGCTGCTTGCTGCGTTACAACGTCGTACCGGTATGCCTCAGCAGAAACGAAGCCATCTTAAGGGATTTGGTTCTACTCAGTGATGCTGGAGTAGACAAAAGAGAAGAGGAGGACCCGTTGACATGCGTGCCAAGAAGAGCTGTATGGTGCATGTGGTGCGCCGGTGACGCAAGATTCTCTCTCGAAGTCGGCTGAAGGTCTCGCTCTGTCTTCGAAGCGGCAGGTCACGCGGTATCGGAAAGTACGACAGAGACAATGCTTCTACGCACACCAGACCAGACAACCGACGCGTTCTACGATAATAGAGGTAGCACATTTATTTCCGCTATTTTGTTTTCTGAATGACGGGGTTCCTTAACCCAAAATCGTCGGAAGGCCAATCTTATTTTCGAAAATGGACACTTTTTTGTACTTGGGTCATGGGAATATTCATGGGGACGCACTATGGTTTTTGCTAAAGTGAGTTTTCGGGTCAGGTATGGAGCTCCTAACGTGAGGAGACCCAGAGGCTTTCTACGATAGAGGTTCACCCCATTTTTTCTGGTGCTCCTCACTTAAAGAGCTCCATGCGTCACCCGAAAACTGGACTCAACAAGAATCAACTCCATCCCGATGAAGAATCCCACGGCTCAAGTATACAAAAATGCCATTTTTCGAAACAAGATTGGCGCTCCGACGGTCTTGGGTTGAGAAACCACGTCATTCGCTACCTCTATCGTAGAACGCGTCTTCAGAAAAACTAGGGTGAACCTCTACTGTAGAACGCCTCAACCCTCGCCCCACACCGCTCGTCATCGAAGCAGTAGGTACGCCCTAGCGAATAAGGGACGCCGAAATCGGGTTAAGGCATGCGCCCTAAAGTGCGGCGCAGGCAAAAAAAATCGGGTAAGGCACGCTGTAAGGTATTTGCCTTAAGTGCCATTTCATGCCTTAAATGCCTTATGTGGCTAAGGCAAATGCTTTGAAAAATGCCTTAGACGTGCCTTGCAGCCCTTTTTCACCCTAGCGCGCGCTTGATACGTAGAGGAGTGGACACATAGGTTAGGTACGGTAAATGCATCATATACGACCAGAGTCGGGCACGATTGGACTGCATACACAGTAGCACAGTAGGATAAAATGCGCTTGTCTGAGTAGCAGTAGTGAGTTATTGGGAACATTGTACCAGGAGCATCTCAATCAACGTCACAGCTGGCATTTTCATAGATACCCCAGCACAGCTCAACATACATCAACCACAGTGCGGATGCGTGCATGCGTGCGTACACCGACCGGTGGAAAGGGATATGTACAACAGCAGCACAGCAATAATAGCGGACTGTACGCGTTCAGCTTACCGCGGTGCTGCGGTCGACGGTAAGGTATTCGTCTGTAGTGTATTCTCCGTATTATAAACCGTCCGCTGCGCCCAACTCCTGCATAACCAACTTCGTTCGTACTCGTATGATACTTACCGGGTATCTTACAATAATGACTCAATTTCCCCTGACGTCATGCTCATGGGCGAACGCCAAACCCAAAATCCGGACGCAGAGAAAGAAGAGGAAACAAAAGGGACAGACAAATCGATATGTTTACTGGGACGAACTGCCTCAAGCGTCAGCAGACAACATACAGACTCCTTCCTCCCGCCGCTGGCCCCCCACTAGTGGCAACCTACTAGGCGATGGGTTCGGGTTCGGGAGCATCCTTTCTGGTGCCGCGCCGAATCCCGCTGTTGTGGCGCAACATGACCGTCAGCTCGAACATATCGTTCAAGATGATAATTGTCTGCTGCGCGCCAAACACGATCTTCACGACCGACAACACGCGTTCCATCATCGAGGATGATGGCTGAAAAAGCCACAGGTTTCGGACCAGATCGAACCACAAGAGAAGTTGCTCCTTGTAACTTAGCCGCAAGTCCCTAGAGACTCTCTGCAGATGGCTGACCGTTGACCTGGCTTTGAGCAGAGCGACAGAGCGACCTATGCTATGTGACCCCAACCCCCGTTTTCAGGGAGTTCGAATCTAACGGCGTTAGTTTGGTGCACAAAACGTGCCTTATTGCCCCTTTTCGAGCGCAGGTACGTTGCCTTACGGGAGTAAGGCACGTAAGGCGCGACACAGCGTCTAAGGCAGGGCTCTGCTGAGAACGGGCTCTAAGGCATTCTTTAAGGCATGACTTATTCGCTAGGGCCTAGCAGCAGGCCAGAGGTGTACACAGACGGCCCAGTTCTTGTTCACAGGCGGCACTATCCACGAGAACGCTGATCAATCGCTCGAAATCGACCGACGAACCCGTTTCGTGCGAGCAGGCCCTAAGCGGTTCTTGGTCCGGAGTTTAATGGTAGAGCGACCGCCCCTCTCAGCCTGAGAGTCCCGATGCTGAAGGCCGAGGGGATTGAGACCCTGCTGTAGGATATATATGGGTGTGTGACGTGCGCTCTCAGAGCGGAATACTTTACCAAGCCTCGAACGCGTCACCACCAAGCTCTCTTGCGAGTGATTGGCTTGTAGTGCCGACTTCGTTCCGATCACGCCACCCTCTCGTGCGCGAAGGTCCTCAAGATGACACGTTGCGAGGCCATCGAAACGACCATCCGTAGATTGCGGTTGCTTTTTGAGGGGGCCGTGGCCCGGCAAAGCAAGGAGCGATTACCCAGGTCGAGTGATGTTCGGGACGATGGCTGGCGGGAAGAACCCGACACCTGGCGGGCAGTTTAAGACTTGGCATAGATAGATAGATGCGTAGTCGAAGACGTTAGGGAGTTCCGAGCCACCGAAGGGGGAACGGAATACTCCCGCTTGGCGCTTGTAGTCGAGACCGCGCTGTGGTCCGCTGCAGCAAAAAATGCGGGGAAGTGGTACCGGGGGATCCCTGAAGCAGCCGAACGGTTCATGGTGAGGTGAGGTGGCACGAGGATGAGGCACAGCTGAGTAGACAGCGCCGGGAATACGGCGTGGGCGGTGTCCAAGGGAGTGGGGAGAGGGGGGGGCAACAGAAGGAGTGGAGGGGAATCCGACCAAGGGAATGCGGGTAGGGGGGGCAAGAGGAAGAGTAGAAGGGAAACCGTGCTGGACGAAACTAGGAAGGAGATGGCAGGCAGAGTAGCGTGAAGAGATGGCCGAGGTAAGGGTAAGGTAAGGGTAACGGTAAGGGACGCAGGTAGGTGTATTTGGCAGCTGGGAAGCAATGCTTCGCTTCCTCTGATTGAGATCTTCTTTGTTGATGGCGAGAGCTGAGGAGGGCGCTCTGGCAATGAAGTGAGAGGTAGTGGGGGGGAGGGACCCAAAAAACCCCCAGCTGTATTCGTCTCACCTCACGCCACAAGCTCTCCTAAATAAATTCCTCTTCTTGTCTGATGTACCCCTAAAGAACTTTCTTATGGCTACCGTCTGACGGGCTATCCGCTCTTGAGAACATTCCTGAAATAACGGTTCTCTCGACGAACGGAATATCCGCCGGGTTAATCCATTCTTTGGAAAAATTCTCGTGTTCCTGATACTACGAAACTGCAGACCATATTATATGATCTATATCTATATCCCATGAGTGTATCACTCATACATATTACATTATTAGGCCACTTTGAACAGTCGTATACATACGCAGACTTACAAGATTGTCGAAGGGTGACGACAAAGCTCATCCCAAAACGACCAGGAAAAGGGTGGTCGAAGATGCGGCTTATTCGAAGCAAAACCAATTATTAGGCTATATATTCCCCCACACCTCGTGATAAGACCAAGGTACCAGGCCGACTACTGCATTAAGTAGAACATGTCGAAGCTACTCATGCCGCCAAGTGCTTCAGCTGGTTCGAGCGTGGTCGTCCATGGCCTTCTTTTTTTCATTGTTAGTTCGGTTGATCCTACGTGATTTTCATTTTATTACTTCATTTTTACTTTCTTCTTGTCCATACGAAAGGAGTCGTGTGGTGTGGGTAGATGAAGAGCCTGCTTTGCTTCTTCTGTTTCGTATTGTCTGACGCGTCCTCTCCGGGGGTGGGGCATAGTTAGTTGACGAAGGCAGGACCGAGACCGTAGACAGGGTAGTGGTACCAGACCACCTATGAAATAGTAGGGAGAACCTGGCTATGCTATTACGGGGGACCATAGTTAACAGGACCTATGGTATACATAAAAACCCATATATTTCACCATTTTTACCAACAATATTTGGTCCTATTAACTATGGTCCCCCGTAATACTCGTTCCACAAACTGCTGCGGCGACCTGGAGGGTGCTTTGGTCTTCGGTTTTTTGCCTGTTGTTTCCTTCGGTTCTCACTGCTGTAGTCTTCCTCTGCTGTACCACCTGGTATATAATACAAGGCGCTTCGCTCCGCGGGCGGCCTACGCCGCCCGCTACGCTCGCTCAAGAAGGAAAAGTACGTCAAATTATTACTATGCGAAGCGGACAGAGGCCCATGATTGAATATGCGGTAGGTTCTTAATATTATATTATGATCATAGTTGCAAACTGGCGACTTGATCATGCCAAGAGTCCCACCGCCACGCTTCTTCAGGAGAAAACAGCTCGGACGCCACATACGCTTCGCATCGCGGGCGGTTGCCGCACGTACGTATTTACCCCAGGTAGGGTACGTAATTTCTTCTTATATATATACCCTGGTATGTATTTACGAAAAAAGAGAGAGCACAGCACGGCACAGGCTAGCAGCACCGCAAAAACAATGTAAAATGAAACCGAAAAAATTGGGAAGATAAAAAAGATCCCCGTCCCTCTCCTGTAATAATAATCTGGCTGATTGGAACCCCTTGCACCGGTCAAAAAAGAAAAAAAAAACGAACAGCAGAGTTTCTCTCTCAGCCTCGTACGCCGCCCGCCCCTCTCGCAACCACCTCGCCACCGATTCGATCCGGGTAAAGTTTTCGTCACTCTCTGCCACAGTCAGCCCCGTCGCCCGCCTCGCGTGAAGCCCGGTGCTCACAGTGGCCGTCGTTCGCTAGCTCGGCAGTATTATTGGTACTCAGACTGGGAGCTCCCTATCTCAACTTCAGTGTGGTTGCAAAAATAAGCACCGCTTGAATATTATCTTGGATTTTCGAACGGCCCTTATACATAGTACATACTCTATCCAAAATCACAAATAAATGGAGGCCAGACAGAGGCCGTGTATGCACCCCTCGCGTCTCGAGGCACACGCGATGCCTAGGCATCCTTGCAACCCCCCCTTCTACCCGCCAGCACCCGCTGACACCCACAAGGGTGCCGGGCTCCCCCGGGGTGCCGTGCTCGGAGTACACGCACACGAAACCAAAGAAGAAAAAAGGAAGAAAGGACCGAGAGTGCCAAAAGAAATGGAGGAAACAAAGACCCGCTGGAAAGGCCCGGCAAGTAATGAAAGGAGGCGGTTTCGAAGTGGGAGCTCTGAGAGGCCAGGGATGTACCAACCGAGCACGCTCAGGGGTTGTGATCTAAGTATGTAGTTCTATGTAGTGGTGCAGTTTCTTTGGAGCTCGTTATTTTTGAGCTTCTGCTATCTCTCCTGAGGGGAGGCAAGATATATATATATATATATATAAAAATATAATATATATATACATACATATTCCTTTTCCTTCTACTCTTTGATTTGATTCTCTGCTTGCTGTGTTTTTTTGTTTCTAATGTTTGTTTGTTTCCTTTACTATTATATTGATATTACTATTGATATTATTTTGATTGTCATCCGACAACTTTGTTGTCTCTCTTTCGTACAGCGTGTAACTCGTGGCTGTCGTATCCAGTATGATGGCATGACATTGCGTTGTCTCTGCTTTCTGCATAACTAGTACCAGGTATATCTGTGGCGTAGGTTTGTGACCACATCATCACCTACTTACTTGTAACGTTCTAGGATTGAAGATCGGCACAGATACTGGTTGTGCTGGACGTCGACGAGAAGAAAGGAGTGAATAACAAACACACACGGTATATCGTGACATCGTGACCATGTGTTTTCAGCAACCAATGAAACAAAAATCATGAGCGTTTCGTTTCGATACATATAATATGTAATACGATCTCAAGCGTTCATTATAATACTGGTTTTTATACCATACCAGGTACCTGGTACGGGTTTTTCACCTAGTACCTGGTATAATATATAAGTCGTGTACGATTTACGGTATGTATTCATTTGTTGTGATTTGCAACGTTATAGTTTCATCTACTTAGGCTGCACTATCAATATACTTTATACCATTATTCAGCATTACGAGCAGAAACGAAACGATGACAGCAGCAGTGCCGGAGTCCTGTTCGACGCCCTGCCCCTAGTCACAACGAACACAGCAGTAGTTCGGGTTCTCCAGCCAGCGCCACCCTACGAGTAGCGCGGTATTCTATTATTTCTTCTCCGTGAACGGCCGTGACCAACAGCACGCCCAAGGTTTTTGAAGGGCCTTCTGGTGCTCTCCACCCGCTGCACCTGCCGCCGCTGCTCAATCAACCTGCGTCGGCGGCGGAGCCTGCTGCTGCGCCTGGTGCCGCGCCGGCTTCCGCGATTGCTGCAGTAGCGCCTTCGGCTGCATCGCACCCGATTTTCAACGTGGGTGATTCGCACATACATGCAGACCAAAGAGGTGACCGTCTGGGTCCATGTCAGCCCGCCGTTAACCCTTTTAGGACCGATAGGACTGCAGTCCCGTTTTGGGGACAACCTGCTTGAAAATTGGCTCGTTTGCCCCCACAATGAGACTGTGCAGTCCCAAAACGATCAACCCTTCAAGAAATGCAGTCCCTCCCGTTATTTATAGCGAAAAAACAAAAACACTCGAACTCGGAGTAATTTGTCCCGAATTGTCCCCCAAACGGGACTGCAGTCCTACTAGGGCCAACCTCCCCCAGCCATCAGCAGCTACGAACGTACCTACCCGGTGAAAGCCATTGCCTCGCCAAGACGAACCGACGCGCACCGAGAACAACACACGTTTGGGGTGGGTGAGGATAAGTATTGGTGGGGAATTATCTGAGCCGAGCAAAGAAAGGAGCGCCTTCAGTCTCCCTCAGTTTTGGGGGGCTGTGTGAAGGAGTTACCTACTCAGCTATAGGGGTAAAAGACCGATCGATTACCCAGCCCAGGGTAATCCTTATAACACTCTCCCCCCCTCTGAACGGTGGAATCTTTGGGGCGTCGGAACCGTATACATGTGTCCGTACGCTGACCTACCCGCTTCGTTTCATTACCTGGGGAACCAGGGAGATGCGTTTTTTAGGTGTGCACGCGCAAGCGTTTCTGTGAAAGAAACGTTCGAAGTGAGGTTCGAACCCGTGACCTGGACGACGTCAAATGTGAAGGTGTTACCTACTGAGCTATAGATAGGGGTAAAAGATCGATCGATTACCCCGCCCAAGGTAATCCTTATAACAGCTGGGCAAAGTTGATGAACGCAGGGCGGAGACGGCAGGCAGGGTACGTAGCAAGGTACCAGGCGGACTAGCAGGGAGAACCTGGCTACGCTACTCGTACCAAAAACTGCTGTCGCTACCTGGAGGGTGCTTTGTGCTTTGGTTTGACTGTTATTTTCCTTTGGTTCTTTCTCCTCCTCTGTGGTGTTTGTGTTTTTTTCCAGCTTGTTTTTTAAGTGTATGTCACATCGCCTACGGGGGGGGGGGGGCACGACAGTTTGTTTCTTCTATTTTTGTGTTTTCATTTTTTCTTTTTCTCTTTTCGATTTGTCTTTTCGTTTTCGTTTTTTCTGTGTGTTCCTTTCGTTTCTCTATTTCATAAAATATGTATGTCGTGCCTGTCGTATCCAGTATGATGACTTGACATTGCATTGCCCACTGCTTTGTTTACTGCATACGTGGCAACGTAGTATCTCTGTGGCGTACCTTTGTGACCACATAACTTGTATCTCTTGTAGCATTGAAGAATCGGCACGGACACTGGTTGTGCTGGATGTCGACGGGTAGAAAGAAGAACACTCACACCTGCTCGGCTAGTTTTTAAACTTCCTCGCCATCGTACTTTTTTTTCCCCATGTCCGTACTCGTTCGTGCAAGGTTATCTTGTATCTAAGTTGCATCTCGGGCTCGAACCATAATAATGCCCAACTCTCCCCCGCGCGGGGAGTGTGCCTTGATCGGTGTTTTCTTTCCCAGAGGGCGATGATAGTAGTTTCGGACGGCTCCCGACCGTTGCCTGCGTCGTTGAAGAGAGGGTGAAAGCGTTTCCGGTATGAACATGCCGCTGTCACATTCGGTCTCGCCGAGAGTGAACCTGTCTCTGATGACGAAAAACCTCCAAAAAGTGAACTGTCTTCACGACAGAGCGGCGAGGAGCACGTGGGGGGTGATGCTTTTGTGATACTTGTTTCATTGTTGGCCACAGTTCCCCAGGATACTATTACGGGGGGCCATAGTTAATAGGACCTATGGTATACATAAAAACCTATATATTTAACGATTTTTACCAACAATATTTGGTCCTATTAACTATGGTCCCCCGTAATATTTACGGGGGACCATAGTTAATAGGACCAAATATTGTTACGGGGGACCATAGTTAATAGGACCAAATTTTGTTGGTAAAAATGGTTGAATATATAGGTTTTTATGTATACCATAGGTCCTATTAACTATGGTCCCCCGTAATAGTAATATTAATATTCCGGAGGACTATATATAGTAAAATAGGATCAAATGTTGTAAATAAAAATAGCGAAACGTACAGGTTTTTGTGTAGAGCGTAGTAGGTTCTATTTACTATGGTCCCACGTAATAAGTTAAACAAACCAAAAGCAGTGGCAAAAGTGGTACTGGTGCACGTGTTAAAGTATACCAGGTATATGTACAGTGAAGCAAGTCGTAGGGCAAAACAGCATGCAAGTCGTACATCCGCCAAAAGATCCATAATTTTTAAAAGAGAAATCGTGAGTCAGCCCACTTACTCCGTAGTATGTTTGCCTTCCGACAATATGTCGACGGGTAGAAAGAACGGTTTGATGTGAAGAACACACACAATATAGCCTAGATCAGCCAACCCAACATAGACCGAGTATCCTTCCGTAGATCAACAGTATATGACTCCTCATACGCTTCTCTGCCAGCCGCTTCCCAATTTCCATTCTTAAACTTCATGTCATTTCTTCTTAGTTAGTTAGGTATATAGTCCTATTCCTCATCAACATCCCATCCCCAGGTCACCTCGATCGCATATTCCTCCGGCTTCTTCCTCCCTCCCCCTGTAGCGGAGCCATCCCACGGTAGGGGTGCTCCAGAAGTTCCTGAGCCCCTCACAATATAGGAGCTCAATATGTCACCCGATAAAATGCTTGGAAGAAATTCGTTCGTGCCACCCGACCGGTACTACTTGTATGCGCTAGTCCTAAAACGAATATTCGAGTAATTGTTTCATCCTCACTGTACTGGAAGTTTCTCACTTAACCCCTTTAGAACCGCAGTCCCGTTTAGGGGACAAACCAGTCAAATTTCAAGTAGTTTGTCCCCAAAACGGGACTGCGGTTCTAAAGGGGTTAAGGAACTCAGTGGGTCAGAAACCTTTGTCCCACAAAGTGCAACCGCTACCTACCGTGGGGTGACTCAGCGGCCGGGCGGTCCCTCGGTGCTAGTTTATACCGATGAACTCGTCGCGAGATCGCGGCCTGGGTATATAGCCACCGAGATGATCTGGAAGACAAGTCTTAAGAGGCGTTTTTTGCAGGCGCCTTTCCGTGCCAGCAGGGACGATTCGTCCGTCCCTCCGACAATACTTGCCGCTGCCTGATCAATCACATCGCTGCTTCCGGACACTTTCCGGGGCGCCCAAAGCTTTTTCCACCGCGAGGGTGGCGAGTTTGTAGCTGCGCTCGTCGAAGGATTAGAGTCACCGTTCTTATCGGTGAGTTTTTTTGTTCCAAAATTTCCATGTTCTAGAAAATTCAACGACTTGGACAATGTAAGTGTGAAATATATAGAGGGATATTGTCAACAGCCAACAAACAGCAATGTAAGCTCTTTATTTCGGGCAATACATGGTTGTTACCCTTCGGGCGACGGCTCTGAGATGCTTGGCGATGTTTGGAAAGATTGCAAGAAAATTTGTCATCCTACCTGCACAACACAACAAGGATGCTCGCAATTCAACAATAAAAAGAGAGCGGGAGGCGTATTACATCATGAATAAGTATTCTCGACAGCAAGCAGGGAATGCTCTTTATTTTGGGCAATCTAGATGGTTAGCACCTGGGGATAGATGCTGAAAATATGTGCAACTTGTATATCCCTGACACGCCACTAAAAGTTCTGAACATTTTATATGTTCGCCTCGATCTCGCCGAGATATCCGCAACAACTCAAAGCCCCAACCACAACGTGCGAATTTTTTACACCGTATGCAATCGTACCCGATCAAAGTAAACATGGGTGCACCATAGAGCTGAAGAAACAAGGATCATATTGATATTATTAATAGTTACCCAATTCGCCACCCTTCAAGTAAAGAGGTAATATAAATATATATATACCCACAAAACGAATTTTAAGGAATTTTAAAACACCTAATAATATGGATCAAAAATGGAATACCTGCGATGCCTCTCGTTCGATTTCGAGATGTCAGCACTGACTGTATTTGAAAATGTCCGAATCGTACAAATAAATGCCGGGGGTTGCCAACCTGCACAATATTCAACGTCTTGGCTGGCCCAGCTCGCATATCTATCTATTACGGGGTACCATAGTAATTAGTGAAAATATGGAAATATATAGGTTTTTGTGTGTACCGTAGGTTCTAATATAATACATTAGAACATATATTAGAACCTACGGTACACACAAAAACCTATATATTTCCCTATTTTCACTAACAGTATTTGGTCCTATTTGCTATGGTCCCCCGTAATGGTTTTTGTGTGTACCGTAGGTTCTATTTATTATTATCCCCCCTAATACCATTCTTCGAGAGCATTGGATAAAAAGAATACCAGGTATTCAGAGGGCCATCTTTTGCTACTACTACGGGGGACCGTAGTAAATAGGACCCACGGTACAAACAAAAAACCTATGTATCTCCCTATTTTCACGAGCAATGTTGGGTCCTATTTACTATGGCCCCCCGTGTAGTAGCATTATATTAATATTACGGGGGACCATAGTTAACAGGACCTATAGTATACATAAAAACCTATATGTTTAACCATTTTTACTAACAATATTTGGTCCTGTTAACTAGTTTAGCTCACTGCAGGTGAAAAACAAAAATTGATCGAGACTTACCACGCCACCACGCGAAACTTGAACGTGGAAAATTTAAATGCAGAAGATCCTTCGCAACGCCGTCATCCCGACTTTTTATACGTCAGCACCGACGTGCTGACCAGCAATCTTTCCGGGCGCAAGTTGATCGGTACGTTTTGTGTGCGTGCTTGATAACCCTTCTTCTAGAACCGCAGTCCCATATATATGTGGGGACAAACCAGTCAAATTATAAGTAATTTATCCCCCAAAACGGGACTGCGGTTCTAAAGGCAAAACTCACCGTTATACCAAACTCGAATGGGAAACAAATACTAACGTCAACCAGAGAGAGCACTTGTTGTGCTATAACGGGGGACCATAGTTAATAGGACCTACGGTATACATAAAACCTATATATTCGACCATTTTTACTGACACTATTTGGTCCTATGAGCTATGGCCCCAGAGCCTCGTAAAAGTAAGGCTGTCGTGGGATTGGCGGGTTTTAAGAGCAGCCCTCCCGTTGGTTGCGCCGTCCCCTCTCCTGGGAATTAAATCGAACCTCGCGAACAAATCGCGATGTACACCTAACCTGGCGGAATCTACAGCAGCGGCAGTAGGTTCCAACCCAAACATGGCTCATTACGCACCGCCCGCCCGCCCGCCCACCCGCCCGGACTGGTTTTGTTCTGGGGGTAGCGACACGCATGTTTGTGTATTTGGGCTTGAGCCGATTTTGTGGCGCATCAATAAAAATCGTCGGTTCTGCACTGCGCATTAATTAACCGCATCGCTATTCAGACCGATCATCCTGTCTCCGTCCTTGGATTCCACAGCGGACTGAGGCTTTCTACAATGAATGGAGGTTTTCCCAAAATGTTCCGAGGCTCCTCACGTGACCTTGAGGAGCTCCACACCTCTACCCGAAAACCGACTTCGGCAAAATCAAATTGCATCCCGATTGATAATCCCATGGCCCAAGCATTCGAATAGACGCCATTTTTTCGAAACAAGATCGACTTCCAACGATTGCGGGTTAAGGAACCCCGTCATTCAGAAACCAGTTTGGCCGGAACGTGCTATAATACCTCTATCGTAGAAAGCGTCGACTTACCTTCTTTCGTAATTTCCTGAAAGGTATGCAGGTGTCCGGGTTCTTTTTCAACGACGAGAAGATGCGGGCGAGGGCACACGCACCCCCCTTCTTCTGGCGGTCAAGCTGCTCCGACCGATGTAGTCTCTCGGCAGAACTACACCCCCCCCTTCTGGCGGTCAAGCTGCTCCGACCGATGCAGTCTCTCGGCAGAACTACATACCGGCAAGGTGGCACTGTGGTGGTATATGGCTCCACGGTAAGTTCTTGCCCATCATGCAGCACGGTGCGCGTGTGCGCTACGAGGGTATCGCCGCGACCGCCGGGTCTGACGCCGGGAGCGGGGTGGCTTTGGCGTTTTGTCTTGGGAGTGGTGCCTCGCTCACCTCGTGAACCGCGTCACCCTCGACGGGAGGGGCATGCCCCCTGCGAAAAAGGACTCCAAGAACAGGTCAGGTCACGGTCTTCTGGAGGATGCCAACGGGCAGGTCACGGTCTTCTGGACGATGTCAACGGGCTGGTCGAACACTTCAACAGGTGTCTCCCGTCGACAAGGTAATCAACGATCAATTCGATGGGGAACTTGGTGTTCCATAGGTGGCCTACACCATATATTAGGGCGGGCATTTGTTGCAAATAGCCAATGGTTCAATTCCCGAGATTTGTCGGTCGCCATGCGTACACGTCACAAGCACGTTAGGATCAGCGCATATCATCGCAAAAGGCTGGGGTAAGGGGTCGATCGCTGGCCACCACCGACGACATGATATTGGCGAAGTAGTTACTCGATTGTCACTACCATCAACCACAGGTTGGACAAGGAGTCAATCGGTAGCCACTACCGACCGCTGTAGGCCCGTCGGTTGCATCAAAGTGCAGTAGGCATTGCCTACCGTCCGGTTTTCGCTTTTCAATGATAGTTGACGCGTCGAATGTTCATGGTAAATCGTGTGTGTGCGCGCGCTATCGCCCCTTTTGGTCTGAAGGTCATCCTAGACGACGTCACCGAGGCGGCCTATGGAGGGCACGTGTTAAAGGCGGAGCTGTCGCACGACGTTGACCAACGCTGGCTCGGTAGCTGCAAGATTCTACTCCGCGTCTTGGAGAAATGGGAAGCCCACTCGAGAAGTTGCCAATCAAGAGAAAAAGAAGCAATCCTTCCCCTTGATCCATAAAAGCTGTCACATCAAGGGGAGGGATTGCTTCTCTTTCTCTAGGTAAAAACTTCTCGAGGACTTCCCAGCAAGGGGAAGGATTGCTTCTCTTTCTCTTGGTAAAAACCTGTCGAGGACTTCCCATTTCTCCGAGACACGCAGTAGAATCACGCAGTAGAATCTCGCCCTCGTCGAATCACGCGGCAATATCCTCGTCGTGCACACGCACACCCTGCTGGGCAAGAACTTGTCTGAGGAGGCGTTCTACGATAGATGTTCACCCTGATTTTTCGAGGCTCCTCACTTGAAGAGCTCGATACCTCACCCGCGAACTGACTTCAGCAAATATCAAATTGCATCCCGATGGATAATCCCACATCCCAAGCATACAAAACCGTCCTTTTTCGAAACAAGATTGGCGTTCCGACGATTTCGGGATAAGGAACCCCGTCATTCAGAAAGCGTTTTAGCGAAAATGTACCATCTCTATCGTAGAACGCGTCTGAGCCATATACCGCCAGTACCACCTTGCCGGTATGTAGCTCTGCCGGGAGCCGGCATCGGTCGGAAACAGCTTCGGCCGTCAGGAGGTGGGTACGTCCTTACCGGCCACCTGCACACGTTTCAGGAAATTACGAAACTGAGCCCTCTCGGCGGGTTTAATGGGCGGCAAGAGGATGATCGGTTTGAACGGTAACGATGCGGTGAATGCGCAGTGAAGTAGATTAGATGCGGAGGACCGACGATTTTGATGACGCGCCACAAAATACGCTCAAACCAAAATACGCATGCATGTTGCTACCCCCAGTACGGAACCAGTCCGGGCCGGGCGGGCGGGCGGGCGGGCGGGCGGTGCGTAATGAGCCATTTCTGGGTTAGAACCTACAGTAGATTCCGTCCGGTGTGTATCGCCCTTTTGTTTCAGGAGGTTTGATTCAGTCCAGGAAAGGAGAGGGGGCGAGGGGAGGGCAGCTCTTAAAATTCTCAAATCCCACGACAGCCTTACTAGCACAACAAGTGCTCTCTCTGGTGGACGAAAGTATTTGTTTCCGATTCGAGTTTGGAGGCGTTCTACGATAGAGGTTCACCTCAATTTTTCTGAGGCTCCTCACTTAAGGAGCTCCGTACCTTACCCGGAATGTATCGCGGCGAATAATTCCGTGGCCCAAGTCTACGAAAAGGTATTTTCCAAGGTTGTGTTCGGTAAGGTACATACCGAGGCGTACCAGCGGTAATGTACCTCCGGTATACCGGTACCGAGAAGTTCGGTACCTTCGGTATGATCTCCATACCGGTACCGAGGACTTCGGTACGTTCGGTACGAGGTCCATACCGGTACCGGGAAGTTCGGTACGTTCGGTACGCAGTTCGTACCGGTACCGGTGGTGCCGGTACAACAATCCGTACCGGTAACGAGATGTTCGGTATGTTCGGTATGATCTCCATACCGGTACCGAGAAGTTCGGTACGTTCGGTACGAGGTCCATACCGGTACCGGGAAGTTCGGTACGTTCGGTACGTCGTCCGTACCGGTACCGAGCATACCGGTAGTTCGGTACGATGTTCATACCGGTACCGAGCGTATACCAGTACCGAGAATACCGGTACCGGGATGATCGGGAAGTTAGGCATGGTATTTACCCGATACCGCCACACACTCACAGCACCAGCAGCACAGCCGTAGCCTCTTCGCTCGGTACACTACCCTCTTCGCTCGGTACACTGGCGCGTGCCAGCCGCCTCATGAGCGCCGCATCAACCCCCGCCAACCACGATGCCCCCGCTGCTGGCGGGGGGGGCAACAACGAGGTACCCGCCGCTGGCGACCAAAGCTCATCATCGCCAGTGCCGGCGCCAGCACCTTCGGAGGCAGGAGTTGTTGTCGTGGATGGTGGAGGAGGCACGGGCGTGCCAGTGATAGGGCCTGCTCCCATCTACGACAGCGCAACGAACACAGAGAGAGAAGTGCCGGCGGAGACACTCAAAGCTATCGATGAGTTTGTGGTGCCGGAGGGGTATCGGAGGGAAGGGACGCGTGAGACCTCTTTCTTGTACTCGCTCGGTGTGTACGTTGAGCCGATAGATTCGAAAAGCAAGGCCTGCCGGTACTACTGCTTGGCGAGCGCACCGTGCCGTTCGAAGAAACACACGGTACCCTGCGTCATGCATTTTGAAATTGACATTTTGGGCGGGCAATATGAGAGACGCTCCGCACACACACACCACCGGTATCGCCGGTATCACCGGTCCCGGTACCGGTACGGGCTTCCATACCATACCGAGAAGTTCGGTACCTTCGGTATGATCTCCATACCGGTACCGAGGACTTCGGTACGTTCGGTACGAGGTCCATACCGGTACCGGGAAGTTCGGTACGTTCGGTACGCAGTTCGTACCGGTACCGGTGGTGCCGGTGTAACAATCCGTACCGGTACCGAGATGTTCGGTATGTTCGGTAAGATCTCCATACCGGTACCGAGAAGTTCGGTATGTTCGGTACGTCGTCCATACCGGTACCGAGAAGTTCGGTACGTTCGGTACGATGTCCGTACCGGTACCGAGCATACCGGTACCTTACCGAACACAACCTTGGTATTTTCCGAAATCAAGATTGACATTCCGACGATTTGTGGTCAAGGAACCCCGTCTTCTAGAAACAAAATAGCGGAAATGTGCTACCTCTATCGTAGAACGGGGCTTTGGCACAAAGCTGAGTTTTGCTTTGTCACAAAGCGCGCACGCAGAATGTACCGATACAGCTGTGCTCAGAACGTTTGCTGGTCCCGCAAGTAAGTCGGTGTTGACGTACACGATCGGGATGACGGCGTTCGTTGCGAATGATCTTCTGCCTTTCCGCGTTGCAGTTCTGCGTGGTGGCCTGGTACACTTCGATCATAGTGTTTTCAGCTGCATGCAGTGAGCACAAAAAAAGCAGAGTGAGTGGAGAAAAGTCATGTTAACTGCGCGTACAATGTTTTGCTGCACAATGCTGCCCTTAAGATATCATTCAAATCGAACCCTCTCAAGGTAGATGGATCTACGAGCTGGGCCAGCCAAGACGTTGAATATTTATCAGGTCGGCAACGCCCGGCTTGTTGTGTACGATTTTTTGACTCCATTAGATTACGAGGTAGGTCGAAAAATCAGTGAAATAAATAAATCTCGAAATAATTGAAACGGTCATCGCAGATATATATATTCCTTTTTTTTCGTTGTTACTGGTTTTATATTTGGAATCATCGTTTGGCATTAATTATTACCTCTTGATGGGCAGCGAATTGGGCAAAACACTAGTGCCAGGTATCAACAGGTATCAACATTATGCTGTCTTCAGCTCTATGCGCTCCAATTTTTACTTTGGATGGGAACGACTACATTTTTCAGGTATCACACGAATTTAGGTTCACGTCGGGAAAAATAGTCCAAGCAGCGCTGGCGCTACGTATTGAGTTTTTGCGGACATGTCGGCGAGATCGAGGCGAAAACAAAAAAATGTTGCAGCATTTTGCTGTAGTGTGCCAGGGTCGGTGATTCCAATTTTCGAGCCCTAATTGAAAAAAGCGGTTGCGCTAGATAGAGCTTACGGGATTGAAGTTCCATTTTTATGCTGTGGAGGGGATTGTACACCCTACGGAAACACTTTCAGATAAAATAATATGACAATTCACCCCAATTAACGAAGTCATGCCTACTGCGACTATTAATAGGTACAGCGAATATTGCGTTACATCCGTGCCGATACAAGTTGTTGTAGTTGTTGTAGTTGTCGTGTTGTTGTTGTTGTTGTTGTCGTGTTGTTGTTGTTGTTGTTGTTGTTGTTGTTGTTGTTGTTGTTGTTGTTGTTGTTGTTGTCTTCAAATTAAATCGTCCTTTCTACCCAGCTTCATCACTACACCCAGTGTCCGTCCTGATTCCCTATCCTAGAGAGATGCTGATTCTGTGGTCACAGACTGTGAGACAGAGGAAGACCAAAAATAAAATCTAAATCGCAAATTCAAGTGTCAAGCAAGTGAAGTGTCAGCGTACCGGGTACGAGAACACAACGGTATCACCGTAAGCGCTTGAGATTGTATTAAAAAAATCGAAACGCCCATGCTTCCTGTTTCATTGGTTTGGCCTGGCTTCTGAGAATATTACCAAACTGCCATGAGTGAGGCTGAAAAAAGCCCGGTAATTTCTTAGGGTCAACCATTGGGATGGGAGGGGTCGACACTCGGGCCGACAGCCTAAATCTCGGGGCTAGTCCGGGTGATCGGGCCACTCATATGTGGCACACGACGCGTTTATAGAGTTGTTGGCTGGGTTTGGGTCGTTCTTGGCGTATTCCGCGTTTTTTTTTTCTCGTTTTTGGTGTTCACTTATATTCATCTTTCCATGAAACTTCCTCCCCCCCCCTCCCCCAGTTGCGGGCGGCATGCCGATGGCGTTCGTTCACGATGTATTCATGCCCCTTTAGGCTAGCTAGACCTTCCTTCCTTCCTCTTTTTTTGACGTACCTGTCGGCTTCGTAGCCTCGCCGTTCCTCCCCGGAACGAAAGTGCCGTGCCTCCCACAAGTAGATAGATGTGGCAGACACAACAAAAAAGAAGGAAGATCTAATCCATGCCACCACATATGTATCACACGTAAACTCCGCACGATCAAAAGGGAAGAGCAGGCGAACCGGAGCACAACAAGAAACGAAACCAAGATCACCCTCCAGGCAGCCGCAGCAGTTTGTGGCATATACGTGTGGTTAGTATATATATATACCGCCGGTCCTCTCTACTGTCTGTGTAGCAGGTCCTCTCTACCCCGTGTGCGGTCCCTTCATGCTTTCGTCAACCGTGTCCCACTCCCCGGCGATTCCCAACAAACAAAGCACGATAGTCATCTACCTAAGAAACCAAAAAAAAATCATGGGTGTGGTTTGATGTAGTATCGGGATATATATAGAAGAAGTGTGATAAGATAGCCCGCAGAGTCTTAGCCCTGAATACCCTAAGATTGTTCCTGGGGCTCTGAAGTTTATGTCGGTAGATAAGACAGCCAGTAGTAGTATTAAGGCTTTTGTGAGGGTACAAGGAATATTCCCAGGAGGACAGACCTCCCTTAAAGACAGGACAACCCGTAGAATTGGGTTATTAATTGTGTAGATTACAGAAGTATCCTAGGGTTAGGCTACTCCTTTGGTTAGGGGTCGTTGGGAGAAGAGTAGACCAGCGTCCGAGGAACGTTCCTCGGGCAAAGTGCGTTTACCCGTCTAGCGGGTCAATGGAAGAGATCGAGTGGGCTTGATGCCTTCAGTTTAGCCCATATCGACTAAATCTCAAACCGCTCCGTTTTCTCTCATCATCAGCGGAAATAACGATACAACAAAAGATATAAAAGTCTCTTGAACAAGAGAAGCTGCCTTCCGTGCTAGTTCCTGCATTCGAATCACCCCACGGTAGGGGTTGCACGTTTTGGGCCAAAGGATTCTGACTAATTGAGTTCCTAACGTGAGGAACTACCAGTTAGGATGAAAATTTTTAGGCGTAAATTCGTTTTAGGACTTCTCGTAGCGCATACACGTGCCGGTCAGGTGGCACGAACGAATTTGTTCCAAGTTTCGTATCGGGTGAGATATTGAGCTCCAAATGGGAGGGGCTCAGGAGCTTCTGGTGCACCCCTACTACTGTGGGATGGCTCACTCAATTTCCTTACCACGATACTCTGGTGTTACTACTGCACATAGATAGGACAAAAATGAAGAAATACGTCCAGATAAGTTAGAGAAATTCACGTATGTATGTAGGGAAGGGCAGAAAGCAAACGACGCGTTCTACGATAATAGAGGTTCACCCTATTTGTTCTGAGGCTCCTCGCTTGAAGAGCTCATTACCTCACACGAAAATTGACTTCCAGCAAAACTCAAATTGCACCCCGATGAACAGCCCATGGCCCGAGTATACGAAACGTCATTTTTCGAAACAAAAGAATGGCATACCGACGATTTCAGGGTAAGAAGCCCCGTCATTCAGATACCGTTTTAGCGGAAATGTGCCTCCTCTATCGTAGAACGCGTCGAAAACACGAAGCGACCCCAACCATACGTTGGCAATTCGTTGCTTGCCTGATGTAAAGGATCACTCGTGCTGTTGTCACGTTCTAAAATGCGAGATGTTTGTGAACGGAGCAACATCTGATACGGGTGCAACAGCTGTACTGGTAGAGTACTGAGAGGACAACAGAGTACTAATTAATGGTACACACTTGACTACACTACCGTCTGAACTCCAGCGTGGAACACCCCCCCGTCCAGTCTGAACTGCACCGTAGAACACACCCTCGTCCAGTATCCGTTGCTCCTGTACTATGTTGATGATGGCAGAGTCATGGGTATATGTTACAGCGGCGGGAAGAGCTGAGGAGGAATGGAGGATCGGTAAATCACCCTGAGATCCCGTTTGGCACCGACGCTGACATGCACCGGGCTGGGGGGCTGATACAGCGGCGGGGAGCCGAGAGAGAAAAGATGTTCGGTTTATGACGGTAACCCCCGCCTGAAACCGACTCTCACATGCGCCGGGCTAGGAGGGTGTTGCAGTGACGGGGAGGTTGAGTACAAAACGCGTACCTGACTGCAGAAAAGCCCGCTTTGGGCGGAGCAATATATATATATACGTCGGGGGGGTGCTACAAACGCCGGTCCGACGACGGGAGGCAGGAGAGAAAGGCGCACACGCTGTCGCCAGGCTAGTACCGGGGTGCCCGATTTGTGCTGACGAGGGTTATGCGTCGGAAAGGGAGGGTGTTACTGCGAGGGGCGCCAGGGTGAATGGTTCACAGCGTTGTGACTGCCATAACCAGCGCTATCAGGAGGATACTACGGCGCGAGGCGACTGTTCTGATCAGTGTCACGCGTCGGGTGTATAGGTATGGGCAGAGTTTAGGCTTTGACTAGCTCCTTCGGTCGCATTTTATCGGGGCTGGGGGTTGATAGGGCGGTCGCCCCGGTGGTTCAAGTGTTTAACCTCGAATTCTACTTGTGTTTGAGTCCTGGGTTCGAGCCCCAGGTGGGTCGGACATTTGACTTTATTTGCAAAGATACAAATAAAAAAGGATTCAATTGTTGAGAGCGCCTTGCAGCGTGGGTAGGCACAGTTCGATGCGAGTCGACGAGGGGAAAAAAGCCTTAAATCTTCTCGCGATAAAACTGAAGGCACGTACCGTAGCGGGAAGGGGGCAGAAGAGCCTGCTATGTGACCCCGGATCTGAGTTACGAGTTGGAAGGAGAGAGAGAAGAAGATGTGCGTAGATAATAAATGGTATGAGCAAAAAAAGCAAAAAGGACGGGTATCGCAGATCGCTTGGCTTCGACTTTCTTTGGTTCACTTGGTAGCGTTTAGCAAACACTGGGTATTTCTGGAACCTCCTTACTGGCTCTTTACCCGAGGCCGAAGGCGTTCGCACACCGGATCCTTCCCGCCCCTATAAGAAGCGTCCGATGGAGCTAACCACAGCATACCCTCTGCCCATGAATATAGACCTGACGCGTGACACCGATCAGAACCGTTGCCTCACGCAGTATTATCCTACTTCTAGCGCTGATCACGACAGTCGCAACGCTTTGTATTATTGACCCTGGCCCCCCTCGCTGTATCACCCCCCCTGCCCGACGCATAACACTCGTCGGTACGAAACAGGCACACCGGTACCACCCCGGCGACAACGTGTGCGCCTTCCTCCTCGGTCTCCCATCGTCGGCCTGGCGTTCGTATCGCCCCTTCGACGCATATTGCTCGGCTCAAGTTGGGCTTTAATGTCGTCAGGTGCGCGTTTTGTCCTCAGCACCTCCGTCACTGTGCAACACCCCCCCCCAGCCCGGCGCATGTCAGGGTCGGTTCCACGCGGAGATCACGGTGACTCACCGACCACCCCTCGCTTCTCAACTCCCCGCCGCTGTATCACCCCCCCGGCCCGGCGCATGTCAGCGTCAAGCCGAGCGAATCTTACGGTGGATCGCTGATCCTCTGTTCCTCTTCAGCACCCCCGTCACTGAAACATCCCTCCAGCCCGGCCAATGTGAGTGTCGGTCACAAGCGGGGATTACGGTGACTAACCGAACCTCCTTTCCGCGTCGGCTCCCGGGCTGGTGTATCGCCCCCCACCCCGGCGCATGTCAGCGTCGGTGCCAAGCAGGTCTTTCGGCGAGTCATCGATCCTCCGTTCGTTTTCGGCTACCCGCCGCTGTAACACCCCCCTCAGCCCGCCGCATGTGAGCGTCTGTGCCTAGTGGGCATCACGACCGTAGGCGGCTATGGCGCGTGCGCCTTCCTTGTCCGCCCCTCGCCGACATCTCGATCTTGTTGCAGCGTCCCTCCTTTCCTCGGTGCTGACCTTGGACGGTAGTGAGAAGGGTGGCATTCCTGGCACTCGTGCGTTCTGACCCGAACCCTAACCCTAACCCTAATATTGTGCAAATGGTAAAAGAGAAATCTGTTTTGAACGCTTGGGTAAGGCACGACGGCACAAGCGTCCCATCCAGCACCCTTGATCCCACCAACAAGCTGTCTAAAGCCCATATATTCGGTTTAAGAGAGACTTCTCTGAAACCGGTACTTCAGTTGAGGAGAAAACCTGTCTTATTAAAACGATTTAAGAAAATGTCGTGTTTGGTAGAGTTTTGTTTTTGTATGTCACACCCCTCTCTTAAACCGTAACCCCCACTGTACGGCATCGTGGACACAGACGGCAGTCCGTCTGCCTCACACCGTGTCGAGGTTGCCTCAGGTTTGGTACGGCAAATAACTTCGCGCCGAGCAGGCTGTTCCGCGAGGATCGTCGAGAGGCTTCGAAGCTGGCAACGGGGGAGAGGCGCCAGAACAAATACCCCTATTGCGGGGGGGCATAGTTAATAGAACCAAATATTGTTAGTGGAATTTGTTAAATATGTACTTCGTAGGTTTTGATGTATACCACAGGTCCTATTAACACTATGGTCCCCCGTAATGGTGCGCCCGCCGTGGCAACACTGACGAAGCTTGGTGACCCTCCGCAGGTATAAGTGGAGCCCGTGGTGTCTATACCCTGAAAGAAAACAAAGCAAATCTGAGTGCCACAAGCTCAATGCACAAACAGGCGTAAAAAAATATATGTTGGTGCTTTTTCATGGGCAGAAACACCTCTCGTGGCGTGTGGGTTTTACTCCATTTTACATTTCAGTATGTAACTGTCGTTGGCGCAAAAGAAACAGGTGCACCTGACTTTGGCGAAACAATCCTTAACTTTTTTCTCCCGCATCCCCTTCGAGCGTGTTGGAAGTAAGTGCCGTCTTTTTTTCGTGTTCGTTTCCCCTCTTTCTTTGTATTCGTTCTTCGATTTCGCAGAATACGTGACACATATATGAACTGTACGCATCCGGCTTCTTTCCGCGCGTGGAGCTGAGGGGCTGATTTTCACGTACGGACTGCGTATCCTGTGTGTGTGTGGTTTTTCTTGCCCTCTACCTCCCCTCCTTATAATATTTCGGATTTTATTTTCGGGTCCCTCCGCGCCCTCCTCGCCGGGGTGTTCAGCACGTCATCCCCGGGACTGTTCGGCTACCTCGACTATGACGAGCTCCCTTCTTCAGAAAAACGTACTTCTCTCACGCTTGGGGCCGTGTTTCCCCGACTCCAACGTGCTTGTTTTGCGCCCCTCTGCAACGTTGTCCCACCTCAGACCACTGTTTTTAAGATCACCCGTCGTTGTGTACTGGTATCGCCTTTGGGTCTGGACTCCTATAGTACCACCGTGCCCGCCTTCTCCTCTGCCTCCTCTGCGTTCCCCTCTTGGCATCTGACATGCGTATGTATGTCGGTTTTCTTTTTCTCGTTCCCCCCCATCGTAGGTCGAAGTCGATACGGAGTATTGAAAGAAGCACCCGATACGTCACGAGGCGTTCTACGATAGAGGTTCACCCTTGATTTTCTGAGGCTCCTCGCTTGACCTTAAGGGGGCTCCATACCCCACCCGAAAACTGACCCGAGCAAAAAAAACAAATTCCGTCTCGATGAATACTCCCATGGCCCAACTTTACTGAAAAAAAACCGTTTTCGAAACAAGGTTGAGATAGGCATTTCCATGATTTTGGATTAAGGAACCCCGTCCTTCAGAAAATATTGATGCCGAGATTGTGCTGCCTCTATCGTGGAACGCGTCTCACCTCGTCTCCCCGAATTCAGAAAGTATATACCGGGGTAATAATAGGCTTGCATGTTCTCGCGAAGTAAAAATGACGATGCCTGTATACGTACAGAAAAACAGCTCAACTGCTTGTCGCATTGCTCTGCGAAGTACTGACCGTGATCCAACCAGGAACGGAGGGAGCCTGAAGACGCGAAGTAAGTGGAAGATCGAGATCGAACAGAGGAAATCTGGGGTTTGTGTAGAGGTATTGAATCGTTGGCACGTTTGAACAGAGGGGATGTGCTATACGGTCATGGCGTTGACGGCGGATGCAGTGGGTTGAACTGGGTAGACACAGGCTGGGAATGGTGGGGAGAAAAACAAAGACCATCTGCAGTTAGTGATATACTAACTCATGCGGGTGTTGACGAGGTGGGGTCAGGCATTGGGTAGGAGGTCGGCGAGTTGGAAGATGAACGCGTTTGCACGGATTTGGATTGGTTGAAATGGGCTCTGCGCGAACCATGTTTGGTGGGCGGGGTATCTTCTTAACTCACCTTGTTTTTCCCACACGCAGTAGGATCAGGAACGGCAATGGTTATCGGATGCTACTCTTCGCGCACAGTGGACGGGAGCGAGTGTGGTGGAGATACGATAATACCAACTGTATATTAACAACTGAAGAGCAAAGTAGGTCCGTGGTAAGGGTGAAGTGCGCAAAGCATAACGCGATTTCAATGAATCTGTTGGATTTGATGGGGATGGCAATGACAGCGTGTGGGATGGTGGAGCGGGAGCCGGACCCTGTGGGAGCGCCCGTTGTTATGCTTGGCGACAACGTGTCGGCAGTGGCATGGGTTGAGACGTGCGGGGGAACACGTGACCCGAGAGTTGCGTTTTTGATCCGTTATTTGGGGAGGATACAGATGCCAGCTGGTTCGTGTGCAATTTTGTTCAGGGGTCACAAATGAGCTGACTGATGGCATTTCTAATACGGGTGACCATAGTAAATAGCAACAAATACCGTTGGTAAAATAGCGAAACATATACGTTTTGTGTGTATCGTAGGTCCTATTTAATATGCCCCCCCGTACTGTTAGTAGGTGGCCTCGCGGAAATAATATTTTCGCGAATATCTTCCCTTCACCCGCATATGCAGTGGCAGGAGGTGACTTTGGGGAACAGAGATGGAAGGACGAGTTCAAGAGTCTTGCAGGATTGATGGCGACGGTCGAAGTGGCTCCTTCGACAAACGTCACTTGCTTCCGAAGCTGTCAGGCGTTTGTGGACGCAGTGACGTTTAGTTGCTGTGCATAGAAACATATATATGTACTTGGACATACATGGGTTTTAGTGATGAGGCGGTGGCGAGAGAGATCGAGAAGTACTTGGCGCACATCTGTACGGAATTTTCTCCTGAAAACATAGCGTCGAGACCCGTTCTGCGATAGAGGTAGCACATTTCCGCTAAAATGTTTGTGGATGACGGGCCTCCTTATTTTATCCCAAACTCGTCGGAATGCCATTCTTGTTTCAAAAATTGACGTTTTTGTATACTCAGGCCATGGGATTATTTATCGGGATGCAATTTGATTCTTTCTGAAGTCAGCGTTCGGGTAAGGTATGGAGCTCCTCAAGTAAGTGAGGAGCCTCTGAAAACTCAGTGCGAACCTCTATCGAAGAACGCCTCTCGACGGCTGAAGGGTGATTGGAAGCACAACTTTCATCGCCGAGTGGGAATAGAGTTAGTTGTCGATGAAGCAAATTGTAACAAACTCCGCGAAGGCAGGCATTGCCAGCGAGAGTGCACTGATTGGGGAGGCTTTCTCCGACAGAGATTCACCCCATTTTTTCTGAGGCTCCTCACTTAAGGAGCTCCATGCGCCACCCGTAAACTGGACTCAACAAAACTCAACTCCATCCCGATGAAGAATTCCACGGCTCAAGTATACCAAAATGCCATTTTTCGAAACAAGATTGGCGTTCCGATGATTTTGGGTTAAGGAAACACGTCATTCGGAGACCGTACTAACTAGCGGAAATATGCTACCTCTATCGCAGAACGCGTCTGGGGAGACTCAACGGATTCTGCGTTTAACTTCGTGGGTTACGCTAACAACGCAGGGGTTGCCAATAATCGTCAATTAATTGTCTCCAGAGTGGGGTGGGGGGGACGGGGGCAATAAAAGTGATGTATGTGGGTGATGCTAATATATTATAGCGGTTTCGTGTTTTGTTTCTCGGAGCCGTGCGTCTGGGAGATGTTTGCATATAATGACGATGAAATCCACAAAGATTTTGGGGTGACGAGGTGAGATGTGTCCTTTGGTTGTGGTACGATACAGTTGCCAGCGCCTGAATTTCCTGGCGGCGTGCTGATTGGGTGAAAACGTTCGTTCGTTCGGATCAGAAGGAGACTTCAGAGGACGTACGGAGAAGGAGTGGTATCACGTAAGACAACGGCGGTTCGTGCGAACGATTTCAATTGGGATAGTATGCCACCGTCTGCGCTTCACAATTTTTGAGGGGAGAAAGCCGGACGGATTTTTGAGGTGACGATGCTCGAACTAACTGATGATGTGCTGCATCCTAGCTTGGACGCAAGCTGTTCTCTTGCTGCATACATACATACGCAGACGGGAAACGATGGAGAGTGTGGACTCGTAAAACCAGACCACAACGGCACCAAGATATTTGAGTGGGGAAACAAGGGGTTGGTACCGGGAGAGTATGCCTTGTACCGGGAGAGCATACCTTGCATACCTTGCATACATACGGGAAGGATTGGAGGAGTGTCGAGACTTGCAGCACGAGGCGTGTCGATGATGGAAAACCGACGTCAGGGGAAGCGGAAGAGCGATGCCTTTATCGTGTACGCAAGAAGAGCAATAAGAGAGGGAGATGATAAGGTTTCCAGAGTTTTCGCTTCTAAAGTAAGGGCCGTGGGAATTCAGCCTGGACAGGAGACTAAATAAATGGTGAGGGGGTGGAGCAAGAAAATATAATTTAATGTGGGGTTTGGGTTTGGAAGTGGTATGGGAGTTAAGGCGTGTATGATGGAAATTGGTAGCACACAGAAGGCGAAGATGTATTTCAAGGTGCGCCATAATAGGTCTTACAGAGAAGTAGAATTCATCCGTTTATATCGGGTGTGTGTTATGTACGCTATGTCAAGTGTGGATAAGGTCCAGCACATGATAACAATGGTTCCAGAATCAAGAGCAAAACAACGCGTGGAAGATTGAACGTAGGCCAACTGGGGTTTGTGCAGAGTTACTGAATCGCTGGCATGTTCGAACAGGGGCGGTGGGCAAGAGGGACATAGAGTTGATTTGACGACGGGTGCCGTTGGTTGAACTGGAAAGACAGAGGCTTGGAAGGGTTGAAATAATAAGGGAATAAGAACATCTACCGTACAGTAGTACTACTCTACTCGTATGGTGTGGACGATATTGCCCTTGACTGGGTAGTAGGAGGTCGACCAGGTGAACGAATGGCCCGCCCGCTCGCCCTTCCTGGGGGTTAAAATATACCACCTGGTACACTAGATTTCAGTATTACGGGGGACCATAGTAAATAGGACCTACGGTACACACAAAAAAAACTTTATATTTCACTATTTTTACTACGAGTATCAATATTTGGTCCTATTTACCATGGTCCTCCGCAATAGTAGAAATTGGCAGTCTTTATCGGGTGGGTGTTAGGTATGCCAGGTGAATTGTGGACAAGGTCCGGCGCTTGTTATTAATACTTTCAGATTCATCCTCAAAAGTAAACAGCCTTTATTAAATTGGTCGTTATTACTAACCGGGCGCTTTTTATCGCGTTTCGAGGAAAATTCCCGGGTCTCAGTCTTTTTTTTTCTCGTAGTTCGCGGAATTTTGTCAGCGCCGGGACAAACTATACCCAAAAAAAAAACTTTCTTCGTATCGTAGCCCTCGTTAAGATCGACGACCCTTATCGCGGAAAAGTCCCGCATCGTCACAGAACATCGGGCAGGCGCAGCGGCCACGGTGTGGAGGACCTTTAACAATCTGGGAGAAGGGATCTTTAGGTTGGTAGGCCGTTCGGATGTTTTGGTTCCTGTTGGGATCAAGGCACGAGCGAAGACCCAACCCAACCCATGACTCTAACCCTAACCCTGCCCCCAAACCGCAGCCGAAACGGTCCGAAACCCGCCATAAACGCGGCTACGCAGAGTTTGCATCGAACCAGGAAATTTCTCAGATAGATGCGGACGGCGATTACGAAGTAAGTAAGTGCAGACCACGCTACACATTTTTCAAGTAAATAACATACCTACTCACGGTGTGAGCGGTGTGCGCCGTGTCGCTCCTCGGCGCGGGGTATATATAGTAGGAAAAATCACGGGGTCATTCCCAGAGACATTCATTCACAGGCCGTGTGTCTGGTCGCAGAAAGCGCCGTTCACTACGAGAGCTCCGTCTGTTCATCTAGTCCTCAGGAGGCGTTCTACGATAGAGGTTCACCCTAAATTTCCTGAGGCTCCTCACTTGACCCTTTTAGAACCGCAGTCCCGTTTTGGGGACAAACCACTCAAACTTCAAGTAGTTTGTCCCCAAAACGGGGCTTTCGGCTCCAAAGGGGTTATTAAGGAGCTCCATACCTCACCCGAAGACTGACTTCAGCAAAAAAAAGTCAAACTGCATCGCGGCGAATAATCCCATGGCCCGAGTTTTCGAAAAAAAAACAATTGTTTTCGAAATAAATCAAGATTGATTGGCATTCAATTCCGACGATTTGGGCTCAAGGAACCCCGTCTTTTAGAGAAAAAAACAGCGGAAATGTGCCACCTCTATCGTAGCCGATCGATTACCCCACAAAGATTCACTATAATATATCAAGGTATTATATGCCCACCCCTCCCTCATCGTGCAAGAAAACAAGAAAACGGTCCCGGATCCCGAAACAGAAAGGCGCGATACGCACACACGATATCATACCACCTGTGAAGGGGTTACCTACCACTTTGTCCCGTTATATAAGAAACGTTTGGTTTGATAAATAGGGTAAAAACGGTACTTATAACTCTGGACATACATAGTGGTACTGAGCTATAATAGGGGTAAAAGATCGATCGACTATGTGAAGGTGTTGCCTACTGAGCTGTAGGGGTAAAAATACCGATCGATTACCCAGCCCAAGGTAATCCTTATAACACTCCCCCCCCCTCTGAACGGCGGGGTATTTGGGGCGTCGGAACCGTATACATCCGTACGCTGACCGACCCGCTTCGTTTCATTACCTGGGGAACCAGGGAGATGCGTTTTTTAGGTGTGCACGCGCAAGAGTTTCTGTAAAAGAAACGTTCGAAGTGGGGTTCGAAGTCGTGACCTGGACGACGTCAAATGTGAAGGTGTTACCTACTGAGCTATTATTATAGGGGTAAAAGACCGATCGATTACCCAGACGAACGTAATCAATATAACAATTACCCAGCCCAGGGTAATCCTTATAACATACCTGCTTGAAAATACGGTACGTAGCTACCCTACAGTTAATAATAGCATGTGTCGGAGTACTGTCGCGTTCTACGATAATAGAGGTATTACGGGGGACCATATTAAACAGGTACGGTACACACAAAAACCTACCACGGTATATATATATAATCACCTAATTTTACTATTAATAACAACATTTATTTGGCCCTATTTACTATGGTCCCCCGTAATAATAATAGCACATTTTTCCGCGATTTCGTTTTTGAATGGCGGGGTGTGTTTGCTTAACCCAAATATCGTCGGAATGCCAATCAACCTCGTTTCGAAATTTTTTAATGACGTCTGTTTGTTGCATACTTGGGCCATGGGATTCTTCATCGGGGTGCAATGTGGGTTTGCTGAAGTCAGTTTTGGGGTGAGGTATGGAGCTCCTTACGGGAGGAGCCTCAGAAAATATAGGGTGGACATCTATTGCAGAACACCTCTGACTGCAGTATAGTACACGCACAGTACGGCCCCGCCAACAAATAGCACCCACTCGTACGCTCGTAGTCCGGGCAAGCCTGAAAACATTATTGGGGCGCCAGCTTCAAACAACCTTGAACGTAGGCAATCATATTGGATGTCGTGTAGAGATCACCACCGAGCTGAGCCGTTTTTCTGGGCCCAATTTTTCTTAGCGTTTTCCCAAACGTGAGCATGACTATGTTCTAATTGGGCCCCTTCTTATTGCGGCGGGCCTATACTGCTGTGATGGTTTTCAAAATAGATTGCTGCTCAGGACCATGCGCAGCAAAACACGGGTGGGTGTGGCCACTACCGTGGCAAGCTTTTTCGGCTTGACCACAAGCAAACGTGGAGTTGGTACGTATCCAAGAGCAGGCAAGCCATAATAAACGAATGGAAGCATATATATACCAGGTAGCGTTTATTCGACCATGGGCAAATCTACCGGGGGGTGATCACCGTAATATATACCTGGTAGCGAACGCCTCCAGCTTGATCACAAACAAGCAGGCATGGAGAGGATCACGAATTTAATTTGAACGCGGAAAAACATACAGCGAACGCCTCCAGCTTGATCACAAACAAGCATTCAAGCATGGAGAAGAGCCACCAAAATTGCTTTGACCGCGGGAAAACATAGCGAGCACCTCCTCCTCCAGCTTGATCACAAGCAAGCACGGGGAGGATCACCACAAGATTTAATTTGACCGCGGGAAAACATAGCTGCGGTCACTCTTTTTGGTCCAATAACTTACTACCCATCATGGGAACGTGGTTTTCCCTCCCTTTAGCATTATCTAAGAGATTTGCATAGCATCCGCCAGGAGAACAGCAAGCTTGTACAACAGAGCGGTGAAGGCCTTTTCTCCATCGGTGAAGTATGGCCTTTTCGTGCTACGAGTATATATATATGCTTCCTAAGGCTTGCGTGAAATAAAAAGCATTTGATTGAGCGTTTTTTTCGGTTTCTTCCCCCCCCCCCCCCCCCCCTTTATCCTCGGGCGGGTTGATTGGTACCTGGTAGTTGCGATCTTTTTGTGCTACCCGCTCGCTACTACTTCGAACACACGAAAACACCTCGTGTAGTCATTTTTCGCTGTGTGATGATATGGCCGAGGTAAGGGTAAGGGACGCAGGTGTTTTCTGGCAGCTGGGAAGCAGTGCTTCGCTTCTTCTTATATAGATCTTCTTTATTGATGACTAGAGCTGAGGAGGTGCTCTGGTAGAGAAGTGAGAGGTAGGGGGGGTGGGACTCGACGCTCAGATATACTCGTCCCACCCCACGCTACGAGCTCTCCTAAACTCCTCTTATCTAACGTACTCCTAAATAACTTTCCTAGGGCTACCGATTGTTCTTCTGCTAATATAAGAACTTCTCACTTTATGGTCCTATCTGCGTTAAGGAACATTACTCTTGTCTAACGGGCTATCTGCCCGAGAGAACATTCCTGAAAGACGGTTACTCTCAACTACCGGAATATCCGCCGGGTTAATCCATTCTTTGGATTATTCTCGTATTCCTCGGGCTACGAAACTGCCGACTATATTATCTATATCTATAGCCCATGAGCACTCGATTCATATCACATTAGCCCACCCTGAATAGTCGTATATGCAGACCACAAGATGGTCGAAGGATGATGACAAAGTTCATCCCAAAAGACCAGGAAAAGGTGGTCGAAGATGCGGCTATTCGAAACAAAAGAAATGAGGCTATAGATCCCCCCACACCTCGTCATAAGACCCAAACACTGCGAAGGGGTGTTTACTCAGAACAACCACTTAAAGGTAGAGACCGAAGGAGAGGAAGAAATAACTCAAAGCGGAAGCGAAAGCAGAGAAAGGCAAAGCGAAAACCGAAGAAAGAAGAAATAAAACAGGAGACAGAACAAAAGCCGAAGCGAAGGCTGAAGAAGAAAACTAGTACCGAAGTGAAGGCGAAAGAAGGGCGCACAAAAAGGTGCGAACGGAGGTTGGTCGCCGAACCGGGTTGGCAAACTAGGAAACTCACGAAAGGAGGCAGTGACCGCAATACAAAAAAAAAAACACATATATATTTGGTAGGAGTAATGCCTTGTCTTGTGGCGGAGGTCCTAACGTGGTAGGCATCACTCAAGAGAAACGGGGCACTGCTAAAGTGCAAAGAGGGCTGCGTACACTAGGGGCTATTAAAACCGGGAGACGGAGCGAACAACGCGGCGTCTGGGAGGCCTCTTCGTGGTATGAACTATACCAGCAAACGTAGCAAGGTATTTTACTCAACAAGAAAAACTCAAGAAGATCCGCAAGAAGATTGGCCTAATGCGTGCAGTTCAAGATGGTATATAGCGCAGGGCTAAGACACTAGCGTGTGCAACTCGGCCAACAGGGACGACATCAAAGATGGTGTCGTTTGCCACAGAGCAGAGGGGCGCGCGGAATACCGAACGAAATATGAAGAAACCTAAGAAAAAGAAAACAAACCACGATCGGGACCAGGAAACTAACTGAAAGCAGAACACGAGTCAGGGAAAATCGATCTTGGTAGAACCGCCATGGTTGATACCTCTGCGGCCTTCCGGGGCGGCAATGCTATCCGGACCCTACTTGGCAAAGATAGAAGAAACACGGGCGAGCTGGAAGCTCGATAAAATCTTAGCTCGATGACCGTCTGAAACAGGGGTCGGTGAAAACCGACGGAGGCTAGGGTACACCCAGGCTACGACACGATTTTACCTCGGCGTAGTATTGCCAATAATTTGCGGTAGGCTAGTGAAGTACAAACAAATATGAAAATTATGGTATCGCTACGACTCGGTGGCCTGAACGTAAGAAGGCAACACGGAGGTGTAGGCGGTATGAAGAAAACAAAAGGTAGACGGAAATATATGCACCCAAGAAGCTGGCTGTTGGTGGCTATTGAAGACTAACCCTGAAGAACTACTTTAATACATTGTTGACTAACCAGAAACAAGTACCCAGAACTAAAAAAAAATGCTAAACCAAGGCTATCCAGGGGGGGGGAGTGGAAACCGTGGGGGCTCCGCGGGACACATCAGAGTTCCGCAGCAGCCCACGTGCTAGGCTCCCATTCCCATGGCGTTGAAGACACCACGATCCGTACACGGCGTTCCGTGCTGTAGTGTAGCGGGAGGGTTGAAGGTCGATCTTGATCGGTCCGGGGTTATCCAGGAACCGGATGATGTAGGAGCCGCCCGGTGAAGGTTCTGGTGGAGCTCCCGAAGAGACGTCCGGGGGTGAGCGGTGAGCGATTTTGCCCAGCCACCAGAGGCCGTCGCGCGCTTTGTACCATATGTGCGCTCCGGAGGGGAGGATGGTGGTGCTGAAGTTGTGGAGCCAGAGGCTGCGGGAGACCAGGGCGTAGCCGGGGGCGAGAAAGATTTGTCCTTGGGATCGTGCCAGTTCGCGGTGGGCAGCGCCGATGCGCATCTGGCGGTAGGGGCGGTTTGTCTGGCGGTGTTGTGTCGGCGCCCCTGACCAATAGAGTAGGATGTTGCGCCGGAAGTGTTGAAGGTCCAGCTCGCGTTCCCAAGAGGGGCTGAGAAGTCCAGCCCAGTGGGTCTCGTACAGAACGGCGATGACCCCGCCGCGGCCGCGTACGAGTTGATGGCCGGTGATCTGCTCGACCTCGAGGCGTTCCGGTGGGGGAGTGACGTCGTCGACGGTGACGTGGTAAGGTGGGGACTTGGCGGCGGAAGCTGTGAGTACGTATGCAGTGAGGTCCGCGGGCAGATGCTTGGGGATGTCGCTGGTGTCGTCGGGGTTCCGGCAAGGTTTGCATCGTTGAACGGAGACGCGTGGCTTGGAGTCCCGTCCCGGGAGGTCGGATGGAAGGTCGAGGAAAAGTAGCTTGTCGTGAAGAGGGCGGTTGTCGGGGGTGTTCGAGGCGGGCGTCGGTCCAACGGCGAGGACCTTGAAGGGCCCATTCCAGTTCAGGGAAAGCTTCGTCTTGAGTACAGTTGCGTCGGTGCCCTTTTTGACGCCTTGGCGAATGGTTGAGGCGGAGTTGTAGACCCAAACCCAGCCGCCGACGGTGAAGGGGGGGGATGCTCGGAGGGCGGCCATGATGGGCGCGTTGCGGCGCTGGAGACGCGAGACGGTGAGTCGGTGTAGTTCGCGGACGAGGGAGTACGCGCGTCGTTGTCGGTCGGTGGCGAGGCTGATGTAGACCAGATGATCGCGGTCCAAGCTTTGGTGGCCGCCGATGTTGTCGGGTTCTAAGACCGAGAGCGGGAGGCGAGGAAGGCGGCCCATGTGGATTTCGTTAGGCGCAAGCCCTGTAGCGGCGTTCACGGAGTTGTTGTAGGCCGACGACACGTGTGGCAGCAGCACGTCCCAGTCGGTCTGCTGTTCGTTGCCGACCATAGAGAGCATTTGGGCCAACACATGGTTAACGCGCTCAACGCCGCCGTTGGTGCAGGGGTGGTAGGAGCTGGTGTTGACCTTGCGGATACCAAGGCGCTCGTAGACGATGTTTGCAAGCTTGGAGGTAAAGTGTAGTCCGTTGTCGGAGAGAAGCGTAATCGGGCACCCCCAGAGAGGGATGTATTCGTTCAGGAAGATGTCGGCGGTGCCGGCGGCCGTGAACTGCGCCGCTGAAACGGCAAACATATCGGCGCGCCGGCTGAAGCGGTCGGTGAAGAGAAGGATGTGGACGTTGCCGCGCGGCGTGAGCGGCAGGGGTCCGAAGTAGTCGACGCTGACGGTGATGCCAGGCCCGTTGGGCAAAGGAAGAGAAAGGATGGGCCAGCGAATGGTGTGCCGGGAGGTTTTCCGCGCCTGGCATTGAAGGCAGCGGCGGATCCACCAGCGGGCGGAAGCGTCCATGCCAATCCACCAAAAGAAACGTGCCAGCATGCGGACCGTTCGGGTGACTCCTAGGTGTAGAGAGGTGGTGGCGTGGCAGGTGTTCAGCACCCAGGGGCGCATTAACATTGGCACGTAGATGCGTGGGGTAAGGGGGGCGGGTGGTGGTAGGCTGTTCCCGGGTGGGGGTTGGGGTGGTCGTTGGACCAGGAGGGTGGTTTCGTCGTCCGTACGGTGCAGCTTGCATTTGGAGGCAAGGGTGAGGACGTCCGGAAGTTGTGGGCGCCGGGCCGAGGGGATGAAATCCAGGAGGTCGTTCGGCGGGGGGGCAGGGGAGTCCAACGACAGGAAGCGGATGGTGGCGCAGCACAGGGGCTCTGCTCGTTGTTCTCGCGCCCAGTCTTTGAAGGTGTAGTGCTCGACGCGGGCGAGGAGGTAGGGGCCGTCATCGGGTTCGACGATGGGCTCCGGGAGGGGCAGCGACGGTGGTGCTGGCCGGCGGAGAAGGCGTTGTTGGGGGGGTTGGGGTTGGGTTTGCGGGCGCAAACGGGTCGGGCGGCGCGGGAGCTGTGGCTGAAGGCGCCGTAGGAGGAGGGGGTCTTGGCTGGACCCCGGCCGGGGGCGTGGGCGCACTGGTGGGTGTAGATCGTCTGCGTACGACGGGTTGTGGTCGACGGCCGAAGCGATAGTCGGCTGTGGGTCGAGGGGTTCCCGCGGCAGCGGCGATGCGATGGCGGGTCCGAGAAGATATCAGGCCTGAGACGGCTGGTTCCGTGCCGCCAGTGGTGGACGGCGGAGAGATGACGGACGGCCTGGAAGCCGAGCCTGGAGGAGCTCCGCTGTTCACGGCGGCGTTCTCGGGGCCAACAAGCAGTCCAGCGGTGGAGTCAGGGGTCGCAATAGGCCCGACGAAGGTGTCGGGTGCGGGGGAAAGGGTGGGGTGCTCCATACGTGGTCCCAGTAGGCGGAAGTCGCGGAAATCGTCGGTGGTGAAGGGAAGCGGCTGGATGGTTGGGATGGGCCTCGAAGGGGGGGATACGAGCCCACCCAAGCCGATACCTGGGGCGGGAGGGTCGTTCGGCGCGAAGCCGCAGGGGCGGATGAGGTAGATGCCGACGGTGTCCGGGCCGGTAAGGCGGTTGCGTCCGGTGCGGTCGGCGTCGGTGGGGGATTGGGGGAGCCGGGAGAGGAAGTCGGCGTTGCCGTTGGCCGTGCCCTTCCGGTATTCCAGCGTGTAGGTGTACGCCGAAAGGAACTCGAGCCAGCGCCGGACGCGGACGTTGTGTTCTCCGACCTTGGCGATGTTCTCGAGCGCCTTGTGGTCCGAGTAGATCTGGAAGCGGGTGGACCATAAATGTCCACGGAGGCGTTTGATCGCCCACACGATGCTCCCGGCCTCGAGGTCGAGGGGTGTCCACGAACGTTCGGAGTCCAGGGTGGCACGGCTGATGAAAAGGATGGGTCGGACTGAGCCGTCGGGTTGTTCTTGCTCAAGGGTCGCGCCGAAGTCGTCGATGCTAGCGTCGCAGTAGAGGCGGAAGGGGCGGGAGTTGTCGGCGACGGCGTCCCAGTCGGGGTAGACGAGGATAGATGGTTCGGCAAGTTCCTGGAGGATGGCGCGGACGGTGGTTTCCATGGCGGGGGTGAAGTCGAACGTGGCGCCTTGCTTGGGTAAAGCGTTGATGGGGCGCAGACGTCGGGAGAGATTCGGCAGGAACTTGCCGTAGTAGTTGATGCCCCCTAGGAGCGAGCGCACTTGCTTCTTGTCGGTCGGCATGGGCATTCTGGTGAGGGCGGCGACCTTGTCGGAGTTGGGGCTGTAACCGCCGGCGGAGATGGTGTGTCCCAGGAAATCGGCGGTGGTGGCGCCAAGTTTGGCCTTGGCCGGGGAAAGTTTGAGGTGGTGCTTCCGGAGGCGTCCGAAGAGAGCTCTGATGTTGGCAACGTGGTCGTTGGGGTTGGGGTCGAAGACGATGATGTCGTCGAGATACGCGGCGACGCGTTCCAGGCCTTTGATAACCTCGTTGATGACCTTAACGAACCAGCCGGGGGAGGCGCTGCTGCCTCGTGGCATAACAAGCCACTCAAATAACCGGTTCGGTGTGCAGAACGCTGTCAAGGGGATGGTGTCCTCGTCGATGGTGATTTGGTGGAACGAGGAGGCCAGGTCGAAGAGGGAAAAGATGCGACCTTTACCCAAGGAGTCGAGGACTTCGTCGACGCGGGGAATGGGGAGTTGTCTGAGGGAGCTGATGGCGTTGAGCTTCTTGTAGTTGATTGTGATGCGAACACCTCCGTCTTTCTTGGGGATGGCGACCATAGGGCTGGAGTATGGCGACGTGGAATGCTGGATCAGGCCGGCAGCCAGGTACTGGTCCAATACGGCGTCGGCCTTTTTGGCGAGGATGGGGTTGATCCTGTAGGGGCGGGAAGTGGCCGGTGCGCTGTCCGGAGGTACCGTGATCTTGAACGGCATTAGCGAGCACGAGCCGAAGTCGGTCTTCGACGTGGAGAAGACGTCCTGGAATTCGCAGAGGACATCGCCCAAGTTGTTGATCACCGATGGGGTCCATCCAGAACCGTGAAGGTCGAAGTTGACGTCGCGTAGGTGCAACGGCAGACGTTCCCAGAGGTCGAGGAAGCTTTTGCGCTGGTCGGCGTCGAGGCGTGCAAGGAGCTGTGGGCACGGGGCTTTTGGTGCGGTAGAGGGGTCGGCTGTTGATGGACTCTGGTCGGCCACCGGGATATTGTCGTGGAGGGCATGTACGTCCGGAAATGGAGGGGGGAGCGGCGGGTCCAAGGAGGGATGCCCAAGGGCGGTGAGCGGTACCTGTACCAGTGGGGAGCAGGAGGCTCCGAGGAGGTCACCCGGTTCGAGTTCGGTAGATCCAGATAGGGGGACCGTTTGGTACCCGTCGGAGACGAAAATCGCCGTGTCGGAAAGGGGGTTCTCGCGGGGGAGCATGTTTACCATGTAATTCCCGGCCAATGCTGGAGCGCCTGACTGGCGCACCAGGTTGACCTTGGCGAGCTGTGGGGTAGAGGAAAGCGAAATAGCTTTGTTGCCGGCGAATCGGAGGTGGTAGACGTCGTCAGTGGAACGATCGTCGGGAATGAATGCTGAGGCTCCGTTGGGGTCGTGGTGACGTAAAGAGAGCTCACCACGGGTTCGCCGGGAAGGTTGGTGGGGGAGGGCGGGCTGTTGCCGGAGCGTGGTATACGAGCGTTGCTCGAAGCGCATCCAGCTGTCTCGTCCCAGGAGGATGGGGTGCTGCATGGTTCCAGCAGGAACTACGCAGGCCCATACTGCTAGGGCAGCGGTGGGGGTCTGGAGGCGCATAAACTGGATGCTTAAGCGGATAGAGACGGAGGTGGAGAGTGGGGCTGAGGTGCCGAAGCCTCCCCATGAACGGGGGGAACTGTGCCGTTCGCAGGCGTCGGTGGCTGACTGGGAGGCCTTCAGTTGTTCCATCGCGGTTGCGGTGATAAACGACTGGGGCGAGCCGGTATCGAGCAGTGCCACGAGTTCGCGGCGGGTAGTGGCGTCGGGGCCGCTGTGCACGAGTACCTTCGTCATGAACGACGCGTCGTCGACGGTGATGATGCCGCCTGTAAGGCATGGTCGTTGTTCCGGTATCGGCGGCCGACGGGTAGGAAGGTGGGTGTGGGCTGCGGTGTTTATGGTGGACACTTGGGCGAAGTGGCTGATGGGGTAGGCGTCGGGTGTAGACGGCGGTAGAAGCAGCCCAAGTGGGGAGTTAGGCGGTTGCCGTGGAGGGGTCGGGCTTGTTTCGTGGATGCCGTCGGCGGTGGGGAAGACCCGGGTTGAGTCGGTGGAGGCGGGTGTTTGCTCTGGGTCGTTGGGACTGGTAGGAGTAGGAAGTTGGGGGAGGCGATCGGCGTCGAGGCTTTCTCGGACGTCCATCAGTACCCGGCCCAGCAGATTCCGACCACGCCAACGCGTCGAAATGCAGGCGTCCGGATGGTCGGCCTTGAGGCCTATGCCCCAGATGAGGTCGTGCGGGCTGGCCTCGGCAATGTGTTTGTCGTCCGTTGCCGCCAGCTCTCGCCGTAGCTCCGAGTGTTGGCGGAACTTGGAGAAGTTGAGGTTGAGGACGATGTTGTAGCGGTGTCGCTCCCAAACCAGTTCGTCGAAGCCGAAAACGGTGCGTCCAAGTGCTTTTTGGTCGGCCGGGTCGCGGGTCGCTTTGATGCGGCGCTCAGTTGTGGTGTCCCCGAAGAGCGCAGCCTTCTGCGCCATCATCATCTGCTCGGCGCAGTTGTATGTGACGCCATCGTGTTCGATGTCGCACAGGTACCACTGCGAAAAGACGGAAGAGGCGTCCTAGAACAAGTGAAAGGATGAGGGGGCCTCTGCGGTGGTGTGAGCTGTTGATGGCGTGTTGGTTGTTGGGGGTGGGGGGCGACGATAATTTTTCCTATCGCCACCTGGCGTCGACGGGGGTAGAGTCAGCCACGACCTAGCGGTGCTGACCGGAACCCTCGTGTTCGCGGGGGAATTGCTCGGCAACGCCGAGGTACCGGGGGGGTCCACGCCGGGGCTTATACGCCGGGCGAGATGACCCTGAAAGGTGTTGACGATAATTTTTCTATCGCCACCTGGCGTCGACGGGGGTAGAGTCAGCCACGATCTAGCGGTGCTGATCAGAACCCTCGTGTTCGCGGGGGAATTGCTCGGCAAAGCCGAGGTACCGGGGGGGTCCACGCCGGGGCTTATACGCCGGGCGAGACGACCCTGAAGGGCCCTGTCGTCCAACTTTTGGAGGACAGGGGGATACTCGCTAGGAGATACCACACCTGGGGCCCGTGTCCACGCGTTGCACAAAGCAGGCGAGGAGGACGGGGCAGGGGGCTCAGGGCATGTCCTGGTCGACGTTGGTCGCGAGTCTTCCGTTATTAATACGGGACTGCCCCTCGAGCTCAGGGGCAGCGGTGGTGTCAACACCGTGGCAGCCGGTGGAAGCCCGTCGTTCGCGGGTCCAACGCTGTCACAAGAAAGGCGCGCATGCTGGAACAAGCGCGTATGGAGCGGCCAATTAGAGGCAGGCTCAGGGGGCGATGGCCCGGTCGACGAAACGGTAGTTTCGTGTGAACCGGAACCGCTGGTAGCCGTAATCGTCGAGACGTTTCCCAGGGTAGCAATGTCTGGGGTCTCGGCAATGGTCGGCGAGTAGCGTTGCTCACCGCCGGAAGACGTCGAGTGGAGCATCCTGGTGAGGCTCGGCGTCTTGGCCTCCTCCCGCCCACACCTCAAGGCAATCACTTGAGCAAGAGGATCAGTGCTTGAGCAAGTGGCTGGGAAATGGGCTGGGTTAGGGGGGGGGCAGGGGTCGGGGGCAGGGGTCGGGGAGGCGTGGTGCACGTGATTTACGCGTGCGTCCTGAGAGCCTCGGGTGCTCGCAGTAGATGCTGTTGGTGGAGATGCGGCAGGTGCTCCACCATCGGCTTGTCAGTTGGTGCGGAAGGTTCCCGGCTGCCGTTGGTTCGAGTGGGTGGTCGAGTTGTTGCTGCCCATCCGCATGTTCGCGGGGGCGGCAGGTGCGGACGTGTTGGTCGCAGGGGTATGAACCGTCAACGCGGAAGACGAGGGGGCAGGCTCGATGCGTTGTTGTCGGAACTGTTGCCCTGGCGAGTGTCGGTTGCCGTTGTCGTAGTTCCGGCCGTTGCTATGGCGCCAGTTGTTGGAGCGCCCGTTGTCGCCGCGGTAGTTGCGGGAGTGGTTATAGTTGGAGTGGCTGTTGTTGGAGTTTCCGCTACGGTTGGTGTTGTTGCCTCGACGGTTGTTGTCGTAGCGGTTGGAACTCCGCTCCAGGTTGCGCTCGTATTGCCCCCGGCGGTAAGAGAGCATCCTCTGTTGCCACTGGCGGTAGGCCTGACCGTCGTCGTTTAGCTGTCCGAGTGCCGGGTTTAAGATGCCGGACGTGGTGAGGAAGCTCTTGGAGCAGGTCTTCTGGCTATGGTCCGTGCCATTTCAGTTGAGGCAAAGGTCACCGTGAGCGCGTAGGGCTTGGGCGTGGGACACCGCGACGTTCCGCCTCCGTCATGGGCTCCGTAGAGGCTCTCGTCATCAGGCTGAGCGCTCATGTGGAGGGGGGCGCTGCCGTCGTGGGAGGTGTTGTCGAGGTGAGAAGGGGCGGTGTCGCCGGCGATGGCGTATCCGTTGTGGGGCGGGTGGTTGGGGGTGTCGGAGGGGTGGGTCGAGACTCGGTCGGGTCCACACGTAGCCGCGGCCGGCGTTGGAGTGGAAATACCTTAGCTCGAGTAAAAGGGTGTGGGCGGCCCCGATGAACTCGGACGAGGCACCCTCGGTGGCGGCGCGGGCCAGAACGAAGGTGATCGACGGGTCGCAGTCGGGTGTGAACAGTCGCCAGACGCGGCGTGCCGCTGTAGAGACATCTGAGGCTATCGGGTCGCGTGTACTCTGCATCCAGCGGAGCTTGGCGTCCAGAAAGACCCAGCCATTTGACTCAAAGCCGAACGTCTGCGGTTGCCGGTGCCCAGTGGGTTTGGGGACGGGCAAGGATTGGGCCGGTAGTGGTGCCTGGGACATTGTGGTCCCAGCTTGGTTCTGGGGGCGCTGGGAGGTGGTGGTCCTAGACATCGCGGCGGACGCAAAGGGTGGTCCAGGGTGCGGAGCCGACGGCTGCGGTTGGGCCGTGGTGGCCGTGGTCGCAGCTGCAGTCTCGTAGGTGTGGTCGAAGGGGTAGGAGAGGGCGGTAACACGAGTAGGAGGTCAGCGCTCTCTTTCGCAAGAAGGAGGAGCTGCTCGTGGTGGGCTTTGAGGGCCGCGCGGCGCTCACGGAGAGCCGTGGGATCGCCTTGGTAGTGCCCCGGATTGAGAGCAGGGGTGAAAGTTTCCTGTGCGGAGACTTCCGGTTTGATGGTAGGCCCGGCACTGGTCGTGCCTGCTCCCAGTGGAGAAGATCCCGGTGTTGTGGGGTGTAGAGCGAGGTCACTCAGGATGGTATCGAAGCCGGGGGTGCCGTCGTCCGTGGCGCGAGACGACCTTGCGGCATACCTCGCCTCGCGGGGGTTGGTGGTGTCGGTGGAAGGGGCGCCGGGCATGTCGGTGGAGGAAGTTGGAGAGGGCTGGTGGATCCAGGCTTGGATCAGGGTAGGCGGCTACAATACCAACAAACCGATCTAGGGGACAGAAAGGAGTGACGGTAAGGACGTACAATAAGGGGTATTGAGGGGGGTGTGCCACAATTATAGTGCCCGTCGAAGGATATTTTTATAGTTGAGGACGTCTAGCTAGTTTCAGGCGCCTCGCGTGTGATTGACGGTAGTCGCGCCCGAGTCACTCAAGTGATATCAGTTGAACCGAATTGAACAGAACTCCGTCTGAAATGTCCAATGTTCGTAGTGATAACAGGGCGTGACGATTACTGGGCGTGGGCAGTGCAAGACCTTTCGTTGGGATACAATTAGAGTACCCGTAAAGGCAACGTGTAGGTCGAGTCGGGGGGAAAATTGCAGCATGCCGGCACTATTTGGTAGCTGCACAGCATATCGGGCGATTCCCTACTTGAACGGTGGGCAGTTTTTCGTTCCGTGGTAGAAACAGACAGCAACCGATACGTTTCGGGGGTCGCGAGGCTCGATACGTTGTGAGATACTTAGGGTATCGTAGAGGTGGCACAAGTGGGAACAAAAAAAATAAATAAAAATAAGAAATAGACCCCGGTACGTAAAAACATGGAAAAGAGTATCAATCGGCTCCTTTGGGGGAGTCGAAGACGCTAATCCGCCGCGAAGGATGTTGTGTATTGGTGTTAGTTTGACCAGCATTTAGTTCATCACTTTCGGAAATGGTCACTGCCCAGGCCACAGTTACTATGCTCCATATTCGAGCAGCTTGCAGCTGCTGTGTTTGTGATGAGCTGGACAAACATGGGAGAAACAGTTGTTTACTAGTTTGTGTAGCCTTTGTGGTGTTATGGTTCTAGGCAGCCTGTACCCTGCTTTATTTGTAAAAGCTGGTGGGGGTGGGGTGCGTTGGAAAATAACACTACTTGTTACAAACTTGAACAGTGTCTACCCTGCTTTGATTTAAGGTGGGAGCAAAAAAGAAAAGAAGAGAAAAACAAAAAAAAAAGGAAGGCACACGTCGAAAACAAAAGTAAAGGGAAAACAAACACGACCAAACTAATATTCGGGCCAGATCAGGTAGCATACATTCTGTTTTGATGTGCTACAGCTGGGGGAGGGTAGACGTATACAGCAGTAGACAAAGTTGCGCGCCACAAAGCCTCGTTTCGTCGGTAACGCTGAGGAACGTGCACGTAAGAGGCTGTAGCCGGACATATTTGTGCAGCATATATATACCTTATTTCTGGCTTAAAACTGGCAACTTTAAATGCGCCTAGGCAGCAGACGGGCAAGGTTCGGCAACATAAAGCCGCTTTAAGTCGATAATGCTGGAAAACGTGCACGTAAAGAGCAGTAGAAAAAAAAATCTAAAAATAATAGACATCGTTTGTATCCTATAGGCCGTGGGGGTGGGGCATAAATGGCAGAAATCCGATTAAATTCCGCAGCATGCGTCCTGTATTTATAGTATTAATAGAGCAGCAGGAAAGTAGTGCATCATAGAGCCTGTTCTGCATGGTAGAAGCAGCGTGTGGACGGGCAATCTGAAGAGGGGTGCAGAAATATAAGCTGGTCCCAATTTGAGCAACATTTAAAATCCTCCTGCAGATATATTCCTAAAGAGCTACGTGCAACCATATAAGAATTGTCTACAGGTATACCTGGTATTCCCAGAGCGCTACCCGTACGTGTGTGTTCTTCGCATTGTATATACGTGCAACCAGGTAAGGTTCGCCTACGTACGAGTATAAATATATGCATTCCGATACGGTGGATGTGCTACACGATCACATCAAGAAAGGGGCACCGACCGTGCATCGTTTGTCTACCTAAATATATCGTGAGGAAGGAAGGGGGGGTTCACGGGAGATTTCGTCACTAAAATAGTGTGACGTACCCCTATTGGTACCTCGCTCGTACACCAGACTTTGTAGGCTACTACCATATATTACAATGTACCAGGTATGTGTTGAAATCCTGTAACCAAGGCATTCAAATAAAATACCAGGTACATTTATGGCTATTCTCGCTGTGGGGGGGTCGCCAGTAAGGTTAATTCATACGTATACTATCGCTCGTATCAGGTACCAGGTACCAGGTATGGTCGTTCAATAACTCGCAGGCGAATATCCCACGCAATGGATACCAATGGATACAATTCGCAATTATAGCCGAGCCGTTCGTAGGCTGCTCACATATGCATATAATAGGAATGGCGTATTTAGTCACACAACCGCTGTTCCTAAAAAAAAAATTCCACGTATCAGTATACTGCTGCGGGTGTCCTACCAGTACTACAGCAGCTTCTTTGTAGTCGTGGTAAGGGTCAAATCCCATACAACGTTTGTCTATACAGGAAGGTGCAGATAAAATGGCGGGGGGGTTAATGTGAGCAGTTCCACCTACTCTTTACGTGCCTTCCCTATGAAAGGGCGGGCATACATCGAAGCGGAGGGGGTCATTGCTGTAAAAACGCTTTCGTTGTTGTGCGCGATGAGCACGATGTCATTTTGGGGGGGGTCTCCAGGTGCATTCAACCACATGGTGTCACGTATCGTGGAGGTGATCGATCTCGTCATTCCACGGCGGAGGCGTGGTACAGGGCGCGGAAAAACAAACCTCATCACACTGCCGAGAGCAACAATAGTACTTATATGACAAGTACCTACTAAGAAACAGCAGAGAGAAGTTGTGCGTACTTGTACGTGTGCCTGATAAGGGGGGAAGAATGCGTCTACTCACCTATACTAAGAGGGGAGAAACGTCTACTGTCGCCACTAGGCAGCTTGTCACAGTCGTCGGCACTAAAAACACACTCAGGAACGCAGGTTCGAAAAGAAAAAAAAGAAAGAAAGAAAATAGACCGCGAGGAAAACGAAAGAAAGAAAATAGACCGCGAGGAAAACGAAAGAAAAAACGAAACAAGGAACGAAAAGAAACAAAAATAAAAAGTTGACTTCAAAACCAGTTGCCTCCCGGGTAGGGATGGCTCACATGATCGTGAGAAGATCTAGAAGAAGCGCTGCAGTCCTCAGCTTGGCCAGAAGGTTCGTCGAATGCGAAGACGTCAGATGTGATGATATGGCCGAGGTAAGGGTAAGGGACGCAGGTGTTTTCTGGCAGCTGGGAAGCAGTGCTTCGCTTCTTCTTATATAGATCTTCTTTATTGATGACTAGAGCTGAGGAGGTGCTCTGGTAGAGAAGTGAGAGGTAGGGGGGGTGGGACTCGACGCTCAGATATACTCGTCCCACCCCACGCTACGAGCTCTCCTAAACTCCTCTTATCTAACGTACTCCTAAATAACTTTCCTAGGGCTACCGATTGTTCTTCTGCTAATATAAGAACTTCTCACTTTATGGTCCTATCTGCGTTAAGGAACATTACTCTTGTCTAACGGGCTATCTGCCCGAGAGAACATTCCTGAAAGACGGTTACTCTCAACTACCGGAATATCCGCCGGGTTAATCCATTCTTTGGATTATTCTCGTATTCCTCGGGCTACGAAACTGCCGACTATATTATCTATATCTATAGCCCATGAGCACTCGATTCATATCACAGCTGCCTGTGACGACAGCCGCCCGGCGCGCCCGACGCCTTGCACACTCCCCATCCCTCAATTTCGCGGGCTGTAGTTTCCTGTGAGGAACTGTTGTACAGTAGTAGTAGCTGTCCGCAAGTGAATATGCAAACGTTCAGTTCTTAGGGGTTGGTTTGTGTCTCATTTTGTGCACCCCAAATCTCGACCAATTTCGACTACCCGGCAGCAGCATACCTCTAAAAGCCGAGGTAGGTGAGGCCCCTGTTGAGAGCCTGCGGCAGATAGAAATTCTCGAGAGAAACACAAGCTGCGGTGATGAACCTTTTTCAAGTCACCGTCGCGCTCCGGTGTGAGCACGAACCAGCCTCAAGTTCTACATCAAACGCAGCCGCTAGCGGGTTAATATAGTTGAGCGAGACTTCTTTTTCTGCTTCGATAAAAAAACATGCAACATTTAGAGATTATTAGAGCAAACGGAAACCCGGGGGGCAGGAGATGCTTGGGTGCCAGTGTGGTCATAATAAGTAATAATACCTGGCAGTGAATATTCGTAGGGTAGAATGCTGTTGGCGTTTTCAGGCTGCTATAGGAATATATATGTCAGGGGACACAGTAGTAGTCAAGCCACCAAAAGTGCGCTGTCAAGGATGTGGGGTCGACTGTTCCATACTAAAACCTAGTATTTTGGTGTCAGTCAAGGCATGTATGTACGTACGTACGTAATAGTACTATTAATATGTGTGTATGTTGTCAAGGCAAAGTTGCTGCTTGTCAACGGTTGAAAGTGCTGTCTCCTGACATTTCTGGTGTGGGAATAAACACTTACTTGCTGGTGGAATTCACCCTTTTGGGACTGCAGTCCCATATATTATGTGGGGACAAAGTACTCAAATCAACAGCGGTTTGTCCCCAAAACAGGACCGTGGGGGCATGACCCCAAACCAGACTCATCAAAGCGGACCAGAAACGGGCGAGAAGCGGGGCTGGCACCTACCTCTCTTTTCGTCCTTTTTGTATTCTTCCGCGCTCTGCGGACCTCAATATACCCCTGAGCCAGTGAATTTTATTCATCCCATAAAAAGGAGCCTTTCACTACCGATGCTCGTAGGTTTGCCCGGTGTACTGCTTTATGCTGCATTCCCTGTATATTTTGATCTACCTGGTATCCAGTTGTTCCTCTCGGGCCAAACCTGCTTTCTGTAGGACGCAGGTTGGGAGCACACGTAGCATGCAGTATGTGCCAGTATACTCACCATGTACCTCCCGTATGCTGCATGCCGCGTATCCTTTGGCCCCTCCAGCACCTCTCGAGACAAACCTGTTTTCTGTAGGACGCAGATTGAGCACACATAGCAAGTGTGCGCCTAGCGCCACCTGAACATTGCCGTGAACTCGTACGTACAGCAGTTATGAACAATGAGCTATACTGCTTGTTTGTGCAACAGTCTTCACATTAAACCGTTCTTTCTACCCGTCGACATCCAGCCCAACAACCAGTGTCCGTGCCGAGTCTTAAATCCTATTACGGGGGACCATAGTTAATAGGACCTATGGTATACATGAAAACCTATATATTTCAATTTTTTTACTAACAATATTTGGTCCTATTAACTATGGTCCCCCGTAATAGAAGAGATACAAGTTCTGTCGTCACAAAGCTACGCCACAGAGATACTACGTTGCCACATATATATGCAGTAAGCACTGCAGCAGTGGGCAATGCAATGCCATGTCATCATACTAAGCCGGCGTCCCCGGTGGCTTGGTAGGTGGTCCGCGTGCCTATCAAGATCAATTTCGTGGGTTCAAGTCTCACCGAGTGCATGCTCGTGGCTTTTCCTTGCAAAAAAGAAATTGATTAGCGGAAAGCGCGAGAGCGTGAGTTAGCTACATTCGATGAAAATCGACGAGCAGTGGGAATGCTGAACCCTATGCGCGACAAAAAAAAACAGGCACGTACCGGGGGGGAGAAGGGATAACACCTGTGACCACGGCTTGTCTAGAAGCTCGTTGAGGGTAAAACCTTCCACGAGGAAGGCTGGAAAGTAAAAGTGATGCTCAAAAAAAAAAAAAAAAACTACAACAGGCACGACATACACATTCTATGAAACAGAGAAACGAAAGGAAACTATCGAAGAGAAAACAAAAACAAAGAAGACAAATCGGTAAAGAAAAAAAAAAATGAAAGAAAACTAGAAGAAACAATCTGTCGTGCCCCCCCCCCGCAGGCGAGGTGGCCAACACTTGAAAAAGAATGAGCTGGAAAAAAAAGAAAAAAATAACAAAAACACCACTGCTTGTAAACAGAGTAAGACAAAGAACCAAGAAAAAAATAACAAAGAAAGGGGAAATAACACGCAGACCGAAGCCCAAGCACCCTCCAGGTGGCGGCAGCAGTTTGTGGTACGAGTAGTATAGCCAGGTTCTCCCTGCTAATCCGCCTGGTACCTTGCTACCCAGACTGCCGTCTCCGCCCTGCGTTCGTCAACTATGCCCAGCCCTCGGCGTCAGACAATACGAAACAAGCAGAGCAGGTTCGTCATCCAACCACGCCACACGACTCCTTCAATACGGCTCATCAATAAAAAAAGGAAGATGAATAAATATAATGAAAATCAAGGAGAATCAGCGCACGAAAGGAAAAAACATAACAAAAAGAGAAGATAAAGGAAGACCACGTTCGAACCAGTTGGTGGCACCAGTAGTATGGTCATGCTCTACTTCCTAGTCGGCCTGGTGCCTTGCTACCCTGTCTGCCATCTCCTTCCTACTTTTGTCTACCGCAGTTTCCCTTCTACTCAGCCTTTCCCCCCCCCCTCTCCACATTCCCTTGGTCGGGTTTTCTGCCACTTCTCCTGTTGCCTCCTCCCCCCCCAATCCCTTGGACACCATCCACGGCGGATGCGCGGCGCTGCCGACTCATCTCAGCCTTAGCCTCGTGCCACCTCACCATGAACCGTTCGGCTGCTTCAAGGATCCCCCGGTACCACTTCCCCGCCTTTTTGGCTGCAGTGGACCACAACGCGGTCTCAACTCCAAACACCAAGGGGGCAACTTCCGTTGACCCTTCGGTGGATCGGAACTCCCTAACTAAGGTCTTCGACTATGCATCTATGCCAAGTCTTGCACTGTCCGCCTGGTCTCGGGGGTTCTCCTCACCAGCGATCGTCTCGAACATTACCCGACTGGGTAATCGCTCCTTGCTTTGCCGTGCCACGCCTCCCGCAGAGAAGAGCCGCCGTTTACGAATGGTCGTTTCGATGCTCTCGCAACGTGTCACATCTTGAGGACCTTCGCGTACGAGAGGGTGGCATGGTCAGTACGAAGTCGGCTCTGGAAGCCAATGGCTTGCAACAGGACTTGAGGGTGAGCCGTTCGAAGCTTGGCAAAGTGTTCGGCTCTGAGGGTCCACGTCACACACCCGTACCGCAGGGTCTCAATCACCTCGGCCTTCAGCAGTCGGACTTTAAGGCTAAGCAGGGCGGTCGTCCTATCATACAACCCCGGGCCGAACCGTTTGAGGCATGGTCGCATGAGACGGATCCGTCGGTCGATTTCGAGCGAGAGGTCAGCGCTCTCATGGATATTGCCGCCTAGGTATAAGAACTGGGTCGTCTGTACCTTTGGCCTGCCGCTTCGATGGCGAGTGGTGTCTGGTCTGGTGTTTGTAGGAGCATTGCCTCTGTCTTCTTTTCCGACACCCAGCACCGTGAGCCTGCTGCTTCGAAGACAGTCACGATGACTGTCATCATTTTCGCGAGCCCTTTAGCCGACTTCGAGACAATTCCTGCATCATCGGCGTACAACATGCCCCATACAGCCCTTCGCACGCGCGCCAATGGCTCCTGCTTCTCTGTGCGAACTACTCCAGCATCACTGAGTTGGCAAATCCCTTACGATGGCTTCGTCTTGACTGAAGCGTACTATTAATAGTACGACGTGTAACGCAGCAGCGAAGAATACATTGAACAGCAACTGGTAACGGTGATAGTACACAGCCTTGCCGCATCCCCTGCGTGACAGCAAACCATTCCAAGTGCTTGCCGTCATCAGTACGCACGCGAGCCCGCATGCCCATCGTGGAAATTACGAATAATTATCAGCATCTTGGTTGGTACGCCAAAGGGTGTGAGTACCTTCCAGAACAGGTCTCGGTCGACAGACCCGTACGCTTTCTGCAGATCGATGAGGCACACACACGTACAAGGGGATTTTCCTCTGTCGTCCGAGCTCTTGCAACCGGCGCATGACGAACAACATATCAGTCGTTCATCGTGCGGGGCGGAAGCCGCTCTGTTCCCCAGGGAGTAGTTCCTCGGTCCCGCAGTTGTTGCTGAGGCGGGACGCGACTATTTTCTATTTTCAACAAGTATGGAGTTCCAACACCGTGATCGAGGCATGCGCACGTAGGGACTAATTTTCCTGTCGGGTGGACTGACTTTTTTTCAGGTGGGAAGCGAGGAGGGAAGGGTTGGGAGAGTAGGAGCGTGCCACTGCAGACCCGCCGCCACAACTGCCGGCGCGCTTGCGATAATTTGTCCTCGCCTGGATACCTTGCATCGATCACTGCAGAGGACCGCGGCGGTCTATTGGCAAGAATACATCCGCTTACACACGACTCACTTCACTGCCGCCTGCAACAAAGCTCTCCGAACCCCATAGGTGGCACAGCGGAGCAGCAGTAGGCGAAGCGGCCAAGAGCATTGCCCTTTAGCTTTGCGCTGGTTGATCGTTCCACGCCAGAGGGGGAGTGGGCACCGCCAGAGGGGGGGTGCGCACAGCGGTGCCCGCAGCTGGAGGTGGGCGCAGGGGTGCCCACAGCTGGAGGCGCGCGGCTTGGGCCTCTTGGTACCTGGTGCCCAACAGAAGAGACTCAACGGTGAGTTGGAATTGCCCACCTTTTTTTGCTTCAATAAATAGTCGACTACCGGGTATTATTATACCAGTATTACATCCATGTACCTGGTACTGCAAAGTAAAGAGCAGTACGTACAGGTGGTATTAATAGTACTAAGTAGTCGTACCTGGTACATGATATTTGTTTGTTGTTGTTGTTCAACTCACAACACAATGCAGTCCGTGGTCGCAGGACAGGCTCCAATAACTCTGGAGTGTGGAAGAAATACCTCGGTAGTAAAACAGAGGCAAAAACAAAAAACAAGCATACGCACTCCACCACTGCGGACACCAGGGAAGCAATATACCTGGTAAGCAATACCTGGTACGTGGTACGCGGTATTACGCCAGGTATCTGGTACTTTGTACTGCTGTTGTACTGCTGTACTTCGGGAGACCGCGGTTTGACGGCTTGACTGACCGATAAGGCGTACTAAAGATACTATATTCAGTCACGTATTTAGGTCTTGACGCGTCAACTGTAGTAGTGCCGGTCTCCCAAGCTCTTATTATCCTGGCTCTTGGTCGGTTGTTTTGTCTGTTGTTACAGGTTGTTTGTTCTGCGCCGTTTGTTTTGATGACGGCCTGTTATTACGTCGACGAGACAGGGAAGCTGAAGAGTGACAATTTTTACTCCTCCTGTGCTCGGTGCAGCATTTTTTTTTTATTATTACTGCTGTAGTATATCCCTTACCCCTTTTAGTACCGCAGTCCCGTTTTGGGGGCAAAGCACTCGGAAATACTGTGCTGTACGCGTAGAGAGCGTAGAGCGGTTTGACCCCAAGTCGGGACTGCAGCAGCACTGAAAAGGGTCACGCGAGGCAACCGTTTCAGAACTCCAGTCCCGCTTTGAGGACAAACCTCTCAGATTCCAAGTAATTGGTCCCCAATTGTCCCGAAAACGAGACTGCGCAGTCCCTAAAGGGTCAACAAGTACCACGTGCGTGAATAAGAAATTTAGGCAAGGTCCGTACCTGGTACCTGGTACAAGTTAGTAAAAAGGTGTGTCGGTGAGAAACTTGAGGATCGGCCTTTCTCTAAAATTAAGGAATTCGGGTGCAAGAAATGACCGTTTTTGTGAAAGGGTGTCACCTACTGAGCTATAGGGGGGTAAAAGACCGATCGATTACCCGGCTCAGGTTATACGTAACTTTCTGTTATGCGATTCGATATTTGAGCTTCAGATTTTGACCCGATCGCATGTGCTTTCTGATGTGAGCTTGGCAAATCGAAACTGTCTTCCTATCTATTATATGCAGACAAATCAGATTTGTTTCGCGTGCGTGCTGAGTGCTGAGATTCGAGCAAACGCCAATACCAGCGGCTGTTGTTGTGGTCTGGCGCCGCGAAGAGACGCGCTGGGTGCGCTGCCCTGCGCGTAGGACCCAAGCGTCCGAGCCAAGGCTGACTGCCTCTGGTCTGGCGGCGAAAGGGCGTGGCAAGTGCGCTAGAGTCAACCTGTCTCGGCATTTTACGTCGTATGTTCCATAATGTTGATGGACTCCTGCTGCTGCTGCTGCTGGACAACAGTGTAGTCTACGAGTACGTATCCTCGTAGAGGTTCGCGCCGTGTGCGCTTGTCTTGGTCTCTAGGTCCGAGCCCGCGCCATCCTACGGAGAGCGGCACCGCCGATCGCGCGTCGGGCAGCGAAGCAACGTCACTATACAGCTGTGTCACCATTCAACTCATCGATCGTTCTGCTGCTGTTTGCTGTCGTGGATAGCACCTGACCTTGAATTGATTAGAGCGTGCCATTTTTCGATTTGAAAATCTGATGACCCAAGTCGTCAGATTTTGGCGACGCTCTTGCGAGTTACCAGGTACCTGGTAAGAAACAAGGTCGATTGGGCGACGACAAAAATGAATACCAGGCGCCAGGTATGCAACGCGGACTTCTAAGCACAAATGCAACTTGTTGTGCTAGTGCTCCTGCTGCACAATCAATACCCCCTGGGCTCCTCCCACAAAGCAGGGTGTGTGTTTGTGTTTCACACAGTAAACCTAAGTCACAAGTTCTGTGGCCACAAAACTACGCCACGGAGATACTATTAATGTTGATACTGGCTGTACTTCATTAAAATTCAGTATGCAGCGTCCCCGGTGGCTTGGTAGGTGGTCCGCGTGCCTATCAAGATCAATTTCGCGCGTTCAAGTCCCACCGAGTGCATGCTCGGGAAAGGACTTTTTCTTGCATGAAATAAATTGATTAGCGGAAAGCGCGAGAGCGTGAGTTAGCTACATTCGATGAAAATCGACGAGCAGTGGGAATGCTGAACCCTATGCGCGACAAAAAATAAAGGAATGTAGCGGGGGAAGAGAAGGGTAGACACCTGTGACCACGGCTTGTCCAGAAAGAAAGTCGTCGAGGGTAAACCCTCCTACGAGTTAGGCTGGAAAGTGAAAATGATGAATAAAAAAAATAAAAGAATAAAAAAATAGACATACCATGCCATAAGGCCGGTCGCCCCGGTGGTTCAAGTGGTTAACCTCGAATTCTACTTGTTTGAGTCCTGGGTTCGAGCCCCAGGAGGGTCGGACATTGACTTTATTTGCAAAAATAAAAAAAGGGATTCAATTGTTGAGAGCGCCTTGCAGCGTGGGTAGGCACAATTCGATGCGAGTCGACGAGGGAAGAAAAGGCTGAAATCTTCTCGCGATAAAAAAATGAAGGCACGTACCGTAGCGGGAAGGGAGGAGAAGAGCCTGCTATGTGACCCCGGATCTGAGTTACGAGTTGAAAGGAGAGAGAAGAATATGTGCGAAGATGATGAATGGGATGAGAAAAAAAAATAAAATAAATAAATAACCGTTTTTTTCATTTTTTTTCTCTTTCGATCTGTCTTCTTTGTTTTTGTTTTCCCTTTGATTGTTTCCTTTCGTTTCTCTATTTCATAGAATGTGTATGCCGTACCTGCCGTATCTACTACCGGTGCGTATGATGACATGGCATTGCATTGCCCACTGCTGTGCTTACTGCATACCAGTACGTGGCAACATAGAGTACCATGTACTGGATAGGTTCCCCCCTCTGTCCTGGAATGTGTTTTCTCCCCTTCTGTTCAAAAAAAAAAAAAAACGGAGAGAAGAAATGCATCGTTTCTGTTTGCAATGGTTGAGAGAGGCGGAGAAATTGGAAGTGCCTGGCACGAGGCATGTGGTTTTTTTTTTGTTTTGCTGGTCTTTCAACTCTGACTCGCCGACCTCCCAACGGATAACCAACCCCACGAATCCCCTCCTTGTACACGTACTATCAGGGGGACCATAGTTAACAGGACCGAATATTGTGAGTAAAAATGGTTTAATATATACCTGGTAGGTTTTTATGTATTTCATAGGTCCTGATAACTATGGCCCCCCGTAATATCAAGGGGTTTAGGTTTTATATGGCCTGATGCCGGATAAACAGGTCCATTTTTTTTTTTTTTTTTTTTTGCTCATCCCATCTATTGTCTTCGCACATCTTCTCTCTCTCCTTCCAACTCGTAACTCAGATCCGGGGTCACATATCAGGCTCTTCTACCCCCTTCCCGCTACGGGACGTGCCTTCATTTTTATCGCGAGAATATTTCAGCCTTTTCTTCCCTCGTCGACTCGCATCGAGTATTTTTTTTTTTTTTTTTTTTTTTCCGTCCCATTCATTATCTTCGCACATCTTCTTCTCTCTCTCCTTCCAACTCGTAACTCAGATCCGGGGTCACATAGCAGGCTCTTCTCCCCCCTTCCCGCTACGGTACGTGCCTTCATTTTTATCGCGAGAAGATTTCAGCCTTTTCTTCCCTCGTCGACTCGCATCGAATTGTGCCTACCCACGCTGCAAGGCGCTCTCAACAATTGAATCCCTTTTTTTTATTTTTGTAAATAAAGTCAAAGTCCGACCCTCCTAGGGCTCGAACCCAGGACTCAAACAAGTAGAATTCGAGGTTAACCACTTGAACCACCGGGGCGACCAGTATAAACCGCTGTGACCATACGTAAAAAACAACACACAGCAGGACAGCAGGACACATCACAACAACTCCCAGGCCACCCCAAAGAAGTAAGAAAGTGAAACCAGCGTACTGATGTGTGCACATGTAAATACGGGCTTTCACGTACAACGTACGAGTACAGAGTTTATACGTTAACCCCTTTAGAACCGCTGTCCCTGTTTTGGGGACAAACTACATAAAAATCTGAGTGGTTCGTCCCCCAAAACGGGACCGCGGTTCTAAAGGGGTTAACAGAGAACAATTTCAACGGAGGGAGGGCAGACGCATACAGAGAGAAACAAGAGAGTGTACGTATGGTCTCTCTGATTTGTTCAAAGTTGGCCAAAATCAGTTGAAAGCTAGACAAGAGTAGAAAAAAAACAGGTGTACCTTGTCCTTTCCGAGCCAAAATCTGTTACAATGTCAGCCTGGCCAATAGCAGGGCTCCTGGGGTGTGTTTTTGTACTTGTTTTTAGCATGTAACTGTTTTTGGCCGAAAAGTAGCCAGGTATACCTGATTTTGGCAAAAATAAAACAGAAATAAGGAAATCAGGTATACCTGGCCACGTTCCGGCCAAAATCAGTTAAACTCTAAAACAAATACAAAACACACCCCAGGAGCCCTGCTTTTGGCCAGGCTGACATTGTAACTGATTTTGGCTAGAAAATGCCAAGGTACACCTGTTTTTTTCTACTCTTGTCTAGCTTTCAACCGATTTTGGCCAACTTTGAACGAATCAGAGAGGCCATACCTTCACTGTTTGTTCTCCGCGTATGCGTCTGCCCTCCCCCCCGGTGGAAATTCTTCAGTATTAACGTAGAAACTCTGTACTCGTACGTCGTACGTAAAAGTACGTATTTACGTATTTGCACATGCATGCATGCATACGCTGGTTTCACTTTTTCTTCTTTGGGGTGTGTCTTTTGCGTTTCAGTTACCTGGTATTATTTAATACCCTGGTATTATAGTTGTGATGTGGAATCGGCACGAACACAGGTTGTGCTGGATGTCGATGGGTATACTACTCATAGAATTGATGTCGACGGGTACTCGTAGAAAGAACGGAACAAACACACACAAGTCTACCACCAGGTACGTTCGAGTACTCGTAGCTGTAGCGGGTGGAATGTGCCTGTGTCCATTGCAACGTTCGGCCCGTGTCCCCGAGACCTGCTACAAGTGGCATGGTCAGATCCACCCTCCTACTGACGAGGGGAAGCAGGAGAAGCTCTGATGTAGTAGTAGTAGTAGTAGTAGTAGTAGTAGTAGTAGTAGTAGTAGTAGCAGTAGTAGTAGTAGTAGTAACAGTTGTTGTTGTTGTTGTTGTTGTTGTTCTCACATTAACTCACAATTCAATGCAGTCCGTGGTCGCAGGACAGGCTCCAATAACTTAGTATTAATAGTATTAATAGTGGCACCTGTCAAAGCGGTTTTTTGTTTTTTTGTTTGTTTTTACCTTACTTACGCAGCCCAACTCTACTGTTACTACACGTACGAGTGTATACTCGTATTAAATAGTAGGCAGAATGTGTCTTGAGTCCACAGCAACGTTCGGGCCGCGTCCCCAAGACATGCTGCAGGGGCTATTGTCAGGTCCACCTTGCTGCTAATGAGGGCACGGACAAGGAGGAGAAGTCATGTCGTACAGCAGCAGTAAATAGTGGTGACACCTGCTACGAAAAGATCTGTTGGACAAATCGAGTACGGGTTCGACGGTGAGACCGACGAGCCGCGCGTATAGCGACGCTGACCCTGGCCTAGTGTGTCCCTGTGCTGCTACTACTGCTGCTGCTGCTGCTGCTGCTGCTTTTTTGCTGTTGGAGAAGCTCTCTCTGCTGTAGTTGTCGCACAGCAGTATTAAATAGTACCGTAGTTGGCGGCACCTGCTATGCTATTATACTGCGGTAGAAGCTTTCTCTGTTGGACAAAACAGGTCAGGTGAACATTTTTCGTCTTCAAACTATGCCGGATTTCGAGGTGGGGAACCAGGAAAACACACAACAAAATCGAGTACGAGAGTACGCGTACAAAATGTTCAAGGGTCTAGACCGACAAGCCGAGCGTCTATGGACGCCGGCCCTGGCTTCGTGTGCCCTACCGCTGCCGCCGATGCTGCTGGTTGTTGCTGTTGCCGACGACCGACGATTGTTTGTTTCTGAAAATAATGAACCCAAGCGTCATTTTTTTTTTTTTTTTTTTTTTTTTTTTTTTTTTTTTCATCCCATTCATTATCTTCGCACATCTTCTTCTCTCTCTCCTTCCAACTCGTAACTCAGATCCGGGGTCACATAGCAGGCTCTTCTCCCCCCTTCCCGCTGCGGTACGTGCCTTCATTTTTATCGCGAGAAGATTTCAGCCTTTTCTTCCCTCGTCGACTCGCATCGAATTGTGCCTACCCACGCTGCAAGGCGCTCTCAACAATTGAATCCCTTTTTTTATTTTTGCAAATAAAGTCAAAGTCCGACCCACCTGGGGCTCGAACCCAGGACTCAAACAAGTAGAATTCGAGGTTAACCACTTGAACCACCGGGGCGACCGGCTGGACTGGTATGGATACCAGTACATATGAACGACCGGTACCTATTAAAGTAGTAGATATTTATTTTTTTGCTCTTATTTATCCGGTCTTGCTTGTGTTGTTGTGTTCTCGTACCCGGTACGCTGACGCTTCACTTGCTTGACACTTGAATTTGCGCTTTAGTTTTTATTTTGGTCTTCCTCTGTCTCACAGTCTGTGACCACAGAATCAGTATCTCTCTAGGATAAGGAATCAGGACGGACACTGGGTGTACTGATGAAGCTGGGTAGAAAGGGCGATTTAATGTGAAGACAACAACAACAACAACAACAACAACATGTTCGTTCGCGTTGTTTTTTTCAGCACAATAATCCGTATTCGCCCAGCATGATGCCTCGCGGATATGACTACTGCAGGTGTTGCTGAGGTCGCGCCTCATTACCACCAATTACTACAGCGCGTGTGTACAAAACCTTATCACCCGGTGTGTTATATATACTCCGGGGGTGTGATAATACAGCGTATCCCGGGGATAGAGTGGGTGATTATTTTGGGAGTGAGTCAAGCGTTATCACCGGGGTAGTATACTCTGTACCTGTATTTTTTTTTCGTGTGTCCGAAGTCAGAAAACAAAATGTACTGGAAATAGAGGTAATTATTTATTTCCCGAATTCGAGGAGACGAAATGATGGATTTATTTTTTTTTCACAGCAGGCTGGTATTTACGCGAAATTACGAATCGACGAAATGACGAAGATATGAACAAACTTTGAAATGTTGCTGTTAATAATTAAGAAATCAGAAACATATATCATGAGTCTGAGTATGAGTCTTCATCTTTGCGGTGGCAACGTGGCAACACAAGTACCCACCAAAAGCTGCCCCAGGATCACCCTGGGCTGGGTAATCGATCGATCTTTTACCCCTGCCCGCGATATTTTACCCCTATAACTCAGTAGGTAACACCGTCCAGGTCACGGGTTTGAACCTCACTTCGAACGTTTCCTTATGGGCAAATGCCCAAATCAGGTATACCTGATCCGTTTGTGCCAAAATCGGGCAGATACTAAAACCAAGTAAGAACACCCGCCTCGAGCGGTGTTCTGTCCATGAAAAAGTCCGGTAAAAAATCATGGAAGCGTGCCACATGGCCTCCAAAATCTGCGTTGTTTTGTTTGGTTTAGGGTGTACACTATTGATAGGCTTCGTTCGTATCGCCACGGCGGGGACGCCAAGAGTATCTGGCGAGTATCTGGCGCGCCCCCCCCGTTGACAGCTTCAAATCTTCTAGACCGTCCTCGCGGAACCGCCTGCTCGGCACGAAATTATCTTGTCGTTCCAAACCTGGCACCACCTCTACGCGGGGGGGTGGTGCAGACAAAGACCATGATGCTGTATCGACTGCTGTGACCATAGAAAACAACACACAGACACACAGAGCAGTGTGGGTGTGTTCTTCACTTTAAACCGTCCTTTATACTACTACTACTACTACTACTACTACTACATCTACTACATCAGAGCTTCTCCTGCTTCCCCTCATCAGTAGGAGGGTGAATCTGACCATGCCACTTGCAGCAGGTCTCGGGGACACGGGCTGAACGTTGCTGTGGACACAGGCACATTCTACCTACTACAGCTACGAGTACTCGTACGTGGTAGACTTGGGTTTCGTCTCGTAAAACTCCAAACAAAAATACCACACCGTCATGATACTATGATACTCGGTGCTGTTATTTTTAACCCATGGGCCAGGCATGTGCCTACACAAGTTGCAGCGCCCTAGTAGCTCGACCAACTTTGAACGAGTTACAACCGCACCAGCGGGAGAAGGTTTCGTTAGTGTGTGTGCGTGCGTGCACAGAGCCCGCCGTGATTAGCATTGGTACCGTGTGCGGTGAGCGCGGTGGACAAACGTGGCCGAAAAAATCTTGAATCACACACACGACTCTCAAAACTAAAAACGTGGCACCTTATTTTTTACTCTCGTACGATTCGTTATGAAGAGGCTTTCTTTCCTTGGAAGCTCCCTTTTCCTTGGAAAGCCAAGAAACAAAAGGCTCGCGCGCCTCATTATTATGGGAAAGTTTGAGCGGTGCTTTCTGGCGAATATTCTTCAATCTATGGTTTTGAGGGTTCAGTAATCGTATGTATGCGAAATAAGGACCATTTGTTATGGCTTCTGATTTTCGAAACTGGTTTTAGACTCGTAGCAAAGCCAATGGCAACCGCGCCGCCGCGAGCGTGGTCTCGGTGTCCAAGTCCGGGTCGATATTCGCCGGCGACGTCGGATCGATATTGCTCCTGCTGCTGCTGCTACTACTCCATCTGGGCTGCTGCTGCTGCTGCTGCTACTCCTTCTGCTGCTGCTGCTATTGCTTCAATGTGATGAGCTAGAAGCCATACCCTGCACGAGCACCGTAGCCCTCACGTACAGCTCGCCGTAGGTGTGATGCTTTTGCGTTGGGGACGGATATACTCGGTACGTGGGCAGTAGTAATAAATAATTTCGTAGCGATAATACCCAAAACTCCTATTCAGCTCTTAACTCTCTGTTATGGAAATGCCTACGCAACTTCCTTATGTTTGTGATCTATGTTCAGTAGCACTGTTCTACAGTATGTACTTCATGTGTAGAAGCATGTATGATCGGTATGATTAGTGCCGGTTGGCATGTAACGTATGCGGAGAATAAGTGTTAGCACTCGTAGAACACCCGATGTTGGCGGGAGCGTGAGTCTCACCCTTTGCGATCTCTCTGGCTCTTCTAGGTACCGTAGCTACCCTTGCCGGCTCCTGGGCACTGCCGTTGTCCTGCCTGGACAACCACCGGTCTTTGTGTTCTATCCGTCTGTGTAGGCCGCAAGCGCCGTGCTCACAACTGCCGTACTCTTGCTGCCACCAGCTCTCCGAGCTTCAACATCGACTAACGTCGGCGGGCGTCAGCCTCTGCCAAACACCTTCTTGAGAACTCCCCACACTTTCCATAATACTCTCAGTTCCTGGAAAGCACCAAAGACCCCTCCAGAAACCGTGAGGCAAAAAAATCAGGACGATTTTCGGTCGCACAATACGTAGATGTTTTTGATTTTTTTGGCTTCGGAGGTTGCTGAAAACTCCAGAAATAATGGCTATAAAACAAAAAAATATCCCGTAAGAATTGGCATAACGAAGTTCTGTATAAAAAACAGTTTCGTCACGATTAAATACGGAGTTTTTTTTCGTGATGTCTTGGCGGGAATGGACGGGAAGCAGCGACGGGCAGGAGTGAACCTTGGACAAGTTTTGTCGGCGGGGCGGAAAGGCGAATACACACGGTGCGGTCTTGGATGACGGGACGGATGACGGGACGGATGACGGAACGGATGACGGGACGGGGCGAACATGAACAGCGGGTGGGTATAATTTTCTCGGCGGGACGGGACGGTATTGTAGAACGGGAGCGATTTTCTCGACGGGACGGGACGGTAAAGTTCAACGGGGCAGAGTGTGGTGACGGGACGGGACGACGGGACGGCGTGGCCAGTGTGACGACAGTTGTTTCCTTCCCGTCTCGCCGTTAGCGTCGTTCCGTCCGGTCCGGCAAAATACCGTGGTAAGCCTTGGTAAATTGAATACGGCTGCTTGCATAGCAGGAGTTGTTGTAGACGTGTGTGGCCTACATGGTACCCAATGGGATGAGGGTGCCAGGTGGACCCCCGGCGGTTCCTGCGGAGGGCTGATTATGTTTCTGCACCAAGTGGGAGCAGGGTGTCAAATGGGAGGGGGCCCCGCTACGGGGTCGAAGCACCAGCGAATGGGAACCGGGTGCCAGGTGGAATAAAAAACACGCGCAAATCTTGAAAACCTTGAACGCGCGTGCGTGCAATTTCTCGCCTGGTGCTTGAGAAGGAACGGGTGCCTAAGACTTAGCACTCTGTCCCGAAATATAAACGACGTGTGGTTCAACAATTATTCCAAAAAATGTGCTTATATTGTTGGGCAGAGTGGTCACCGCAGGAGCGTGCCTGCAAAATTGGATGGGGAGCCTCAACGCCCAAACGACGCCTCTCAGCAGCCGCGGCCTCGGCCCTTTTAGTACCGCAGTCCCGTTTTGAGGACAAACTGATTATAATTTGAGTGTTTTGTCCCCAACACGGGAGTGCAGTCCTAGAAGGGTTAACTGTAGACGTATACAGTGAGTGGTGGTGTATAGCGACTGCTGCTGCCTGTTTTTTTTTTTTTTTTTTTTCTATTACGGGGGACCATAGTTAATAGGGGACCAAATATTGTTAGTAAAAATGGTTAAATATATACCTGGTAGGCTTTTGTGTGTATCATAGGTCCTATTCACTATGGTCCCCCGTAATAGGATCATTTTTTGTTGTCCTCGCCCTATGACGTAGACATGGCGTCACAAGGCAGGCAAGCTCCTCTCCCCCCCTCCCGACTAATACGGGGGGGCCTAGTAAATAGAACCAAATATCTTTAGAGTAGTAAAATATACCAGGTACCTGGTACTGGTCAGGTGCCTGGTATCGAGTTTTTTTAATTGTTTTTTGTCAATGCCGTAGGTCCTCTTCACCACGCCTCCCCGAGAATACGGCTCTCGCCTTGTACGTATGCGTATGTTGTCGCGAGAAGACTTGCAGCCCTTTTCTCGCCTACCCTCGCTGCTATATATAGCCGGTCGCCCCGGTGGTTCAAGTGGTTAACCTCGAATTCTACTTGTTTGAGTCCTGGGTTCGAGCCCTAGGAGGGTCGGACTTTGACTTTATTTGCAAAAATAAAAAAAATAAAAAAGGGATTCAATTGTTGAGAGCGCCTTGCAGCGTGGGTAGGCACAATTCGATGCGAGTCGACGAGGGAAGAAAAGACTGAAATCTTCTCGCGATAAAAAAATGAAGGCATGTACCGTAGCGGGAAGGGGGGAGAAGAGCCTGCTATGTGACCCCGGATCTGAGTTACGAGTTGGAAGGAGAGAGAGGAGAAGATGTGCGAAGATAATGAATGGGATGGAAAAAAAAAAAAAAAAAAAAAAATGTAGGCGTTCCCAGCAGCAGTTGATTCTGTCTATTATTATTATTATTATTATTATTATTATTATTTTAATTATCGTTGTTACTACGATTATTATTGTTATTATTATTATTATTATTAATATTATTGTTACTATTATTATCACTATTATTATTATTGTTATTATTTTATTTTTATTATTATTATTATTATTATTATTATTATTATTATTATTATTATCATTATTATTATTATTATTATTATTTATTATCAATATTATTTCTAAATCGAAAGTCAGTTCGACCCACGTGTGATATTCTGCAGTAGTTCCATCATCAACTCTTTTTAACACTTTTAGAACCGCAGTCCCGTTTGGGGGACAAACTAGTCAAATTTCAAGTAGTTTGTCCCCAAAACGGGACTGCGGTTCTAAATGGGGCATGCGAGGGTATCACTATCACACTAGCCCACCCGGAGATGATCTCTCCCCCGGTGGCTATCTCGACCGCACCCGCCCCTTTCGGGGGTCAGCGAGGTCGGGTCAACGTGCCCAGGCGCCAGCGGTAACAGCAGCCTGCTTGCTCTGCGGTTGCAAGGTGAGCTATGGGTTAAACTGATGACTCGATAGACGAAAAAAAAAAAAACGAACTAGGGAAGTGTGGCGAGCTTCGTGAGCTTTTTATTTTTTCACCAATCCGCCAGAGGATTGACAAAAGAAAAAAAAACAATATTGCGGGGGACCATACCAGGTAGCTAATAGGACCAAATATTGTTATTAATGGTACAAATGGTTAAATATATAGTTTTTCATGTATACCACAGGTTGATGAGACCAAATATTGTTAGTAGAAATGATCATGTACACCACAGGTCCTATTAACTATGGTCCCCCGTAGTAGTAGTAGAAATGCAAACAAAAAAATTAGCCCACCGGGGCGAGAGGGGCTGGGTGTGCGGGCGAGCTGAACTGCCAAAAAGGCAGCACCCCGCGTATCTGTCTACAGTTAGTAGATTATCTACTGTTGTAGTTCCTCACCTGCCGTCTGCGAGGAGCTGTGCACAATCTGCCTTGTAGGGGTGGTTCCTTCTGTTGTGAGCTGCTGCTGCTGTAGATCGTGCAGATCATACGGCTCCCACCCGACAAAGCGAGCTACTGTAGATGCCGCAACATCGGGAATATGTTTTCCCTGGAAGGTCTACTGTTGTAGCAGGGATGATCAAAAGGAGAGGGCGAGGACCCTCCCGAGGTTCGAAAGGTGCGGGTGTGAGCTGGGGGACCTGGCTGATGGACTACCCGGCGAGGTAGGCGTCAGGGCCACTCCTACCGAACACACACACAAAAAAAAAACGAAGCCAAATCCGCATTTTCATCGCACCTTTGGAGTTGCCGTGACGACCGACCGTGTCTCGCTGGGTCCTCTCGATTACGAGCCTAACTGCTGCGGCAGAACTGGTCCCAGGTGTATACCTTACAGGCCACCAGGTATGTACGAGTGCAACAACCCGAGTTTTTGATCTGAATTCGGTAAACTTCTCCCGTACATTCAAAGCACGTATTTTACCGTCTACACCTCGATAACACAACGCCTCGTGATTTTTTTTTTCGTCACGAGTCGTGCTTTTTTTTTGTTTCATGATTATTTACGACAAACAACTCGCGATTGCCGGGTAATAAGAACACAGCAACACAAAAGCCAAGACCAGAAAATAAGAACCGAGGGACAACGACGTACGAGTAGGGGGGGGCACCCCATCTTTTCCCCCAGGCCATCTACCTCACTTAAGGGCCTGCATAATAGAGATGCGTCACCCCGAAACTGACCCTGAGAAAAATCTCCAAGTGCAACTCCATGGACGATCCCAATGGCCTATACCGGGTAAGTTGTCAAGAAACACGTAATAGTAAGTGAAAATAGACTTTAATTCATAGGGTCGTTCTTATCGGAGAACTTTTTTCCATAATTTCCATGTTTTTTTCGCTCAATTTTTCAATCTTCCAGATTTTCCTGGTTTTATTTTCAGATATGTGAAATGTGACAAACCTGTTTCTTTTTTTGCTTCTGGAGAATTTCACGAGTAGTGACAGAACGCCTCCGTATCTCGATATGAAACAGATCTCCCATTATTTCCAAACTTTGGAACTCCCGGAAAAAATAGCTCTCCGATAAGAATTGAGCCTTGTTGATATTAATAGTAGTCAATATTAGCTAAAACCCTTAACGGGTTAGACCTATGCCAATGGTACAGCGAAGTTGCAATAAAAAGTTTGAATTTCAAAGATACCCGCCAAAAAAAATCACAACACGCTTCCTATGGGCCACCTAAAAAAAAAAAAAAGTTTTTAACTTTTGGAAAAGCCCCAAAAAAACAAATCTGGGGCCGATGTTGGGCCAACATCGGCTTGAGAAAAACTCAGGCCGATCTTTGGTTCGAAGCGGCGAGATTCCGAGTCCTCGACAGACATCGATCAACAAAACCAACGATTGCGTCATAGATTCTGAACGGAGGGCGCTCGTTAGGGGCTCCGACCCACCCTAGGGTCACCGTCTTCACACCATGGCCGGTGTCATGTGGCGGGAGCTAACCAGGCGTGTGACAAAAAAAACATTTAGCCGCTGGTTTGCACCAAACAGAAGACAACACTTCTCCATCCGTCTCGAATGGCAAAAAAAACACTTTTTTTCAGGTTTGGGAGGATACCGTAGGACGCCGCCGGCAAGCTCTCGCCCCCTAGACCATGGGTCCACCTGATATCTTCGAGGCCGTCATCTATACTCGTTGGGCTTGCCAGATACCGAGTGGGTTGGCCGTGGGCTGAGTCTATGTCGAGATCGACCGTCGCACGAGCTGGTTTCGATCACCGTGTTGAAAATTTGCGACCAGAAAAACACAAATTGCGCCGCCTGCAGCCGTTGGCGGAAAAAAAAGCAAAAATCAAACATTTTTCTCTTTTTTTCCCACAGCGGCGGTACGAGAATTTTTTCGGCTGTTTTTTTAAAGCGATATATTTGAAAAAAAACTTTTGAACTTCGCGTTTCCATTGGCATAGTTCTTATTTTTTTATGTTGCTTGGTAGCGACTGTGATGGTGATCGTATCCGAAGGACGGTGGGTATTCACGACTATATTTGCCGGCAGCGGTATGCCCCGCTCGACGGCGTCGGCTCTATCGTGCACCACCCGGCCGCCCGCGGCACCGCAACAGCTGCCACCGCCATTAGCAACTGTTTTTTTTGTCGTCAGACAATGTACCAAGATTTCTTTTAATTTCCGTTTCCGCGTTTTTTGTTTTTGTTTTTCTAATTATATCCCAGACGTCCTTGACCTTTGATTTCTCCAAATATGTCAACTCTAACTCTCCTGTTTTTTCTTGTTTTTTTTTTTGCTTCTGAAGAATTTCACGAAATTGTGACAGAACGCCTCCGTACTGTATCTTGATACATATTTCCCTTTATTTTCAAAACTCGGGAAGTTCATGACAAAAAACTCTCCGATAAGATTTGCGCCTTATTCAAGTCATACTGTCCTCATTGGAGCGCTGCAGTCCCGGTTAGGGGACGGACCGTGGTAAAGAGGACCTACGGTACACAAAACCCTCTACATTCCCCTATTTTTACTAACATGTGGTCCTATTTACTATGGCCCCCCGAAATACCAGGCCAGCATTTTGTGCCCACAGCGGGACTGCAGTCCTGAAAGGGGACAGACGAGGAGGTAGGCCCCTCTCACCTACAAGGCAACTGCTGCCCATCGTGGCAGGAGTGTAAACTCGTAAGTAGGGCCGGGCACTGGCTCGCTCGATCAGTGGCGATTACACACGCGGACGGTAAAAGTCGTTCGGTGCACTGGAGTGCGGCAGTATACTGTCTGGTCCAGCAGCAGTATAATATCCTGTCTCCCCTGTTGTCCTCTCTCCGCCCCAACCGAAACCGGCGGGTTTCCGCACTGTACCACGTGGGCGTGTTTCTTGGGATCCAATCGGGGTTTTTAATCGTATTTGACCCAGTTGGATCGGAAAAGTACCGGAGGTGATTTCGTGCAACTGGGCACGTCGACAAGCGGTAAACAGCTCTAGATAGGTCCTGGAGAAAAGTCCAAGTCATTCTGGGGCGAGAAACAGCAACTTCGCACATTTTTCGGGGCAAAAGCTCGTGTGAACGTGCCGATAGCACCATTTCCAACTGACTGCAAATCCGACTGCATAAGAAGTGGCCTCAGAGGGTCTATCTCGCTCAGTTTCGATTGTTTTTCGATTCTGGCTCGAGTTCTCAAGACCAATTGGCTTGACATTTTGTCGAATGGTTAAAAAAACAATAACTTGAAGAAAATAGAGTGGGGGGGGCGAGGTAACTTGACTGGTGTCAGATGTCTGCTTTTCCTGTAGTACCGGTCGCCGCCGTTGGTTCGGTTGAGAAATGTCCGTTGAGTGTCGTGTAACACGGAAGAGAGAGGACGTCCCGATGGTTGGTAACGTTTTTGACATTCTGAAATAATTATCACCGGGTGTGCTGTTATCGATGTAGATGTTTTTTCTTTCGAACGCATCCTCGGTCGATGATAGGCGACGTGCACGGGAGCCGTGCTAGCTAGGGGGCGGGGAAACGCGGGGGGCAAGGGGGGGGCGGGGGCGGGGGTGTACTCGATAGGAGAGATGTACTCGATATCATGCATGACCGCAGTCATATCATATGATCATAGACCCCCGCATCCCTACAATGCCGGGACGGAGCATGTCTGGTTTTCACCGACCTGGCAGGCATTGCTCGCACCAAGCGCGAAACGCCGTTAGTTTTTCCGGGGTTACTCGAGGAGGGCGTGCTATCTTCCGTGTTATCCACCCTGTATCCCCTGGTGAATAAATCCTAAATGTATTAGATAGAAACCCCTGAAACTTCAAACGCAGCAGTAGTGCGGTCCCTCTATAGTGCTGGTGGAGTAGTCGAGGCGGGCCGCCCGCTACGCATGGTGCCCGTGAAATCGCTTCCTCAAACCAGCGTGACGGTGTGAGATGGTACTGCCGATTGCCGCTACGACAGTGCCGGTACTGCTGGCTGGCGCGTAAAAGGCCGGCACTACTGTTGGGGGACCCTTGCTATTACGGGGGGGGCATAATTAACAGGACCAAATAGTGTCGGTAAAAATGGTTAAACATATAGGTTTTTCTGTATACCCTTTTTTATTTATTTATTTTAACAGGACCAAATAGTGTTGGTAAAAATGGTTAAACGTATAGGTTTTTCTGTATACCCTTTTTTATTTATTTATTTATTTATTTCTCATCCCATTCATTATCTTCTCTCTCTCCTTCCAACTCGTAACTCAGATCCGGGGTCACATAGCAGGCTCTTCTCCACCCTTCCCGCTACGGTACGTGCCTTCATTTTTATCGCGAGAAGATTTCAGCCTTTTCTTCCCTCGTCGACTCGCATCGAATTGTGCCTTAGGCCCTGTTAACTATGGTCCCCCGTAATAGTACCTAATTTACCTCTCTAAGACGGCACGTTTGGATTGTATATTGGTGCGCTACCAAGATATGATACTGTAAGTTCCCCTGTCTTCGGGGTGAAAGTGTGTTTCGAGTCAAGTGTGTCAGTTTGGACGTTTTTCTGGGAAGCCTTGCCTGAGAGTTGCCGTCGTGGGAACCGTGGAGGCAACGCTGATTGTTCTTGTTAACAGCCGTTTTCCGTCGGTCTGTCGGTCTGTCGGTCTGTCGGTCTCTCTGTCTGTCTCTCTGTCTCTCTGTCTCTCTGTCTCTCTGTCTGTCTCTCTGTCTGTCTCTCTGTCTGTCTCTCTGTCTGTCTGTCTGTCCGCCTTCCGCCTGTCTACCCCCCTCTGTCTCTTCCCCCCTCCCCTTTCTCTTTCGCTCTTGCTTTCCCTTCCCCTCCCCCCCCCCCCCCCCCCCCCGCCCTCCCCATTCCCAACTACCCTTCGCTAAAACAAAAAACAAGGTGGCGCGAGGAAGATATGCTCGGGGTGACGACCCCCCCGAGGCGTAGACCACAGACTTTAAGCCACCCCCATCCACGGTCGGCGGCGGTAACAGCAGCAGCAGCAGCAGCAGCAGCAGCAGCAGCAGCAGCGGCAGACGGCGCCACTGAGAAATCAGCCACCAACACCACCGTCGCCACCACCAACGCAAACAACACCACCGCCGCCATCATCCCCCGAACAACCAACACCATCCTCGCCCCGACCATCAGCCTCGCTACCTCGGCCAACACGAGCGTCAACCGCGGCCGCAGCAAGTCCGAGAGCCCGAGGGCGGGCAGACACTTGGCCGTGGCCCCGTCGCCCGCCCGGCGGGGACGCCCCCACCGCCGTGGCCGTCGGAACCTCATCCTCGCGACGGTCGGATCTGTCTGTCTCGCCGCGGCCCTCGCCAACCTCGCGTGGGGCAATGGGTACGTTCACCATCTCCACCAGATATTTTTGAGGTCGAGGCACGGTGGTGCTGATGATGATAGTGGTGGTGGTGGTGGTAGTGGTGGAGATGGTGGTGGTGGTGGTGGTGTATTGGGCGATGCGAAAGGTTTGGGCGGACTCAACCCCCTCGACGGCAATGACGAGGTGATGTGTGAGGGTGGGTGTTTTAGGTCTGCAGTCCCGTTTTTTTGTTTGTTTTGTTTTGTTAATTTGTATGTTTTGTTTGTTTGTTTGTATGCTTTTTTGTTTGTTTGCTTGTATGTGTTTTCGTTCGTTCGTTTGTTTGTTTGTTTTTATTCTCCGGCGGATTTGTAAAAATATAGCTTTGTTTACCTTTTTTTTTTTTATGGTCTCTTTACTGTCAGCGGTCTGCTGGACAAGCCGTGGTCGGTCATAGGTGTCGTCCCCCCCCCCCTCCCCCGGTGCGTGCGTTCATTTTTGTCGCTCATAAGGCTCAGCGTTCCCACTGCTCGTCGGTTATCATCATCGAATGTTTGCTGACTCCACGCTCTCGCGCTTTCCTTTCGCCACGTACTCAATTTTCAAACGATGCAATAGAAAGAAACTCGTACGAGTATGCGCTCGTCGAGCCTCGAACCCACGAAATTTAACTCAGTACGCACGCGGACCACCTACCTAGCCGCCACTGGGGACGCTGGTTCTTAGATAGAGGGACCGTTCGGATTGGATAGTAGTATACAAACGGTCGTTTTATTCTGGGGCAGAGTCTAGGGGTCGTTTTGATCGAAGAATGGTGCACAAACGGTCGCTACATTTATAGGGGCAGGGTTTAGGGGCCGTTTTGATTGAATGTTCGTGTACAAACGGTCGTTTTGCTGTATTTAACCCTTTTAGGACCGCAGTCCCGTTTCGGGGACAAACTACTTGAAAATGGAGTGGTTTGTCCCCAAAATGAGACTGCAGTTCTAAAAGGGTTAAGGGAGTCCTGTTGGGGTACATACTACTCGAAGTCTAAGTAGTTAAGCGCGTTTCGAGCTATTAATACCTCTTCCTGGTGTTTTTTTTTTTCAAGGCCAAATTCTCGTGGGGAAAAAAGTATACCAGTGGTAAATATACAAGGCGCTTCCGCTACGCTCGCTCAGGAAGGAAAAAAGTACATCAAATTGTGCGAAGCGAACAGAGGTCCACGATTGAGTTTAGTGTTTTCAAGGATCGTAATTGCAAGCCGGCGACTTGATAATGTCAAGAGTCCCGCCGCCATGCTTCAGGAAAAAACAGCTCCGACGTCAGCTTGGATGCCACATATACGCTTCGCGTCGCGGATGTCGTACGTACGTACATATACCCCAGGTAGGGTACTACTGTCTGTACTTATTTTCTTCTTTCGATATGCTCTATGTCTGTACTGTATGTACGAAGAAAGCGAAAGCACAGCACGGCACAGTAGCAAAAACAATGAAAATGAAACCGAAAACTCGGAAAGGAAAAAAAATCTCCGTCCCCTCTCGTGTAATATTTCTCTGCCTGATTGGAACACCCTACACCCGGTCGAAAAGAAGAAAATAAACAAATCGCACAGAAGAGCTTCTCTCTCAGCCTCGTACGCCGCCCGCCCCTCTCGCGACCACCTCGCTACCGATTCGGTCCGGGTAAAGCTTGTATTACTCTCTGCCACAATCAGCCCCGTCGGCCGCCCCGCGTGAAGCCCGGTGCTCACCGTGGCCTTCGTTCGCCAGCTCGATAACGTTGGTGTTCAAACTGCACACGTCCCTCTTTCACCTTCAGCGTGGTCGCAAAAATAAGCACCGCTTGAATGTTATATTGCCATTCCGAACGACCTTTATAAGCTCGTACATACTCTATCAACAATCATAAATCGAAGCCAGACAAAGCCCGTTCATGCATCCCTCGTGTCTCGAGGCACACGCGACGCCTAGGCACGAAAGCGGCGACCGCGCTCCTTGCAACCCCCCCTCTACCCGCCAGCACCCGCGACGGTGCCGGGTCCTGCCGCAGTGCCGTGCTCGGAGAACACGCACGCACACGAAACGAAAGAAGAAGAAAAAGGAAGAAATGACCGAGAAAACAAAGAACTGCTGGAAAGGTCCGGCAAGTAATGAAAGGAGGCGGTTTGGAAGTGGGAGCTCTGAGAGGCCAGGGTTGCACCAACCGAGCACGCTCAGGGGTTGTGATCTAAGTATGTAGTTCTATATTGAATTGAGAATCACGCTGTACCGGTGCGTATATAGCGATCACAGCTGAGATTGTCTGCAGTAGGACATCGGACGGCTGGTTATCTGGATCCCATCCACCGCATCGACGAGGCCATCCTCCTCGGGGATGAGGTCGCAGTGCCGTGGTGGTGGTGGTGGTGGTGGTGGTGGTGGTGGTTGCGTCGGCGGTGTGCTATGATAACCTAACAAAGCCCGTAGGGATCGATCGGACAGATCCTCGTCCCGATCATCTAGATCATCCATTCTATTATCTAGATTATCTAGACCTAGACCATCATCTACATCATCCAGGTCATCATCTAGATCATCATGATCGTCATCGAGATAATCCATTCTATCATCTAGATAATCTAGACCATCATCTAGGTAATCCAGGCCATCATCTAGATCATCCAGGTCATAATCTAGATCATACATATCATCATCTAGATCATACAGATCGTGCAGATCATCCTGATCATCATCTAGATCATCATCTGGGTCATACAGTTCATCATCTAGATCATACAGTTCATATCATAAAGATCATCATCTAGATGCTGATCATCCTGATCACCTGGATTATACAGATCATCTAGATCATACAGCTCGTCCAGATCATACCATCATCTAGATCATACAGATAATCTAGACATCACAGATCATACAGATCCTACGTTTATGTCCGCCGCCTCCACGATATCATCGCCTTCGGGATGAGGTGGAAGCACCGTGGTGGTGGTGGTGGTGGTGGTGGTGGCGGTGGTGGCGGTGGTGGTTTTGGTGGTGGCGGTGGTGGCGGTGGTTTTGATGGTGGAGAAGGCGTTACGATAGAGGTAGCACGTTTTGACCAATCAAAATCTGACCGGTGGGGCTTTTCGCCTCTGAGGAGGTACTGCTGTCCACTTTTGTCGTCCCCCCCCCAAGTCTGAAAATAAATAAATCATCCTTCCACCAGTGTTTGGTTACGTTTTTTTTTTTTTTTTTACGATGGTCGATCGGGAAAAAGTTGGTTCGAAAATGTAGGCAGGTAAAAAAAAAGAAGATGCATTTTTTTTTTGAGGGGGGGAGGAATGGCCGGAAGTAAATAACAGCTGTAGTTGTTGGAATAGGGCCTATTCGCACAATAGGGGTACCATAAATACATGAAGTCGGTTTTTGAGTTCGTAGCACCTGAGGATGCGATCGGGTTTTTTTTTCTTTTAGGACGGGAAGAGGCTGGTGGCGAATGCCGGACACTATTTTGTGTGTGTGTTTTGGAAAAATGTGATCGAGAGAGAGAGAGAGAGAGAGAGAGAGAGAGAGAGAGAGAGAGAGAGAGAGAGAGAGAGAGAGAGAGAGAGAGAGAGAGACGAAAACGGTCGCGCTCTTGTCTCGTACGAATATTGCCAACACGGAGGAGCATAGTAACCAGGACCCATCATATTCCCAAAGCCTATATATTCCAATGGTTTTACTATTTATATGCATATTCGGTCCCGATAACTATGTTCGTGTTGTTGTTGTCGTTGTTGTTATTTTGTTGTTGTTGTTGTTGTTGTTGATGTTTTGTTGTTGTTTTGCTGTTGTTGTTGCTGTTGTTGTCTTCACATTAAATCGTCCTTTCTACCCAGCTCCATCAGCACACTTAGTGTTCGTCCTGATTCCTTATCCCAGAGAGATACTGATTTTGTGGTCACACACTGTGAGACAGACGAAGACAAACATAAACAATGCAGATTGAAGCATTCAAGTCAAGCGAGTGAAATGCCAGCGTACCAGGTACGATAACTATGTCCCCCCGAATGCGTGATTCTTCAAAGAAATGTTATTATACTGCGCCTTGCATGGGGTTGAAAGCCCGGTAACTACTATTACGGGGGACCATAGTGAATAGGACCTACGGCACAAACAAAAACCGACCAGGGTATAGATTTACCTATCTTTTACCAACAATATTTGGTCCTATTTACTATTAATATATATTCCAGTATTTATACTCAGCACATTTGGTCCTGAGTCCTGGTAATATGTCCGTGCTCTTTGCATGACACCGTTCTTTCTCCCCGTCTACATCCATCCAGCGTATAACCAGTGTCCGTGCCGGTCTTTCGAGGCTAGAGAGACGCAAGTTCTGTGGTCACGAAGCACGCCACAGCGGATATACTGTGTAATTGCCATTGTCATGCAGTGAGCAGAGTAGACATCGCCATGCCATGTCACCGTACTGGATACGACAGGCACGACATACACATTCTACGATAGAGAGAAAACAATGGATGGTATTAGGCCAAGTATTATGGGAAATTTTTGAGACGTTATTTCTGTCTTTTTATTTTGTGAGTTTTCGGGCTACAGAAAAGTGTGGGTGAAAATATATAACGTGTATTATGGGTTCTGATTTTTAAAAGTGGTTTTGTATAAAAGTGGCTTCGTCTGAGGTGGGGTCCAACAGCTTGGCTTCGGCCTGTAGCATCTTCATCCAAGTTGATTTTCTGTAGTCTGGGCGTGGCTTGGCACGTCGCGAGCGTTTTACGGCAGGCGTCTCAGCGTCCTCCTCGTCGTCTTCAAACGTTGCGAAGGCAGCGGCGGCCGCGAGCCTGGTTTCAGCATCCAAACACGGGAGGATTAGCGCCGGCGACATCGAGTCGCCATCGCTGCTGCTGCTGCTGCTGCTGCTGTTGCTGCTGCTGCTGCTCCTGGTGCTGCTGTTGCTGCTGCTGCTGCTGGCGGTGCTGCTGCTGCTTCTGCTACTGCTGGTGCCGCTGTTGCAGCTGCTGCTGCCACCGCTAATATTGCTTCCATGTGAAGGAGAAGCCATCTCTCTTTACACAAGCGCCGTAGTTACCGCCCGCCGTCGGCTTGATGCTTTCGCGTGGTGGGTGACGGGTGGCAGGTGCGCAGGTAGATAGGTGGGCTGGCAGTAGTAGTGAGATGTAGCACCCAAAATACGAAAAATCTCAGTTCTCAGAAATCAGCCAAACGTCTCAGAACTGAGCTCAGTTCTGAGAGGTTTTGCTGATTTTTGCCCCCTCCAGGAACTGAGATCAAAAATATCGATGATTTCCTGTCCCATAATAGATGGTTCTGATTTTTGGGCTTCGGAGATCGCTGAAAAAGCCAGAAATAACGTCTCAAAAATTTCCCATAATACTTGGCCTTATTATTATTGTTATTATTATTATTATTATTATTATTATTATTATTATTATTATTATTATTATTATTATTATTATTATTATTATTATTATTATTATTATTATTCCTCTTGCCATCTGACAATGTGCAGCATGATCTTCAACATGGATCACTCATAACTTTCCCGAAAGAAGAAAACCTCGGAAACAAAAGGAAACCCATGCACCAAGTCTACTACCTCCCTTCCGTGCCAACTTTCAGCTTGTCTACTCTATTTGCTGTATTTGCTCCTTCCTTCTCATTACGTTCTATCCTTAAATCCTAAACTATTATTATTGTTAATATTATTATTATTATTATTATTATTATTATTATTATTATTATTATTATTATTATTTGGCTATTAACCCTTTTATAACCGCAGTCCCGTTTTGGAGACAAAACAGTCAAATTATGAGTAATTTGTTTCCAAAACAGGTCTGCGGTCCTAAGAGGGTTACTAAGGGGGACCATAGTAAATAGGACCTAATATTGTTGGTAAAAATTGGGAAATATATACCTCGTAGGTTTTGTGTGCCGTGGGTCCTATTTGATATTATCCCCCGTAATAGCATCACTCCTGCTGTGGTCCCTGATATAAAGGCCCAAAATGGGGACGAAAGACGCTTCGAAAACTATATCCGAAGACTACAGGCGAAGTATCGATTGGGAAGCCCGAAACACAACCGCGTGTTTGAAGCAGGAAAACAGTTTTGGATGTACGCGGCGGTTCTTGGGATGCACCGCGCCTGTTTTGGATGCATCTACTATTTACGGGGGGTCACAGTAAACAGGACCTACGGTACAACAGACAAAAGCCTGTACGTTTCCGTATTTTTACTCACAAAATGTGGTCTTATTTACTATATATCCCATATACCCCTGTAAATATTGGCCATCGTGATGGTTTGCCTCCAAGGACGAGACTGCCGTTGTATGGGGGGTGGGGTCGGATGGTGCGAGTTCTTCTCACGTTTGTCCCCCTGTGCCGGGTGGGGCTTTGTTTTTGCGTACGTATATGGGAGCACTGGCGGCCACGCCGAGGCCGACCTCTCCTGTACAATGACGAAAGTGCCTCGTGTCTTCGTTTACTGTAGCTAGAAACGGACTTGACTGTGTTCGTTTTGGTAAGAAACGGGCTTTTAGACCTATGCCAATGGTAACAGCGAAGTTGCAATAAAAAGTTTGAATTTCAAAGATACCCGCCAAAAAAATTCAGAACACGCTTCCATGGGTCACCTAAAAAAAAAAAAAAGTTCCTAACTTTTGGAAAAGCCCCAAAAAAGCAAATCTGGGGCCGATGTTTGGGCAACATCGGCTTGAGAAAAACTCAGGCCGATCTTTGGTTCGAAGCGGCGAGATTCCGAGTCCTCGACAGACATCGATCAACAAAACCAACGATTGCGTCACGAATTCTGAACGGAGTGCGCTCGTTGGGGGATCCGACCCACCCTAGGGTCACCGTCTTCACACCATGGCCGGTGTCATGTGGCGGGAGCTGACCAGGCGTGTGATAAAAAAAAATTGGCCGCTGGTTTGCACAAAACAGAAGACGAAACTTCTCCATCCGTCTCGAATGGCAAAAAATAGTCTTTTTTTCAGGTTTGGGAGGATACCGTACGACGCCGCCGGCAAGCTCTCGCCCCCTAGACCATGGATCCGCCTGATATCTTCGAGGCCGTCATCTATACTCGTTGGGCTTGCCAGATACCGAGTGGGTTGGCCGTGGGCTGAGTCTATGTCGAGATCGAGGGTCGATCGTCGCACGAGCTGGTTTCGATCACCGTGTTGACAATTTGCGACCAGAAAAACACAAATTGCGCCGCCTGCAGCCGTTGGGGGAAAAAAAAAGAAAAGATCAAACATTTTTCTCTTTTTTTCCCACAACGGCGGTACGAGAATTTTTTCGGCTGTTTTTTTAAAGCCATATATTTGAATTGTTTTTTTTGAACTTCGCGTTTCCATTGGCATAGGTCTTACTGGCATTCGTTTTAGCGAGAAACGGACTTACGCTCGTTTGATTGCCTTTCTTTGTTTGTCATCCCCTCTACCGTGCCGGTGGCATATGACGAGCCCTCCGCGGGGGCAAGTCGTACCGGGTGCGCTGTTGTAATGCGCTCTTGGGACACGCGACTGCTGTTTCTCGGGTCACTCATGTGTCTTCTTCTTTTTTTCGCTCGGCATAGTAGTATTAAGTAATATTGGTATCGAGACGTATCGCTGGCGATATAGTTACTTTCATGGTTTGATGTCAGGTATAGTTTCTTCGATCCCTCGTAACGGAATATTCTATGTTTAACCCCTTCACCCTCCCCCTCTCCTTACGACACACGAACAACGCATGCATTAGCAGACGCCTGCCTTGTTTCGTGCTACTCCTTCTCCTTCGCCACCACCATCGCCGACGCCACCACCACCACCGCCAACACCACCACCGCCACCGTTAACGGCGGCGCTTCTGGTATCCCTACCAGGCGGCCCCGAGGGACACGCCGCGCTGCGCTTGTGGTCGGACTTTGCTCTCGGTTTCGCCACGAGAGGAGGCTATCTAGGGGGTGGTTCTGGAGGTAGCGGTGATGGTGGTGGTATCGGTGGAACCGGCGCCGGAAACGGTCGCGGAATCGGTCCCGAGAGCGCCCCCGGCAATGGTACCGGGAACGGTGTGGGAATTGGTCCCGGGATCGGTCCCGCAAACGGTCTCGGAAACGGTACTGGATTTGCCGAAAAATTCGGCGGCCAGGTCTTGCGAAGCGGCGGCGGCGGCGGCGTCGGCGGCAGCGGAATCACCGTAGTCAGCGGCAATCCCGCGGAAACAGGCAGCGGAATCGGTGAAGCAGGCGGTGGAGTCGGCGAAAAGGGCGGCGGGGGAATCGGTTCGTTGGCGTCGGCGGGGGCGGCGGCGGCGGAGGAGGCTGGCTACCCTCGTGTCTGGATTATGAGTCCGGATGCGGGCGTGCACAATACCGTTAAAGAGCGCATGCCCCACCTCAGCTCGTTCGTCGTGGGCAGTGATGGCAGTTGGGCGGGGGGTAAGGGGGGGGACGGCGGCGGTGGGGGTGGAAACGAGGGCGGTGTTGCGGCATCTTCCCGTTCTTCTTCTCCTTCATCTTCGTCTAAAGGCGAGAGGAAAACAAGGGAAGAGGGGGAGGGGGAGGAGGGGGAGAAGGAGAGGGGGAGGTGGGGGCGGCGGCAGGAGGAGCTGGAAGAGGAGGCGGCAGCAGAGGAGGAAGCAGAAGCAGAAGGAGAAGAAGGAGCGGAAGAAGATTCGAAAGAGAAGCAGAAACGCAAGCTTCGCCGGAAACAGAAGAAGCGGGGAAAACAGGGAAAAAAAAAAATAGAAGACGATCTCACGACGGGCGCAGCAGACCTCGCACCAGCACCAGCGGCGGCGGCCGCAGCCCATGCCGCGGCGGCCGAAGCAGGCCTTCCGTTCCCCTCCTGGTCCGACGTCCTCGAGATTTTCCTCTCGGCCAACCCTGGCGTGGAAGTTTTCGGCCTTTTTGGAGAGGGGGCGCTTCCGGGTATGAACCCCGCGGTCTCTGCTCCGGGATCATCGCGATTAATCCAGGCGACGTCGCTCTGGCGGGTTCTGTCATCGTCCGTCCCGCCTACGGCTGTGGTGGCGCGCTCCCGATCGTGGGGGGCGGGGGGCAGAGCCGGGGCCTCCGATGCGGATACCCCCGCGGCAGCAGCAGCAGCAGCAGCAGCAGAGGGTGGGGGGGTGGCGTGGAGCGATGGGGAGTGGCTGTCGGACAAGCTGGTAGCGCAGGTAAGAAAAGACAAACCCCCGAAGAGCATACATTATGTATGTATACCTGGTGCCTGTTTTCTTTGTTTTGTTTCCGTTTTTATATCGTTTGTTTTTCCTCTACGATATTTCGATTTTTCGATTTTCGATAATTCGGTTTTCAGTTTTGGGTTTCTAATATATCAGGTATATGTATATATATTCAAGGCGCTTCGCTCCGCGGGCGGCCTATGCCGCCCGCTACGCTCGCTCAGGAAGGAAAAGTACATCGAATTACGCGAAGCGGACAGAAGGTCGATGATTGAATTTATATTTTTATGGTTGTTGTAGTTGCAAATTGGCGCCTTGATAATGCCAATATTCACATGCCGTATGTACGTACGTACGTACCCCAGGTAGGGTACTGATTTTCTTCTTTTGATATGCTGTATGTACTTGGTATGTACATCTTTGAACGAGAAAGCACAGCATAGCACAGCCGCAGCACCGCAAAAACAATGAAAATGAAACCGAAAAATTCGGAAAGAGAAAAAAAATCCCTGTCCCCTCTCATGTAATAATTTGTCTGCCCCTGGAACACCTTGCACCAGTCGAAGAAGAAGAAAAATGAACAGAAGAGCTCCTCTCTCAGCCTCGTACGCCGCCCGCCCCTCTCGCGACCACCTCGCCACCGATTCGGCCCGGGTAAAGCTGTCCTCCCTCTCTGTCACAATTAGTGATCCCGTCGCCCGCCCCGCGTGAAGCCCGGTGCTGACTGTGACCCTCGTTCGCGAGCTCGACGGTGTCGATGGTCAGACGGGCGTTCGTCTCTGTGTATATGTCAGCGTGGTCGCAAAATAAGCACCGCTTGAATGTTAGCTTGCGATCCCGAACGAGCCTTATGGACTCGTACGTACTCAGTCTAATTTTACAGATGGAGGCAAAAGAGAGACCATTCATGCTTCCCTTGTGTCTCGAGGCACACACGACGTCTAGCCACGAAAACCGCGACCGCGCTCCTTGCAACCACCCCTCTACCCGCCAGCATCCGCCGACACCCGCGACGGCGGCGTGCGTGCTCGCCCGCGTCGCTGTGCTCCGACTACCCACACGCACACGAAACGGAAGAAGAAAGGAAAAAAAGAACTGAAAGTGCAAAATAAATTTCAACCAGCCGGTGAAAAAAGGCGAAAGAGAGCCTCCCAAACCGCTGAGAACAAAATCGACTTTTTTCTTATCCCCGTTTTTTTTTGTTTTTCTATTGTTCCGGGGAAAAAAGTGTGGCACGAGAAGCAATCACGCAAAAAGAGCAAAGAACGCCAAGAAAGCAAAGATCGTAGAAGCGACAAAAAATCGTGGGAGGCTCGCTGAGCGTGAGGCAGGTGCTTATGATGATCAAGTTATGTTAGGAAAAGGATAAACGTAAGTATGAGTATATGTACTTCGACAAAATTTGCAGTAGGTGATATTCGAAAGGTTAATGAGATTTCAGCGAGGCTTCCCGACAACACGCTTGGCCGAGGGGAGGTGGCTGCTTGGATAAGGTGTTGGCGCGGCTGAGAGAAGGCGTGGGCAGCCAAAGTCTCGGCCCTCATGTTTTTTTTAAAACTATTTTTGTCTTTTGAGTTCGTGGATGATCACCTCACAGTTTCTACCGTTGTTTTTATTTTTCCACACGTTTTTTTTTTTTGCTGATTTTCTGTTTTTTTGGTTTCTGAACCCATTCCCCGTACTGGTGCAAAGGCACCACGGGACATTTCACGTTCCCGATTTTCCCGGTTTTCCTCGATTTTGGAGCAGGAAACGCCTACCAGGTACATATTAAGAAAACCCGTTTTTTTGCTTCGTTCAATGTTTGTTTCGGGGTACCCCAGGTATGGTGCAACCGTGCAATGTTGGCGACGTCGAGGCGGCGAGGCACGGGGCTCGGCCGCTTGGGCCCCAGCGAGCTGACCATGCTCCAGGCCCTTCGCAGGCTGCTAGGAGACCCCTCGGCCACCGGAGCGCTGCTCGTGGACGGGACGAGGTTCGTGCGTTCGACGTTCGCCGGCGACCGTGCCTCGGCTGCAGCGGCTCTCGTTGAGGGGATACAGGGAGGAGGGGGGGGGGCAGCAGAAGAAGGGAAGGGGAGGGGGATGGTGGAGGGGGAGGGGGAGGGGGGAGGGGGGCGGCGGGGGCGGATGCGTCGGAAATTGAGAGGGACAAGGGTTCTCGACGAGGCGGGGCTGGGGCGGGGTGGGGGGGAGAGGGGAGGGAGGGGGAAGGGGCTGAGGGTTCTTGGGGAGGAAGGCGCGAGGGAGGCGGGGGGGCGAGGAGAGGGGGACGGGGAGGGAGAGAGGGGGGAAGAAGCCATCACGGCAGAAGAGGATGCCTCCCTGTCCTCCTCCTCCTCCCTATCCTCCTCCATGGCGCCGTATTCCCAGGAGATGGGAGGGCGGGGGGCGCGGCAGCACCCGGAAGACCAAGCCGTGCTCCAATATTTGCGGCAAGACCAAGCAGTGGTTGATCAACACTACCGGTATTATCGAAGCGCTCGTCAAGACCAAGAATATGAGCATGACCTTCGAATTGGAGAAGTCCACCGTCAAATCGAACTAGACCGACACTCGGGAATCGGAGAAGGCCGACGCTTGGAAATCGGACAAGAATCCGAACAAGACGACCCGCTGCTGCCGTCCCGGGGGCACCGGCAAGGAGACGCCCAACGACTCACCCGGCGGCGTCTGTCCGGTCGAGCCACGTCCGAGCTGCCCCCGCCCCCGCCAAACGACGATCTGTATATCGGCACCCTGGGGCTCGCCCTCGTGTTCGACGAAGAAAATGGCGGTGGTATCGGTGGGGGGGGTGGTGTTGGTGATGGTGATAGTAGTGGTGGTGGTGGTGGTGGTGACGATGGCGTTCGCGGTGGTGGTGGTGGTGGTGGTGGTGGTGATGGTGGTGGGGGTGGTGGGGGGGGTGGTGGTGGCCGCTTCGGGAGAATCGCGAAAGCTCCCTGGCCGCCGCGGTACGTCCTCGAGACCGTCGCCACCGGAGGCACGGGAGGGATGGTGATCGTGACGAGCGTGAACTGCGGCTACTTGGACATGGCCGCCAATTTTCTCCAGTCGGTGCGCCGGCACAGCGAGGCAAAGGTAAGAAGAGTAAAATATGGCCTATTTAGTCGGAAATCAAGACTGTTTTCGGTAGCGTCAAATTTCTCAGTTTGGATTTCTGTGTTTAGGCCATCTCTTATGGCAAACCGGTTATGGTTTCTGGAAATCGAGATTTCAGCAATTTCGCAGGCGTGTTTGAAAAGGGAAACGGGCGAATCGGGCCCGCTTTTCCTGAAGTCCTACCTGTCATTTTGCGAGAGGCTTGCAACGCCGTTTGCCGTTTCTTCAGGATATCATTTTGAAAAATTGTCGATACACTCCAGTTTCCTCCATTCAGTTTCGGATGCGATTTATCTGAAAAAGAGGCCATTTTGTCGGCTGAAATGTCGATATATATTTGAAAATGCCTTGTTGATTTTTTTGTCTGAAGAAGACAAGAATGTAAAAACCTCGAACGACACCCCTGAAGAAAAGAAAAATGGGTCTAGATACCCCTCCCCAAAATACTGCAAGTATTCTGTGAGGAGCGAGCCTGATTCGGTCGGGCTCCCGGTCTAAAATACGTGAAAGCACGTACCAGTATAAAACACAGTTTCGGGTAAGTCTTTCGGCTTTCAAAACCCACCCGTAAGAGATGCAGGAAAACATGACCGGAGAAATATTGAGTTTGTGCGCTTTATCCTTCCCTCGTTATTATGCCGCTCACAGCATTGTTCTGTCAGCCCTTACTCTTCAGCAGCATTTCTCCCAAACGTGGTTTCGCTTCCGAAGGGGTTGTATCCCCCAACCATCCCCTTGTTCGAAAAATGCCTCGTTTCGTTCGTAGCGTGGCCATGGACGAACGAGGTGACGTTTGCCAACAACGATAAAAAAGTGGCCAACAACCACCACTCCACAAACCTGTCGACAAAATAGCAAAGGGAGGCTTTTTCCCAACCGCGGGTTGGGCTGCCGAAGGAGATGAAACCCCCACAACCACCCCCCTTGTTCGAAAAACGCCTCGCAGGTTTTGTTCGTGGCCATGGACGAGGTGGCGTTCGACTACATGGATGACATGGCCCCGGGGTGTGTGGCCCTCATCCCGACAGGAGATTCGGTGAGATTCCTTCTTTTTTTTCTTCTTTTTTTTTCTTCTTTTTTTTCTTTTTTTTTTTTGTTACCGCCAAGGGTCTGTTGTTTCAGGTCACGGTACTCTGGGGGGTGCATTCCGGGTGCGTAACCGTTCGCGGGGATGCGGGTTCTCGCACAAGCGGTACAAGGGTGCGGTTTGTGCGTTTTTTATCGCTCGTTTTTTCTTTGCCTTCTTCTGGAACGGGGACGTTAATTAACCCCTTTTAGTACCGCAGTCCCGTTTTAGGGACAAACTACCGAGAATTTGACTGGATTGTCCCCGAAACGGAACTAACTGCAGCTCTAAAAGTTGTAACAAAAAGGTTAACCCCTTTAGAACCGCAGTCCCGTTTTGGGGACAAACTACTTGAAATTTGAGTGGTTTGTCCCCAAAACGGGACTCCGGTTCTAAAAGGTTAAGGTTGCCAAAATACCGAACAAACAGACCTGGCGTTTTCGGGAAGATCCGTATGCCATGGTTGGGTGCTTTCCAAAAATATTGCGTTGGAGTTTTTAGCGCCTCTCTCGTTTTTTGGAAGGCGGTCGAGCGCTGAAAAAGTGATCGCACCTCCAGTGCGATACACCCGCACCCTTTCGGTATTCGCTCTCGGGATACCCGGGTACCCGGGTACCTACCCGATGATTTACTCGTGGGCCACCCGAGTATCTATCTGGCTGTATACTCTAGGGGTACCCGGGTACCGACCCGATTGCGTGGTCTATATGGGTACCCGGGTACCTACCCGGTTGTTTACACTGGAGATTACGGGTACACCGGATACCTACCCTATTCTTTACTTTGGAGATACACGGGTACGTACCCGGTTATTAACTCTGGGGCCCACCCGGGTATGTATCTGGTTCTAGGCGTCGGGGTACCCGGTTACCTACCCGGTTATATAGTCTGGAGATACCCGGGCACCTACCTTATTATTTTTTCTCTGGGTACCCGGCAACCTACCCGATTTTTTACTCTGGAGATACACGGGTACGTACCCGGTTGTTAACTCTTGGGGGCAACCGGATCCTATTTTATTCCATACTCTTAGGGTACCAGAGTACCGACCCGATTATGTGCTATGGGCACCCGGGTTGCAGCTGACGTATTTCATACCTGGTATGTATTTCATATATATTTTTAATCCGTGCCTCTGTCCAAACGTAAAATCTCCGTCGAAGAAGTATGTTTTTTTTTTTTCAACACGTGGTGCCTGGTGTCTCCGGGAAAAAAAAAACGTCTTGTTTTTTATGCAGGCATTCCTTGTAGAGTACCAGGTAGAAGAAGTGCGAACGTCCCCCGTCCGCACGAAATTGTCCTTGATATAGGGGGATGGAACACTATCATCCCCTTGCAGGAGGCGTTCTGCGATAGGGGTTCACACCTAAACCGTCTGCGGCTCCCTGCTGTATGACCCCCAGAAGGTATATATATATATATATTGCGGAAGTCCACGGAGGGAAGAACATATTCTTGACATAATTCGACTGATGCTATATCATACACACGAAGAACATATTATTAATATAGTTCGACTGATGCTATATCATACACGCATCTCGTATACGTGTACGCACGCATTACGCCCAACAATGTAGAGCGCAAGTCACGCACTCGTCCGCCCTTCAATGGCGTCCGGTCAAGACGGCCGTAGCGGCTCATTTAACCCCCCCCCCCCCCTCCCCCCCCCCCTCCCCCCCCCCCCTCCCCCTCCCCTAAGTGTGATACCTGTAGTATCGTAAAACCCCTCGATAGGAAAAATAGGGGTTTCCAGTGCAGCGCGGAGAGCGTTGTGACTTCGAACAGGGGTGCGACCGTTTTTTTTAAGGGCTCGTTTTTTATATTTTTATATTTTTTGTTTTCTTTCTTTTTTTAAGGGCTCGTTTTTTATCTTTTTATATTTTTTGTTTTCTTTCCCCAGGAACTACAGCGAGTTTTTTTTTTTTTTGCCAAAATACCGAAGATCAAACAAAGGGTGTTTTCGAAGAGAATGATAGTAAACTTGGTCGAGAGCCTTTCCGAAAATCGTACCGGGGGGCGTTCGACTCTATCGATATCACTCTTGCCATCGTTGTCGAGTTGAAAAAATAAAAACGAGGGCTTAAGAAACGGCCGCACCCCCGTATGAGCTCAACTATATTTGCGAAGTACGTATTAGGCCGGCGTCCCCTACAGTAGTTGTACGTCGTATAGGTCCAATAGGTTCAAAACGGCGGCGAGGATTCTTTTCCCAGTGTATTTGGTAAAAAATTACGAAATGCGTCAGCTGTGAGTTCGACTGAGTCAAATAGTTGGCACTCAACTTCGCGAGCTGCGTTTATAATGCGTATCGTCTTACATCTTATCTTTTCTTTAACTTTACAAGTCGTATGATATAAGCCGTTCGGGCGCATTTTATACCAGGTGTGTAATTCCTTGCAGCGGAGGGTACATGTAGGCCAGTGGCTCCCATGGATTTGTTTTTGTGAAGATTCCACACGTGACGTCGATGGAAAGCCTCTGCCTGTCGCCAACCGCGTATTTCAGTTTGGACCGACACGGTTCATTTGTCGACTCCCGCGGTAGTTCTTATAACCCTTTTAGGACCGCAGTCTCGTGTTGGGGACAATTGGGGACAAATTACTTGGAATTTGAGTGCGTTGTCCCCAAAACGGGACTGGAGTTCTAAAAGGGGTTAAGATAAATACTTCGAAGTATAGGCCTAAAACTGGGTGCTTTGGTGCTTAGTTTGGGTTTTATTGGCCATGTGGGCCTCCGTGACAGTACGCGCAATGGAAGTATCACACACGGCCTTGCAAATATGAGTATCGACGAAATCCTCGATCTCCCAGCTGTTGTTGTTTCATAAATATTAATTTAGTATATGCAAGACCTACGCCAATGGGACAGCGAAGTTTCAGTAAAAAGCATGAATTTCAAAGATACCCGCCAATTTTTTTCAGAACACGCTTCCTATGGGCCACGTAAAAAAAAAAAAAAGTTCCTAACTTTTGGAAAAGCCCGAAAAAAGCAAATCTGAGGCCGATGTTGGACCAACATCGGCTTGAGAAAAACTCGGGGCGATCTTTGGTTCGAAGCGGCGAGATTCCGAGTCCTCGACAGACATCGATCAACAAAACCAACGATTGCGTCATGAATTCTGAACGGAGTGCGCTCTATAGGGGCTCCGACCCACCCTAGGGTCACCGTCTTCACACCATGGCCGGTGTCCTGTGGCGGGAGCTGATCAGGCGCATGATAAGAAAACATTTGGCCGCTGGTTTGCGCAAAACAGAAGACAAAACTTCTCCATCCGTCTCGAACGGCAAAAAATAGACTCTTTTTCAGGCTTGAGAAGATACCGCAGGACGCCGCCGGCAAGCTCTCGCCCCCTAGATCATGGATCCACCTGACATCTTCGAGGCCGTCATCTATATTCGTTGACCTTGCCAGATACCGAGCGGGTTGGCCGTGGGCTGAGTCTATGTCGAGATCGAGCGTCGATCGTCGCACGAGCTGGTTTCGATCACCGTGTTGACAAGTTGCTACCAGAAAAACACAAATTGCGCCGCCTGCAGCCGTTGGGGGAAAAAAAAAGAAAAGATCAAACATTTTTCTCTTTTTTTCCCACAGCGGCGGTACGAGAAATTTTTCGGCTGTTTTTCTAAAGCGATATATTTAAAAAAAAAACTTTCGAACTTCGCGTTTCCGTTGGCATAGGTCTAAGGAGGCATTTATTTCCCAGAGGGGCTATTTTTTTTAAATTCCGCGAACGGCAAGAGTTTGGCGAACGGCGCGTCGGCTTGCGAGCGCGGGCGAGAGTGTAACTCGTAACCCGCACCCCCGGTAGGGGTAGGGGTACGGGCCATCGAAGCATCATACCCCAACAGATGCACGCACAGCTTGCAAGCATCGGCTTCCTTCGACGAAACCCTCGAATTTGGCAGCTCTCTGATGTTTGTGTGAGCGCGGTTGTGTGCGTGTGTGCGTGTGAATGTGTGTTTTTCCAAAATAATACCTGGTACCTGGTGTTATTTTAGCTTAATATCAATATTTATACATACCTGAAGGGTTGATGTGCCGCTTTTATTTTATTTTATTTTATTTTTATTTTTTTTCAGTCTTTTATTATTACTTCATTTTTTTTTTTTTACCCGTGCACGTCCAGACAATTGATGTGTTGTTTTTTTTTTAAATTGTTTTTTCTCCCTGTTTTTTTTTTTTTTTTTTCATGTTCATCTTCCAGTTTTTTTTTTTTTCAACCCTTGGTACATATTCATACTTACGGTGCCGTGCTTTCGTTTCCTCTGGCTGGCTGGCTGGCTGGCTGGCTGGTTGGCTGGCTGGCTGGCTCCCTCGGCAGGGGCGACACCGAGCTATCAAGGCCGGTCGGTGGGGGGACGGCATCTTCAAGAGGGAGACGGTGGTACGGCCGGACATACTCCTGTCCATCCTGGGCCTGGGCTACAAGGTTCTCTGGACAGACGTGGACATGGTCTGGCTGGGGAACCCCTTGCCCTTCCTGCCCAACGGGGGGACGAACGAAGCCGGGGTAAGCGCTGGGGGTGGGGGGGTGGGGTGGCGGCATAACAGAATGACGCCGGGGTAAGCGCTGGGGGTGAGGTGAGGGGGGGGTGGGGGGTGGCGGTGTAACAGACCTCCCTAAGACGGCAGGGGGGCCTTTGCCGTGTCCTTGACGACGCCAATAGGTACCGGGTATACGTAGTGTACCAGACAACGTATATACCTGGTGCCATTTTCTGCTGTTTTATGATTTTTGTCGTGGTCCGTCCTGACGTTTTTTTTTTTTTTTTTTTTCCTCTTCATATTGATTGTTTAAAAAAAAAAAAGACGCGCGGCGAAGCTTGCGCTGGGGGTCGAAACGCCTCCTCCTGGACGAGGGTCAGGATTGAGGGTTGGGTCAAAACACCTTGTCGTGAGGTTTGTTGCGAAACAGATTTCTCGCCCAAGAGCCCCAAAAAAAAGTAACCCCCCCCCCCAAAAAAAAACAAACTTGATATACCAGGTACCAGGTAATGTTTTTTTTTTTCTGGTATGATTTGCGTGCCCAAAGGCCGCCTCAACAAGGGGTGCAGTTGGTATGTAGCCCCTTCTGAACATTCTGGGTTAGGACTGCAGTCTTGATTAGGGGATGAATCATTTTATTTCCGTGTGCTTTGTCCCCAAAACGAGACTGCGGTCTTGAAAGGGTAAAGAGAGGAAAGTTAATGACCCCCCTCCCCCCCCAAAAAAACAAAACAAAATTGCCGAACCCAGCAACAGCCACTCGCGTGAATGTAGGGGAAGGTACACGTTGGCGCCCGAGTTAATGACGATACAGGGAGGGAGAGAGAAATAGAGAAAAACGAGAGCTGAAAAGAAGAAAACGATCGCGCTCTTGTCTCGTACGAATATTGCCAACACGGACGAGCATAGTAGCCAGGACCCATCATACTCCCAAAGCCTATATACTCCACTGGTTTTACCTACGGCACGAGCGCAACGTGTCTCTTTTTTTTTTTCTTCTTCTTTTTTGTTAATCCTCCCCCCAGGTTGGTAAAAACAAAGCTTAAGGTCACCACACTCCCCAAGTTTAAAAATCGTGTCGTGTGCCGTCAATTTAGCCTATATAGCTCCCGTTGCAGCATCAGAGCAATCTGCTGTTGCTACTGGCGCTTGGGCACGTTGACCCGACCTCAATGACCCCCGAGAGGGGCAGGTGCGGCGGAGATAGCCACCCTGGAGTGGCACCCCCCCCCCCCCCCGCGTAGCGTGGGACTCGCGCGAGCTCACCCCACTAACAAAAAACCTACGGTCAGGCTATGAGGCCTTCCCGCTGGACTTGGTCCGGTTGCGGTTCACCTTACCCGTTCGGGCGTGATCATAAACCCGTACTGCAGGGCGCTCACGATCATCAAGGCTATCGTTGTGCTGGTTGCCTGAAGGACAAGCGGTGTCAGCGCGATCGAGGGGGAACGGTACGTAAGGGACGTCAACTTTCTGCATCCCCCCCCCCCCCCCCCACCCCCTCGTGTAGGTTGGGTTGGCGTCGGTTGGCAACGACACGGTAAAACATGCCGCTCACTACGTGCTTGAGCTAGACAACCAGGGTACTTTTGTTTGTTTGTTTGTTTGTTTTTTTTTGGCTGTCGTCCACAGCTGGTTGTCGAGTTCGATCGTTTTGTGCGAGGTAAGGAACCTTTACTCCGCACAAGGGGATTGATCGTATCACGTCGTGTTCAAGTAAGGCGCTCAAGAGTCAGTTACGTAGTACTCCCATTGCTGTCTCTGGAAATGCCTACACCGAAAACGAAATCGACTCATTGAAGCTGCCACTCGTGTGCAAAGTCCGTAGGATGCAGCTCATCACCCTTCCTGTGACTCGCCAGATACCTCACGGCCCTTCGCGCTTGGTGCAAGCAATGTCTGCCTGGCCGGTGAAAACCCGACATGCTCCGTCCCGGCGTTGTTGGGATGCGAGGGTCTATGGTCATACGACTGCGGCCATGCGCGAGATCGAGTACATCTCTCCTATCGAGTACCCCCCCCCCCCCCCCCCCCCCCCACCCACCCACCCCCCACCCCCCATTTTTACCCACTATATACGGACTTGGTGAGGTCCGGTACCGTATCTCTTCTGATTCGATCCGAAGGGACGTTGGAACCTACGCGAGGGGGGCTCGAAACCCTGACATTGTCAAGAGGGGTTACCTACCTACCTACCTACCTACCTACCTACCTACCTACCTACCTACCTACCTACCTACCTACCTACCTACCTACCTACCTACCTACCTACCTACCTACCTACCTACCCTACTTACTGCTACTCTTGATACCAAAGAGTTTGTGATTTAAAAAAAAACGCACGCACGCACACACACACACACACACACACACAAAGGTACACCAGGTATATGCCTGCGTTTTGTGGACGTCGTATATACGTTAGCCCTCCAGGAAATCAACTGCCGCTAGCTCGAAAGGGGTCATATAGCTCGGATAGACGTATCATACAGATCAAACAGATCATGATATATCTATCCCTTGTAGACCATCGAGTTTCTCGCCTGCCGTTGCGGGAGGTTATGGGAGTACATGTTTGCGTGTGTGGAGGTGGTATTTACTGTTCCATGGTCGCGTAAGACCTCGTGGGACGGGTCCGGTTGGGTCACCTTACCCGACCCCCTTGAAGATGCGTGAGGCTTGGAAGACCTCCTGGCCCGACCCGACGACCCGCGGGTCGTGTCGCGACCCGTGGGCAGCCCTGTTATTACGGGGGACCATAGTCAATGGGACCTATGGTTTACATAAAAACCTATATACTTGACCATTTTTACTAACAATATCTGGTCCTATTAACTATGGTCCCCCGTAATAGTATCTACGTTTTGCCCTTCAGCCAGCTCGAAAGGGGATCCCCCTGTTACCCTTTGCACCCTCGGTTGTATAGATAAATATATGATATGTTTAGTAGATCATCTACTGCTGTAGTTCCTCGCCCGCATATCACGGCGACGCCTTCTACAGGGGCGCATATTAGATAGGACCTGCCTTGCACCAAAAAACCTTTTATATTTGGTCCTATTTACCACGGCCCGGAATGCGGGTGAGCGGGGTTTCCAGATGTGTTTCTGGAGGGGAACAAAAAAAAAGGTCTGCCGTCAACCGCGCGTTTCAAACCCTCAAACCCGACAGCGTTTTTCGAGCGGTGTAGGTTTTGAGACACAACGCACAAGCGGTGGTTGCTCCGAGCTTTTGATGCTACCGCTACAACCGATACAATGCAGGGTACATGTGCTACTTAGCACATGTAGTGTACGGGTTGCGTTCGAAGCTTGGGAAGAGGGGCGGCGCCTTGTGCTGTGAGCAATGCTCTCGTGTAGCGTGTAACATGTGCGGAAGATGGAAGAGGGCCGTGCCTTGTGGGGGTGACGCCTTACGCTCTTGTAAAGCGATGCCGTAAAGGGGTCGTGCCACATGTCGTGTACAGATAGATCGTGATCTGGAGATAGATCGTCTAGTTCTTCAGCTGCCGTTGTGAGAGGTTGTGCAGGATCTGCCTTGTAGGGGCGGTGCCTTATATTCTTATTCAGCAATGCCTTAAAGGGGTGATGCCATATGTCATGAACAGATAGATCATGATCTGCAGATCATCTACGGTAGTTCCTCGCCTGGATTTCTTCAAGGCTGTGCGGGATCTGCCTCATATGGCACACATCTAACCCAGGAAACATGTGCTGTCAATTGTAGATCATGCGGCTTATACGGGGCGCACCCGGCAACATAAGTTACTAGCTGTAGTTATGGATCGCATCAGACACGGTCGGGAATAGATTATCTATGTGCCTTGGAAGGATCTAGGTAATGGAAGTGGTAATCGACCGTCCATCGGCTATAGATCAACATCATACTCGTACACGGTCGGTGAAAGATGATCTATCCTCCTTGAAGAAAGGGTCTAGATCATCATGGAAGTGGGAATCGACCATCTGCTAACTGTTTATCACGTCATGGACGATCGGGAATAGATGATCTATTTGCTTCAGAAGGATCTAGATCATGGAAGGACGCGTTCTACGATTATTGGTAGCACATTTCCGCTGAAACTCAGAAAACGTTTCTTTACCCAAAAATCGTCGGAATGCCAATCTTGTTTTGAAAAATGACGTTATTGCCAACTCGGGCCATCGGAGTATTTCATCGGGAAGCAATTTATGTTTTTGCTGGAGTCATTTTTCGGGTGGGGTATGGAGCCCCTAAAGTGAGGAGCCTCAGAACATTTCAGGTGAATCTCTATCGTAGAAGAACGCCTCGAAGTGGGAATCGACTATCCACTAGTAAGAGCTGTAGATCCCCCCATACACACGGTCGGGAACAGATCATCTATCTGCTTCGAAGAAAACGTCTACGTAGATCATGGGAGTGGGAATCGACCATATGCCCGAAGGCGTGATATTGTCTAGAAATGCTCGCGTTGGTTGCTGAGTCGAGGGCGTGAGTTAGATGATTGCACCGCCCTCTGCGCGGAAAGAGAAGAGGACCGCTTTGATGTGTGTTTGTGTGTATGTTTTTTTTGCAGGGGATACGAAAACATTTCAGCCGCGGAGCCCTAAATCAAACACCAGGGAACGCCCATAAGACACGTCCGCACGCACCTTCTCCAAAACTTGGGTTGGGCTGTGCCGGGTGTTGGGCCGGGTGTTGGGTTGAGTTGGGCTTGTCGGGTCGGGTCGGGTCGGGTCGGGTCGGGTCGGGTCGGGTCGGGTCGGGTCGGGTCGGGTCGGGTCGGGTCGGGTCGGGTCGGGTCGGGTCGGGTCGGGTCGGGTCGAGTCGAGTCGAGTGGGATTGGGTGGGTCGGGTCGAGTCGAGTCGAGTGGGATTGGGTGGGTTCGGGTGGGTTCGGGTTGGATGACCCTGGTCTCTGTCTCCACCGTGCACGAAGCGAAGAACACTGGGGTTCTTCTATTTCTGAGAAAACTTTACACGCGAGTCCCAACGAGTACTCGCTCAGCAGGCAAACCTGAAACAAGGGATAGAAGAAAGTGACCCTAACTTGAGTGTGAGAAGGGCAGAAGGGCAGACCCGTGGCGGCGCTGACGGATTTTTTTGTACGAGAATACGACGCGAGGGAGCTGTTCATCCCTGTAGTTTCAGAGCTTTTTCGGGGGGGGGGGGGGGGGGGGGGCATAGTAAATAGGACCTACGGTACACACAAAAACATACCTGGCATATACCTCGGTATTTTTTTTAACCAACAATATTCGGTCCTATTTACTATGGCCCCCCTGTTGTAGCTCGGTTACCGTTTATCCCTGTCCCTTACGGATTGGCCTTCCTCCCCTTCTTTTTCTTTTGTATTTTTTTCTAGGCTAGGTTGCGAGGTGTTGCGGGTTGTGCTGGGCTGTGAAAACGCAACCCTGCTCATCACTCACTGAGCCTGTATGCTGGGGGGGGTCTTGATGGTATTTCTCCCTGGGAGGTGGGGGGGGTCTTGATGGTATTTCTCCCTGGGAGGTGGGGGGGTCTTGATGGTATTTCTTTTTCGAGACGTCGTTATCTTCATGGCGCTTGCGTCGAGCAAAGCCCGGTAACTATTTGTTCCTTTGAAGGGCATGTGCCCCGTTTGTTTTCGCCGATTTATGCCACGTGATCTTTAACAGGGGCACCACGGTAACATAGGACCAAATATTTTTCAGTAAAAATAGCGAAATGTATACCAGGCAGGCTTTTGGCTGTACCGTAGGTCCTAGTATTTAATATGGCCCTCCGCATTACGAGTACGTGTACCTGTTTTTTATTTACCTGCACTACTGTCGTTCTCATTTTTTTTTTTTTTTTTTTTTTCGTTTGTTTATCTCAGGCCGAGGTTATGCTCCAGGTTGATGGCAAGCGTGCCAACAAGTGCACCTGCTTCATGTACCTGGAGGACACACCCAACGCGATGCAGCTGCTGGACATGTGGAAGCACGAGATCGTCAGCACGAGGGCGGAGCAGAATCAGGTGCGGGCCTTGGGTGGCGATCGCGAAGCGCGAAGGTAGCCAAATGGAGTAGGTGGGGCTTAGGAGAGATGTACTCGATCTCATGCATGGCCGTAGTCGTATGGCCATAAGACCCTCGCATCCCTATATACAATGCCGGGATGGAGCGTATCGGGTTTTCCCCCGACCAGGCAGGCATTCGCTGCTTATTGCACCAAAATCGCGAAACGAAACGTTAGGTGTTCGGCGAGTCGCATCATGGGTGACCTGCCTTAGGGGCAGGCAGAGTTTTTTTTGTTTTTGTTTTTTGGGGGGGGGGAGTTGGAGGGGACGTGAGTGGCCAGAGAGGGAGGGGTTTGCAGGGAGGGGAAAGGCTGCGTTGTGATTCAGGAGCACCCGGGGTTATTGGGGGAGGGGGCGGTTCGGTGGTGAGAGGTAAAAAGCGAAGGGGGAAGGGGAGGTTGGGAGGCGGGGAGGTTGTCCACTAGTCTTGTTTCGATGGAGTCTCTTGATCGTTTTTTTTGAGGGGGGGGGGATCTGGAGGGGATGGAGCGCCGGAGGAGATATCGGTTATGGGAGTTGTAGAGAGGTGTGGTTATGGACAAAAGGACCGGTGCTTGGCGAGAAAGGGACGGTTTGGTTCACTTTTGGCCACCTTTATCCTGGCCAAGCGCGTGATGGCCTCCCTCGTTCTCGCCGTCAACCATTTGGAGGGAAGCGTTCGTCGGGGCTGTGACTCACCGTAGGGGTTTTGTAGAGTCCGCGGCGTCTCATTCGGTCGCCACGTTTGTATCTATATAGATGCCCCTCGTTAACCCCTCTAGGGCCGCAGTCCCGTTTTGGGGACAGACGACGTGGAATTAGAGTGGTTTGTCTCCAACAGTGGCACTGCAGCCCTAAAAGGGTATCACGAATACCTGTCCCAGCGAGCGACCGCTTGTTCAGGTGCAAGCCACGGGCCCTGTCTGTTCGCGTGTCCTACCAGGCTGCCAGCACCGGTCCGTGCGGTATCCATTTGGTAGTCCCACAAGGCGCGATCAACCAAACAGTGCCCGCTGCTGCTGTCGAAGCAAGCTATTTTATACGTACTACTGATACGTACTCAGCCAAAGAATGTGAACCATAACGCCTAACTCTCTCTACAACAACAAACTCCAGATAAGTACAATATCGGTTCCCGATCTCTACTAATCTTTTCCCTAAAAGGCCACGGATGTACTCTCTGTGGAAATCTGTCGTCGGGTAGGCGCGGGCACGTAGTGGAGGCTTTCGCCAAAAATTTACGAGTCCTTTGGAACTATTACGGGGGCCCGTAGTTAGTAGGACCTACGGTACACACAAAAACCTATGTATTGCCCTACTTTCAGTAACAATGTTTGGTCCTATTTACTATGGTCCCCTCCGTAATACCAGGTGTGTACACACGAAGGTGGGGCGGTCTTGAAACGAGACCCGGTTTTCTAATATATGTATACCTGGTACCTGGTACCAGGTAATATATTATGTGCCAGGAAACTGCTAGTAAATGATCGTCTGAATCGCACGAGAGACGTCTCGCCTGCCTCTCTCTCTCTCTTCTTTGTTTTGGGGGCCGAATAAGTTGCTCCCTATCAAGGCGGCGTCGTTTGCTTTTTTGTGCCGGCGGTCTTGTTTCGAGCTAGGTTGTCCCTGAAGGAGACCCCCCCCCTGGTTGTTAGATCACTTGAACGAGGGTAGAGAACCTTTACTCCGCACAATTGGGAATGATCGTATCACGTAGCGTAGTGTTTAAGGTAAGGCACCCAAGAGGCAGTTACATACTGTAGTACCCCATTGCTGTCTCTGGAAATGCCTACACCGGAAATTAAATCAACTCATTGAAGCTGTCGTCCATATGCAAGTCCGCCTCAGAAGCGGTTCTTAGTATTAATAGGATGCAGCTCGCCCTTCATGCGACTCGCCGGACACCTCACGGCGCTTCGCGCTTGGTGCAAGCGATGTCTGCCTGGTCGGTGTAAACCCGACATGCTCCGTCCCGGCATTGTAGGGATGCGTGGGTCTATGGTCATACGGCTACGGCCATGCATGAGATCGAGTACATCTCTCCTATCGAGTACCCCCTTCCCTCCCCCCCCCCCCCCCCCCACCGCCTCCATATATGTGGTGCGCCTCAATCGCGCGGGCTGTAGGCGCTTGTGAGAGCTGTAGCGGTCCGCAAAAGAATGAAGCGCAAAAGTTCAGTCGGGACGTGTTTGAGCGTGTGTGTTTTTGCTTGGTCTAGCTGTGGTTCCCCCAGCGAGCTTTCACCGCTATTTGTTGTGACGGCTTGAGGCACCTCAAATGTTGAGGTTGTTGTTGCAGGTCTGCGTCGAGAAGCGTGGGCGTAACAACGACAAAGTCTGCACCCGAACCACATCCATACGTCAGACGAGGGACCACAAGAAGGTGGTATACACCCGTTCTCTGCCACACGAAGAACGTTTCGAAACCGGCCGAACGTCCACAAAAACGCCAGCGTGTCTGGAAATAAAAACGTTCGGCGCGACATGACTTGCACCGGAGCAAATGCCCAGACATTAGAGTCACCCGGAAACCCGGGGACAGGGGGGGGGGATACGGGGATGGGGAGTCTCGATAAGGATTCCGTTGCCCTCATCAAACGTTTTTGGCAAGCTGCAGTCCCGTTTAGAGGGAAAAAGTAGGTGTAAAAATTTAGTGTTCCGTCCCCAGAATGGGACTGCGGTTTCGCACTCGCTATTATTCTGGGCGCAAACTACTTGGAACTAGAGCGGGAAAATTATGGCCGCAGTACACAGGGATTACCCCCCCTGCCCCCAACCCCTCCCCCCCCCCTCCCTGCTTTACCCATCAATTTTTTTTCACTCCTCCCCCCCCCCCCCCCCTCCATCTCGAGAAAGGGATGCGTGGTCAATGGTCAAAATCACTAAGGAAAGCAACGAATGAGTACCCCCCCCCCCCCCCCCCCCCCCCCCCCCCCCCCCCCCCCCCCACCCCCCCCCCCTCCACTCCCGCCCTGCCCTCGCCATCCGTGCGGCAACGATGGGCCTTCGGCCTTTCCCAGGCGGCCTTCCAGCGACCCTTGGTGGAGTTGGAAAAATCTGGGCTGCGGCTGGCATTTTTCCGGAGGAGGTATGTATGTACCAGGTATCATACACAGTACATGCGCTTCGAGGAAGCCTATTAGTAGCAGGGTTTTGTTTTGACGCATTGTATTTATCTATTGATACTTAGCGCCCCCTTGTTATTGTGTAGGATAAAAAGTGTCGGAAGGTATGTTGTGGTTGTAAGCGTGCATCCTTGATTCGGGGAGCTATCTGTCTGTCTGTCTCGTCTGTCGGCGTGTCTTGTCTTGCCTGTCTGTGTGTGTTGTATTGTCTGCCTATCTGTCTGTCTGTCTGTGTATTTTTCTTGTCTTGTCTTGTTTTGTCTTGTCTGGTCTTGCTTGTCTGTTTGTCTGTGTGACTCGTCCTGTCTGTCTGTCTTTCCTGTCTTGTCTGTCTGTGTGTCTCGGATTGTCTGCCTGCTTGTCTTGTATTGTCTGCTTGTGTGTCTTGTCTTGTCTTGTCTTGTCTTGTCTTGTCTTGTCTTTTCTTGTCTTGTCTTGTCTTGTCTTGTCTTGTCTTGTCTTGTCTTGTCTTGTCTTGTCTTGTCTTGTCTTGTCTCGTCTCGTCTCGTCTTGTCTTTCCTGTATGTCTGTCTGCCTTGCGGTCTGTCTCTCTGTCTCTCCCTGTCTCGCTGCCTCTCTTCATCTCCGTCTGCATTTCTCTCTCCGCATCTATCTACGTACCGTATACGGGTATCTGTGTGCACACCTGTCTGTCTGTCTGTCTGTCTGTCTGTCTGTCTGTCTGTCTGTCTGTCTGTCTGTCTGTCTGTCTGTCTGTCTGTCTGTCTGTCTGTCTGTCTGTCTGTTTGTCTGTCTGTCTGTCTGACTGACTGGCTGCGCACTTATCCCACGTCTGGACAACCATCTCCCGCCTCTCGCTCTTGCAACCAGCTCATGCCTCCTGGCTCCAAGTACTTCAACGACGGCTACGTTGCCATCGACAAGCCCGCCGATCGAGACAAGGTGCTCGTCGTCCACAACAACTGGATAATCGGGCACGACCCTAAGAAAGAACGGTTCCGCAGCAACGGCCTCTGGGAGGTGGACGATTGGGAGTTCCCAACGTGCCAACGCAGGAGGAGGAGGGAAAGGGTGTGAAGTGAGACAGTGCTACTGCAATTTTGTCGGGGGGGAGGAGGGGGGAGGTGGGGCGTCATCCCGGGGTGTCAATATATAAAGGCGTTTTTCTCATGGATCACGTCGGAGGCAATGCCAATGAAGAACGGTTTCGAGATTTTTGAGTTGTGGGAAGGAGGGAAACTGGGAGCCCCCGACGTGTGAACGCAGGACGGGGAGGAGGGTGTGAAGTGACCCAGCAGTGCTGCTGCAATTTTTGGCAGACGGAGGGGGCGGGGGGTGGGGGTGGGGTACCGGGACATCATCCCGGCGGTGTCAACTTAGTAGTGTTTTTGTCGGATCATCGCCCACGACGCCAATGGGAACGGTCTCGAGGCAGCGGTCTGCGTGGGAAAGCGGACGATTAGGAACCCTCTTCTTATTGTATACGCAGGACGAGAAGGACGGTGTGAAGTGACACAGTGCTACTGCAATTTTTGTCGAGGTTGGGGGGGGGGGGTGAGGTGGAACATCATCCCCAGGGTGTCGGCGGATTAGGCGTTTGTTTGGGATCATCGCACCCAGCGCCAATGGAAACGGGTTCGAGACAACGGTCTGCGTGAAGTGGACGACCCCCAGCACATCCACGCAGGGGGGGAGGAGGAGGAGGAGGAGGAGGGTCTGCAGGGACACAGCTGTGCTGCTGCAGTTTGTGCGCGCGCGGGGGGGGGGGAGGGGGGCACTGCGAGTTCATCCCCGGGTTGTCGACGTGGAAGGATTTATTTGTGAGAAAAATGACGTCGCGGTAGTAGAAAGAGGGGGTGAGCAAAGTAGGGCAGTACTAAGGAAATATAGCCCGGAGGGGGGGAAGGGCATACTCAAGTTCATCCTTGGGATGTCAACGGAGAGGGTGTTCATGTTTCTTTGCGGGGTGATCGGGGACGCCGGCAGAGGAGTAGGAGGGGGGGGGGGGTTGCGTTGGTGCAAACACTATCCCGACAGTACAGTGGGGGGAGAGGGGGGGAGGGATATGGCGTTTTGTTTTTGTTTGGGCGGGGTTGATCGCGAACGCCGGAGGAGGAGGAGGTGAGTGCAGAGACTGCTCCTGAGATTAAGACCCTAGCCGGAGCGCGGCACCAACAATTTTTCCCCTTCGGTTCAAAGTAGAATACGTATTTATTCGGAATATTGAGAGAGTTCCGCGGAGGAGGGGTTGATGAAACTACAACTGGAACCTTTCTATTTCCCTTGTGGGTGCTCCCGGCGCAGCGCATTGGGAGTTCCTACCGTGCTGACTGAGATGGCGTTCGACCCTGAAACGTTCGGGGACGCCGCAAGACGGTGAGGTTATGACACCCCCCCCCACTAGCGAGGGATGTGTTATGTTCGTACATAGGAGACCGGCAGTGGTTTGGGTCTGGTAAGGCCTCTTATGATGTTTGGGCGTGTGCGTTGGGTTTTGTTGTGTGTAGGAAGGGGTGGACAGTGGGGGGGCTCACCCAACGGTCCCGTGCAAGGAGCATAGTACGGCGGTGGTACCGGGTGATCACCTGCAAGAAGGATGCTACGGCGACGGTTTGGGGGCGCACCTGCCAGAAGGCTGCTACGGCGAAGGCACGGGTGCTCACCTGCGAGAAGGATCCTACGGCGGCGGTACCGGGTGCGCACCTGCAAGAAGGATCCTACGGCGGCGGTAGGAGGTGCACTTGCAAGTAGGATGCTACGGCGACCGTACGGGTGCTCACCTGCAAGAAGGGTGCTACGGCGGTGGTACCGGGTGCGCACCTGCAAGAAGGATCCCACGGCGACGGTACGTGTGCCTGAACGATCTTAGTGCCACCGTACGGGTGCTCACCTGCAAGAAGGTTGCTACGGCGACAGTACGGGTGCTCATCTCCAAGAAGGATCGTATGGCGGCGGTACCGGATGCGCACCTGCAAGAAGGATCCTACGGCGACTGTACGGGTGCTCATCTGCAAGAAGGGTGATACGGCTGCGGTACGAGGTGCTCACCTGCAAGAAGGATGCTACGGCCACGGTACGGGTGCTCACCTGCAAGAAGGATCCTACCGCGATGGTACGGGGTGCTCACCTGCAAGAAGGATCCTACGGCGGCTGTGTGGGTGATCACCTGCAAGAAGGATGCTACGGCAACGGTACAGGGTTGCTACGGCGGCGGTACGGATGCGCACCGTTTTGCAAATTTCTGGGCCTGTTCACTCGAGGAAGCTCTGTAGGGTTGCTACGGCGGCGGTACAGATGCGCACCGTTTTGCAACTTTTCTGGGCCTGTTCACTCGAGGGAGCTCTGTATATCACGAACATTTTTGCTTTGTTTTTTTTAAAAGAAAAAACCGACAGGAAGTACATTTTGTTTTTTGCCGACGATCGATCAGTCCCATGGCCTACTGCCGGTAGTATAGAAATATATTATGTTTGTTTGGTAAAATACAACATTAGGGTGGGTAGTATTAGGGGTAAACGAAAAAATTATGTTTCGGGGAGGGGGGGAGGGTTTGACGTTTTTTCCGGGGTATCGATGGAGACGGCTTTTGTTTGTTAGTTGAACAATTTTGGAGGCCGAGGAAGAAAAAATAAGTTGATAAAGATGGCCCCATTGTTTATGTATCCGGGGGGGGGGGGGGGGGGGGGGGGGGGGAGGGGGGGGCAGGGGCGCAACACGAAGTGGCTACCCCCGGGTTTGTAGCGGAGAACATGACTTGTTTGGATGTTACGTGTGCGGCGTGAGAGGGAGGGGGGGAGGGAGGGAGGGAGGGAGGGAGGGAGGGAGGGAGGGAGGGAGGGAGGGAGGGAGGGAGGGAGGGAGGGAGGGAGGGAGGGAGGGAGGGAAACTTGATAAAGACCCTTCACTGGCAGCGCAGTGCCGGTGGAAGTGGAGAACAGGTTTTCTGTGGATGCCACGTGTACGGCGTAGGCGAGAAGGAGTTCAACAATGACGCTCCACTGATGGTGTAATGCCGAGTAATTGCGGGGGGGGGGGTGTACTCGATAGAAGAGATGTACTCGATCTCATGTATAGCCGTAGTCGTATGACCATAGACCCTCGCATCCCTACAATGCCGGGACGGAGCGTGTCGGGTTTTCACCGACCAGGCAGACATTGCTTGCACCGGGGGGAGGGGGGGGGGGGGCACCCCTTTTGTTTTTCCTTGATCATGCAACCACTGATCACACACTCCTTTCGAGGTGTAGGGTTGTTTTTCTGCTCCCCCAATAGTCGGGTGTTCGTTACGTTGGCCCCTTATGTGAGGGTGGGGGTAGGAGAGGGGATGTGGTGGGGGTAGGAAAGAGGATGCACTCAATTTTTGGTGCTTGCCTTAAGTCATTTGACCATCGGCAGCGTACCGTTTGTTAGACTGATCACCTAGGCGGTGGGGAGAAGGGGGGGGGGGGGGGAGGGGCTGGGGTCCTGTCCCCGGGGTGTTATACCCTTCACCGCCGTATAAAAGGGATTCTAGTATAAGTTCAGTTTGTTTATTCTCCGAGAACGGAGTCTAGTTTTGAAGGGCTATGATGGCGTATCTTTTGTTATAGTTTTGGGTGTGCTGGAGGAGGGAAGAAAGAGGAGGGGGTCGCCGAATAGATACACCCGGAACCTATTATAGTATCAAATAGTTTGTTTCCGAAAACGGAGTCTAGCTTTGAAGGGTTACGGAGGCGTTTTTTGTTGATGGAAGTTATGGGTGTGCCGGAGGAGAAGGGGGGGGGGGGGGGCAGGAGGAGGCTGTCGATAAAAAATGCATCCGGAACCTATTCTGAGTTTGTTTCCGAGAACGGTGTTTGGTTTTGAAGGCTTACGGAGGCGTTTTTTGTTTATGGAAGTTCTGGGTGTGCCGGAGGAGAAGGGGTGAGCAGGAGGAGGGGGTCGACTACTAAGTACGCCCCGCGGGAAATGTAGACGACGGGCGGAGGGGGGTACACTCGAAGCGTTTGCACCACGGAGGTGCCTTTGCAATTTGCCAGTGTAACGACCACAAGGACGACGATTTTAGTCGTGTGGTAAGCAGGAGGAAGACGGCGCGGTAATACGTACACATTCAATAGTTTCCGTGTACGTACGCTAGAGTACCGGCAGATTCGTCTGTTTTATTAGGCGGGAAATTAACTAGTGTTTTTTTCCCCTACGAATAATACTATTACTGCTGTTGTTTTTTCGCGAAAATATATGATATATATCTATATTTCCCCCGTTTTTGTTTTTTTGGTTGTTCTTGCTTTTTTTTTTTTTTTTTTTCCCGAAAACGTCTCGAAACGGCGGGAGAAGAAGTGGAGAGGGTATGACGCTGAGGGGTAACCCGGTTACCGATCATCATGTAGCCGTGGTCTGTAAAAATGCGCCTTGCTGTATTGCCACCTACCGTACCAGGTGTGGGTAAGTGGTTCAGCTTCGGGCGAGAGTTTTTATCCGGCAGCCGCTTTTTCGTCAAGTTGTTGTTTGTCCCGCCCGCGTTGTACCCCTCTCTTTAAATGTTAATCGGGGAACTTTTCGCACGCAAGAGTTTTGAGGGGACCTTGCCGAGCCTTAACCGACTTTCCGCTCAGCAAAATGTCATCTTTTTGTGCTGCCATGTTGATGATTCGAGATGTACAGGTTTTCGCTGTAAAGGGGGGTTTGTGCCGGTTGTTTTTGTTGAGGCCCAGCACAGTAAGTGGTACCAGGCACTCGTGTTGCCAGGTATGCGCGCGCAGATAGATAGATGTCGTCGTTTTTTTTTTTTTATGTTTCGTATGCTTTTTTTTTCTTCTTGCAGAGTTAATTCGGTTGTACACAATTTTCTCACATTTTTGTTTTTCTCTGGTTGTGCGTGTTTGTTTCCCTTCGGCGGTTTGATTTTGCCCGCTTCCCCGCTCAGCAGTTATGCCGAGAGTAGAACTTGGTACTAGCTTCGGTGCTGCTGCTGTACGTTTCCAGCTCGTCTGTGTACCTGGTCCCTGGTCAATACGTGTTAGGTTTATATATTTTGCTTGTATTTATGTGTTTCCGCGCGTTTTGACCCACCGTGCAATGTGAGTATGAGAAGTGTTTTAGCATAGCAGGCTGCCTTTCGGAGGTCACTAGTAGCTAAACATGTGGAGAGTTGCGTAGCCGTTTGTTTTCTCTGCGGGTGCAATATTGGGTCGCCGGGGGCCCTGCGCTTACTTGCTCCCGAGTATATATCATGAAATATGGTGGTATTGTTGGAATGCTTGCCATCCTACAATCAACGAGTAGGATGAGCTTCTTCAACGTTGATCACTCAAGATATTCCTGGAAGAAGAAAATCCCCGGAAACGAATATGTCTGTTTTCGATACGCAGGATTATGGCCTCCTCAGAAGGGCGCATGAGTTAACAAAGCGCAAATCAATGACGTTGTGAGCGGTGCTGATGAAATAGGTGCGTGTATGTCGGCAGGCAGGAGGGCCTTCCTTTTTAGATTCGTGCGTGACTACTATTACGGGGGACCATAGTTAACAGGACCTATGGTACACATAAAAACCTATATGTTTAACCATTTTTACGAACAATATTTGGTCCTGTTAACTATGGCCCCCCGTAATATTAATACTACTTCAGATTGTTCGAATGATGATGCGGAATTCGACAAGCGCATACTGATCCGCAGCGCCTTGGTACCTGCTCAAGAGGCTGCAGACTCAGAACAAGCATACATTTTCCTGAGCAAGGTTGGTCGCGTGACTATTACGGGGGATCATAGTTAACAGGACCTATGGTACACATAAAACCTACCAGGTATATATTTAACACTTTTTACTAACAATATTTGGTCCTGTTAACTATGGACCCCCGTAATACTTCAAATTCTTCGAATGAGGATGCAGAATTTAACAAGCGTGTACTGATCCGCAACGCCTTCATACTTGCTCGAGAGGTTGTAGACTCATGCAAGTATAAACATTTCCTTCCGTGAACAGGTTGGCCCTGGGGGGGACCTCCTTTTCGCACCACGCCCCAGTATTTAGTTGTCGTGGTGTCGTGAGTTCCTCCATCAGAACGCGAGGAGAGAAAAGCGGCCACCGGCCGCGTTGGAAGGTCAGCGTGTGTGTGTCCATTCCAGTTCCGAACGTGACCTCTCGTTTACGTGCCTAACTCGTACCCTGGTAGGAGGTTTTAGCCTCAGCGATTTTCTGGACAAGCCGTGGTCACAGGTGTCGTCCCTCCCCCCCCCCCCCCCCCCCGGTGCGTGCCTTTATTTTATAGTCGCGCATAGGGTTCAGCATTCCCAGTGCTCGTCGATTTTCATTGAATGTAGCTACGTAACTCACGCTCTCGCGCTTTCCGAGCCAATCATTTTTTCTTTTTTTGCACGAAACAGTCTCTACGACCATGCACTCGGTGAGACTTGAACCCACGAAACTGAGGCTCTTGATAGATAGGCACGCGGACCACCTATTAGTGCCACCAAGCCACTGGGGACGCCGGCTTAGTAAGTTACGTAGATATAAAAAGGTGCAAATTGGGCCGCAATACTCAGCATAATTGAATCCAGTGTGGGGCATGCTCTGCAGAATCGAATCCAGGGTGCCGTATCGATCCGCAGGATATTGGACTCGCTTGGAATGTGTAAGTGTTGGAGTCATGTCTCGTCCAACCTCCACATATCCGGAGAAGGTTTCAAGGATCTCCCATGCAGGTCACGCGACTTCATTCATCTGATCACAAAAAAATCGTGCATTACTATTATATGTCATGCAACCGTGACGTCAGACCTCCAGTGAACTCATCATCAGTACAGCGGTATAGTAGTCTCTGTCCTATCTTGCGTTAACAGACGAACTATGAACGACGATTTTGCCCCGAGACCATCTATAATTGGGGCATCACAAGATGCGTCACGCGCATATGTCACACTTGTCAGCAGATAGATCTAATTACGAAGTGCGTATTTATTGGCCCACGAAATATTGGACCGCCTCGAGAGGGTGCCGCCTCAAAAAGCAACTGAGTTGTTGTTGTTGTTGTTGTTGTTGTTGTTGTTGTTGTTGTTGTTGTTGTTGTTGTTGTTGTTGTTGTTGTTGTTGTTGTTGTTGTTGTTGTTGTTATTATTGTTGTTGTTGTTGTTGCTGTTGTTGTGTCGTTGTTGTCGTGGTTGTTGTTGACATTGTTGTGATTGTTGTTATGTCGTTGATGTTGTTGTTGTTGCTCTTGTTGTTTTGTTGTTATTGTTGTTGGTGTTGTTGTTGTTATTGTTGTTGTTGTTGTCGTTGTCGTTGTTGTTGTTGCTGTTGTGTCGTTGTTGGTGTGGTTGTTCTTGTCGTTGTTGTGATTGTTGTGATTGTTGTGATTGTTGTTATGTCGTTGATGTTGTTGTGGTTGTTGATGCTGTTGTGGTTGTTGGTGTTGTTGTCGTGCTGATGTTGTCGTTGGTGTTGTTTTTGTTGGTGTTGTTGGTGTTGTTGCTGTTGTTGATGTCGTTGTGTTGTTGGTGTAGTTGTGTTGTTGCTGTTGTTGTGTTGCTGTTTCTGTTGTTGTTGGTGTTGTTGTTTCTGTTGTTGTTGGTGTTGTGGGTGTTGTTGGTGTTGTTGTCGTTGCTGTTGTTGCCACAATAACTCGTTGCCACGATACGAGGCAGACCGTGGTCGCAGGACAGCCTCCAATAATAAGCTCTGGAACGGAAGAACACCCGGGTACTGACCCGCAGGGTCTCAGGAATTATTCAGAGGGCGAAGCGTCAGCTAGTTCGAGGCTGTTCGAGGGTGTTGATCTGACCCGCGAGTCGGGTCAGGGAGTGCTAAACAATCACGGTTCGCGTCGTGTCGGGTCACGCGTTTTTCAAATATTGCGGGTCGGGCCAGGTCGGGCCACGCGTTTTTCAAATATTGCAGGTCGGGCCAGGTCGGGTCAAAAGTGTTTTCACTATCGATCCTTTCGACGATAGAGGTAGCACATTTCCGTTATTTTTGTTTCTTCTGAAAGACGGATTTTCTTGACCGCAACTCGTCGGAATGCCAATCTTGATTTCGAAAACACGTTTGGTAGGTTCGGGCCATGAGATGATTCGCCGCGATGCATTTTTGATTTTTGCTGTAAGGTCAGTTTTCGGGTGAGGTATGGAGCTCCTTAAGCGAGGAGTCTCACAAAAATTACGGTGAACCTCTATCGTAGAACGCCTCTATCAATCAGAGGTCCATCTCCATCCGGTCAATACTTTTTAAATCTCACGGGTCGGGTCGGGTCGGGTCGGGTCGGGGCCGAAATTGATGGAAATTCTCACGGATCGTGCGAGGTCATGACCCGGGAGAGGTGGGTCCCTCACGGGTCGGGCCAGTACAACCCGCGAGTTGTTTTCTTCTGACTCGCAGGTCGGACCCGCGCATCGGGCCAGCGGATCCGATATTTCAAAAACTTCCCGGTTACTGCCAAAATTTCCTCTCGTGCCATTAAATCACCAACAAATTTATAGACGCATGCCCGCATCCATCCATACACACTACTACTGCTCGACCTCATATCACTGGGGGGGACAGCCATGAACATCATTACTTTGGATTTCATGTGTCGACCAACGGGCCGGTTCAGCGGGCCGAGCCCGCCGGTCGGGATAAATTCAGTGTCTCGCGGGTTGAGGTGACCCGACCCGCGACTTGACCCCTATCGAATGGGTCCACCAACGTCTGGCGGGTCGGGTCAGGTCGGGTCAGAAGGCGTTCAAAGTCTCACGGGTCAAGTGGTTTCGGTGAAGAGGTTTAAACACCTTTCGGGTCGGATCGGGTCAAGTCAGGACGTTTTCCAATCTCACGGGTCGGGTCGGGTCGGGTCGGGTCAGGAGGATTCCAAAATCTCAATGGTCGGGTCGGGTGAGCCGACGCGGCCCGACCCGACCTGCCCGGTGAGGTATGAGTTGATCGTCGGACAGTCCTGAAATATATGTCTCTTGACGCACAGGAGCCAGGATTTGCCCAGGTGGTTCGAAATGGAGAACGTGCAAACCTTTCTGCGGAAACGTGGAGGCAGTAAGGGGGTGCAGAATCAAAGACAGCGACGTTGATCAACACCACATTATACTTGGACGAGGCCGAGTGATGTAAGTGCGTTCGATTCCGCAAGAAGACCCCTGTGTCCTACCCAGGGTGATGCAACTCGAACAAAGTGCATGTCGATCCGCAGAAATTCGACACGATCGTGGTCAAATGTACGAAGGACATACCTACCTGTGCACTAAGCATGTATTTAGCCCTTCGACAGCGCATCGACCGTGTTTCGCTCCGACTCGAACCGATGCCACCCCAATGCTGCAAAGAAAGAAGTTGGGGGTAAGAAACAAAAAAAGCGGGAAAAAACAAAAAAAAGCGGGAAAAAACATGGGGATTATGGAGAAAAAGATCTCCGATAAGAAATCGACTATTAGGGGGGGGGGGGGGGGGCGTAGTCACTATTATTGTGCATGGCCGAAGTTGAATGGCCATATATATATGCCTTTGCACCCCTACAGTGCCGGGGCGGAGCACATACATCGGGTTTTCACTATCTAGGAAGACGTTGCTTGCATCTAGCGCGAAGCACGGTCAGGTGTTGGGCGAGTCGCACGAAGGGCGAGCTGCATCCTACTAAGAACCGCTTGTGAGGCGATTTTCTTTTTTTGCGAATTGGATCGACGACAGCTTCAATGAGTGTAATTTAACTTCTGGTGTGGCCACTTCCTGACATAGCACTGTGCTCGGAAAGTAACTGCTTCGTGGGTGCCTTACCAACTTACACACCGCGAGATACGATACTCACCCCCTTGTTACGGAGTCAAGGTTCTCTCCGCACGAAAATGGTCCGACTCGACCACCAGCCGTGGTGACCGCCAAAATAGAAATACAGAAAAAAACAGTTCGGTTCCCTGGCTGTCTAGCTCACGGAGTGAGAGGCTTGTTTCACAGCGGTGTTGCCTACCAACGCCAACCCAACGGATACACATATATATATATTTATGTATATTATATATATATATTTATTGTATACCTGGTGACGCTTTCTACGATAGAGGAAGCACATTTCCGTTTCTTTGGTTTCTGAATGATGGGCCTCCTTGACCCATGGTCGTCGGAACGTCAATCTTGTTTCGAAAGATGACGTTTTGTATGTATACTTGGGCCATGGGATGTTTCATCGGGACGCAATTTGATTTTTGCTGAGGTTATTATCCGGATGAGATAAGGAGCTCCTCAAGTGAGGAGCCTCGGAAAATTCAGGATGCACCTCTACCGTAGAACGCCTCTGGAATATATATATACGAGTATATAATATATATGTATATATACCAGGTACCTGGTATACAATATAGGGGGGGGGGGGGGGGGGAGGCACCCAGGTTTTGCTTGCCTTAGTCATTTGACCATTGACCACGCGTCCCATTCGAGATGGAGCACCGTTCCTACTTCTAATAGAGACACCTCCAATGATTGGGGGCTCACTACGTTGTTTCCAGGTATTAGATATACGCAATAAAGGGGGGGGGGTGTGTACTCATTTGTTGCTTGCCTTAGTCCTTTGACCATTGACCACGCACCCCTTTCGAGACGGAGCACCGTTCCTACTCCTCAAAGAGACACCTCCAACAGTTGGGGCGCTCTTTTCATTGTTTCCATACATTGCATATACCAGGTATATGTTTTGCTTATCTCATCCCCCTTCCTGTTTGGCCGCCTGTGGTCACCATCTATCTCCTAGGACAACGATCGTTTCCTCGGTGCTGTCTAGTGTATCAAACTCCTCTCTGTCGCAGTCGTCTATTTTCCCTCATCGCCTCCTTTAACACACCCCGTGTTCCTCCTTGTACAGGGGAGGGGAGAAGGAGTGGACGAGTAAAAATTAACGTCGTGCTATGACAATATAGGGGTAACACATTGTTTCGTTCAAAAACGTTCTGAAGAGCTACCGAATCATGTATGGTTGCGAGACCCTTAGTGCTGTACAATGTGATCCGTCGTGCACCTCGACACCTGGACCAAGTTGAAAACACACAAGAGGATCCAGCGCAGTAGTAGGTCATGGCACTTGCAGCGACGATCAAGCAATAACATCAGAACCGACCTGGCAGTTTGTTGGGCAACCCGGCTTCATAGCTGCAGCAAGCTCGATTATGCCGCCTCCATCGGAGAGGTCGTATTGAGAAATATCTACGATTCTACTCAGCAGCAGCCAGTATCCTGTGGCGACGATCGGTGGCACAGACGCCTGCAGCTCTAGAGGCTGCAGCTATTACGTGGGACAATAGTTAATAGGACCTATGGTATACACAAAAACCTATATATATATATATATAAAACCATTTTTACCAACAATATTTGGTCCTATTAATTATGCCCCCCAGTAATAGCAGCACCTTGTTATAGCAACACCAACAAGGTGCTGCGGCGATACAGCAGTGCGGTTTATCCTTGCATTACATATGAATACTACATACATGCCGGTTGAGTAGAACCGCGGCGGCACAATAAACGGTTGTTTCATAGACCGATGTAGATGGCAGAACAGATTTTCTTCGAGAGAAACCCAACACGGCCCAACTGACACCAGCTTAGGGACCGCCAAGAAGGAAGAAGGAACAGGGGGGGGAGGGACGACAGACCCGCACCCGCACCGATGGCGTGGGGATGGAGCTTGGGCGCAGCTTAAGGATTCAAGAATATAACGTAATGAGATTGAAGGAGCAAGGGCAGAGAAAGAAATGGAGTAGACAAGCCGAAAGTTGGCAGAGAAGGGAGGTAGCCTTGGGTGCATGGGTTTCCTTTTGTTCCCGAGGTTTTCTTCTCTCGGGAAAGTTATGAGTGATCAACGTTGAAGATCATGCTGCACGTTGTCGGATGGCAAGGGAAACAATAATAAGGGGTTCAGGGTCGTCGGGTTAGCCTATTATTGTTGTATCATACGAAGACGGGTTTCGTTTTCGTTCTCGTATTTTTTTTTTTCATTTCGAGCTGAGCCAAACGTGACCCTCGCACACTCTGTCAGCACCAGTCTCTGTCTGCGATCCTCCTCCTCGTCCTAAACGTTTTGGCTATACTATGTGAACAAGCAGTAAAACCCGCGTGGAGAATTGTTTTTCAAAATATATATGTAAAAGCTCTTCGGAGCTGAAGCTTGAGCGGAAAACGGTCAGGTGCCCCCGGCCGGCAGCGCTCGCCTCTCCTGCGGGCTGCTTCGCGTAACTCAGGGGTCACGCACTTCACGCCCGACCCGGGTATTACGTTGGAGGGTTTTGATCCTTCTCGATTTGCGCAAGATCAATGGAGCTGCGAACCGTCAGAATTGCGGAGAAACGGCAAAAAAAGCTGGGAACGGGTTTCTGCGCAGCAGATTATTCTTCAAAGAGCTGACGTGTCACCATTGTCTGGAGCTACTTCACGAAGAGCGACAGTGCCAAACATTGTCATCACAGGGCTGCTGCAACAATCGCTACAACTGCTGCTGCGAAGGGCGGCACACGTCTGCCACAACCCGCAACTATCACCATCAGGAGCTACTGCAGCGAGCTTGGAGGACTAATCCGTGGTGCAGCATAATAATTGGGCTGAGCCTCGAAAGTGAGTGAACACCGTGCGTGGTAAATCGCTTGAAACGCCGAGTTCGAATACGCGGCGAGGTGACCTGGTAAGATTTCGGCGTACATGCCGTCCAGAAAATCGTCCAGCTAATCGTCTAGCGTATCGGAGCCCGCTGGGTTAAAAACTAATTTGTTGATTTCTTGTGTATGGCGACGGTTCGATGCCTGGACTACCACCGCTGTTGCCGCGCTGCTGCTTGCGGCTGGTAGGGGTAACACGGCTTCGAATACAGAACACCACGGGGAAGGCGTCCTTCGAACCGATTGTGGATGAAATTCGCCGCTGACTACGAACGAGAGAAACCCCTCTGCTGAAAGTTAAAGGAAATGTTTAGCGCGAATAGCAGGCTCACCAACGCCTTCAGGAGCATGAGTTAAGCCTTTTCAGTGATACGAGCTCCGGCCAGCGCGTGGGTGGGTGGCACTAAAGGACCCCGAACTTTCGCAGCAGTCAGTCGGCTGGGCCCGGCCGATAGTTGTTGTTTCCTCTCCTTTCGCGCTGCCTGACGTAGCTGAGGAGCTGGGCCCCACACGCCCAGTGCGGAGGTCTCATAGTCTCTCGCCGAGGTCTATGAAACAATGGTTTGAGTCGAAGGTTATCCATAACAACATTTAGTCCGAGGACCGAACACGGTTCATATAGGAAATCGTAACGTGCCAGCCAGTTCTTCAGTAGTAGTTGGAGGTAGCCCCCCGTCAGCCAGTGAACATCAGGTGTGTATCCACCCCTACTACTATTCGTCTGTTATCGCACGTTTTTGTCCATGATGCCGTCCGCTAAGCGTCAGTTCGTGTTTACATATTTCACCTTGTGTATCTTTACGCACGAAGAAAATGTCCGTACGTGAAGAATCCCCTCACTGCAACCTCTCTTCTAGAGCTTTCCTAGGTCCTGCCGTGGACGCCGAGTGTGGCGATAAGCAAGGCGAGAGACGGATAATATCCTGGCCAGATTTGCCGATTGAGAGCAGGTTCTCACCCAATTGCTTGCGCTGTTCTGTTCGCTTAGAGGTAGGAAAAAGGGCAGCTTCATTCCTCTTAGAGCGCGACGGAATACATGGGGCTGAAAGCCAAAAGGGCTCGTAAACTTCGTCCTGAAACCCCCTGGCCTCCCATCTATGACACGCCTCCCAAGCAATACAAACACGTTTCTGATATACCTGCATTCGGTCAGGTGGTGAGGTGGTTACCGATGTTCCCATGAAATTCGGTAAGTCGCGAGGGAATACCATATTCTTGAGGTTTTTGCTTTGGGGCTAGGGTTAACGGTAGGATAGAAGGGTCGGCCGCGAATGCGGAGCGAGAGTGCTCTTCCAATTGAATCGGTTTAGGCAAAAAAAGCCGATTAACTGGTTTAGTTTTGTGAACACATTAGTCAGGATACTGTACATGGTACTAGTCACTAGAACTCGAATCGGATATCGAGCAAATCGGTCGAGCCTGGCGGTGAAGCGAGCTCCGACCTCCCCCCCCGCCCGCCCCCCCCGCTCCCGGCTCCGTCTCAAAAGGGATACGTGGTCAATGGTCACATGACTAAGGCAAGCAACAAATGACTACGGCCCCACCCCCCCACGCCCCCCCCCACCAGGCTGGCGAGGGGGCCAAACATAGCCGGTAAAAATACGTTCTGAATATTGCAAACATTGATACTAATAGTATTTTCGCGGCACCATATTCACCCTTTTAGAACTAACTGCAGTCCCGCTTCGGGGACAAAATACTGAAATTGCAAGTGGTAGTTTGTCCCCCAGACGGGACTGCGGTTCTAAAGGGGTTGAATAGGACGTACGGTACATACTATAACCCACATATTTCGCTAATTTTACGAACAACATTCGGTTCTATTTTCTATGGTTCTCCGTATTATAAATTTTTCGCAGAACAACAGCAACTATTTTGCGATCCCGGTGTCGATCGGGGAACGTAGCGCGTCAAGCTCAAGCTTAGGGATCGCCAGGAAGCCAGACGAAGAACCCGGAGGGGGGGGGGGGTGTAGTATCAAGATGTGTGTGCTACCATTGTGCGGCGATCAGCAAGGAGGGACCCAACCGCTACAATAGAACAGGCTTCTGCGCACGCGCGGATCACACCACGGCTGTGCACTTCAACAGAGGAAAACGACAAACGACGACCGTTAACCCCTTTAGGACCGCAGTCCCGTTTTGGGGACAAACTACTTGAAATTTGAGTGGTTTGTCCCCCAAACGGGACTACGGTTCTCAACGGGTTAGAGCAGAAAATCTTCATGACTTCACTTTGCTTAGGGAGCCCGAGATTGCGACAACAGTGATGGTTGGAAAAAACAATTGTGGCATCAACCGTCCACGGTAAGTTACTCCCGTGCCGTATGACTCCTTTTGTCAACCATTATAGCTCGGACACCGAATTTTAAGTGATCCCCCAATCACGCAGTCGCCGCAATGAATGGTTGATGTAACCGTGACCTGGCACTGTTTACAACCATTTTCCCCTCTCAGGCCCCAATAGAGTCCGCCAAACACTAATTTGATGGTTCCCGCGACACCGCTCGTACTGTGTCCGTTACGTAGACATGGCGGTTAATGTGCAGCGAGTCCTTCCAACCAAGGAAACGTAGACGAAGCACGTCGCAAGTGCAGGGACGAATAACTGATGTCGGTATGCAAAAACAACTCGTCCTGCAATCGTGTGTACATGAAATGAAATCATACGTTTGACGCGTTCTACGATAGAGGAAGCACTTTTCCGCTTTTTTGTTTTCTGAATTGACGGGATTTCTCAACCCAAAGTCGTTTGAAAATCTATCTTGTTTCGAAAAATGCATTTTTTGTACACTTGGGCCATGGGATCCTTCCTTCATCGGGATACAATTTTGATTTCTGTTGAAGTCAGTTTTCGGGTGAGGTACGACGACCCTTAAGTGAGTGAGGAGCGTCAGCAAATTCAGGGTGAACCTCTATCGTAAAACGCCTCGTTTACACAGAAAATGCGAGACAACTTCATACAAATGAATGCGGTGCACCTCATCATCTCAACCAATGAGCTTCAACGCATGCATGTAATATGGCATATCGCTAATACGCAACATCCGACGCGCACGGGGGGGGGGGGGGGGGGGCGTGACAGACCTACATACCGATGGCGTGGGGATGGAGCTTGGACGCGGCTTAGGATTTGAGAGCATAGAAGGCAGAGAGGCATGGTGCCCAGGAACAGTTTAATTCGCCTTTGTTTGCCGGGTGGTTGCACAGGCGAGCACGGGCAGCAGTTTGCCTTCCTTGGTACTGGGCAGATAGATGATGATCCACGGATGATCCATCCCCAGAAGATTGATGGTATGGTGAAATGTCCGCTCCAATGGGCTAAAATACCCCATGAAAAGAAAACAGATTTCGGGGTCTAGTCGTGGTGGTGAGATACGGCAGTAGTGACAACGTGTAGGCTGTCTCCCATGCCACAACCTCTGGGGCTACTGGACTATCGTTCTGTTCTGCAGCCTCTTGATCTACTCGGCCGTCTCGCTCGAAGAATTCGTTAAATCTTCTCTCCGACGTATTCGCAGAGATTCCGTGTGGACGGAAGCCCGTCAAAACCCGTTTTTTGAATACACCGCGTTTGCCTTGGGTGTACTTGTAAAGCGATGGACTATCAATCCGTTATATCCGCATCACAGCAGCTCTGCTGCTTACTGCTGAAAACATTCGTTATTACTGACTTTCTCGTTCTGGATGTTGCTTGCTGCAGGTAAGAATAAACCCACACAGCGTACACTTGACGCTCCTTCTCAAAATATGCGCCAACCGATCCACCGATCACGCCTCGCAACGACGACAGCTCTTGGTAGGATCGAGAGGAACCACAGTGCGGTGCCGATGATGGCTGCCGATCACCACCACGTGTTGGAAGCGATATCCTAACTTGCCTTCAGTGCCGATCATGACTGATGATCACCAGCACTTATTTCCTCCACAACACATTTCCACTCAAAAAGCTGTTCCTCTAATGGCTGCCGATCCCTGGTATCTGCGGAAGACACATATTCGGATCGATTTCTTCTCGAAGAGCCTTTCAATTCAATTTCCAGGAGAGTTTCCTTCCGATGATGACGATGTGGTTGATGTTCCGCGCGTCGATTTATTCCTGGAAGATATCGATGAGCTCGACCAGGAACCGGTACGGCTGTTTTGTTGAGAAGCTCCGTTCCCAGGTCAGCGAGCTGCTTCCCCGTCGGTGTGCTGTGATTGATTCGCGAGCATAGAGTAGCCCCAGAGCCACGTATTTCGCACGTACGCTAGCTGCAGGTTTTGTCCTCGGGGAGCCGGCAAAGGCCGAAGTGTTGCCGATGTGGATCGGGACGAACTTAAACGTTTGATCGAATCCCAGCTCCCCCACAATGCCGACGCGCAGTCAATCACATTCATTCACATTTGCCGGGGATGCTGCCACCACCTCGACCTCATTCGTTGACTGGGCCGTAAACCTGCACAGGCCCACCTCGGAGCTCAACATCGCGTTGCACACCACCACGACGCACGGCCGCGTTGACTAGCCGTAGTCCGGGTTGTTGTCCCCGCTGGCCACCGGAGGACGCTGTCAGCATAAACAAACCATCCATGCCCATAGGTGACGTTGAAATGGATGCTGCCAAGGGGGTGACGGGGTATATAGATGCTTGGCTTCCTCCATGGCTGACTTTCGATTGGTTCGACGTTGCCCTTCTTCGCTGGTTGACGCCGTCGTGGGCCCCGTAGCGGTATTTCTTGAGTCGCCAGGTGGATGGCGCTGCTCACGATGGGTTGGTACCGCCGCGTGGCTGCTTTGGCCAGAAGATTCCCTCTCCCCTCTTTGACCGAGAGCACCGGTCTGACTCCGGCCGTGTGCGTCGGTGGCACTCCCCCATGCCGCACCTATCGAGGACCAGTATGGTGTGGTGCTCTTGGGAGATAGATGGTGAGCGTCCCTTTCTCCGGGTCACGAGCGCCTTGCATCCCAAAATACCTACAAGGCGTCCTCCATGCGCTCGGTGTCGAAGAAGCGCCCCGTCGGCGTTTTCTCCAGCTTCTTGAGCAGCACCTTGTTGTGCCTCCCCAGCAAACAAACGGCAACCGGCGTAGATGGTTAGCATTACCGTGCCCTTGTTCCAGTTCGCGAACATTGGGTCCATTTCTCGATTGCGGAGTTGTCCATTTCGTTCTCGTGCGCGTACAGATAGATAGATGCAGATGTAGGGGTCGTACTCGAGTGGTCTGATTCCTACTGATATCACGAAATCGTCGATGGCACCATGCCAGTTGGCCGGTGCTTGAGGTATTTCCGTGGAATGCTTTTGCGAAACCTCATGACTAGATAGTCTCCCTTCGGCTCTGTCTCCTCCGGTCCAGACGCCGTTTTCACTATTATTACGGGGGATCATAGTTAATAGGACCAAATATTGGTAGTAGAAATATTTAAATAGGTAGTTTTTTTTTTCATGTATACCACAGGTCCTATTAACTATGGTCCCCCGTAATAAGTTTTTTTTCATCGACGGGAGACGTGAGGAACACCGTGGCTATCACAACACCTCGAGGTTTTCCTCCCTCGCCGTGGCCAGCGCCATGCGGATGCTTTAAAAAGACGACTCACCGGAGCCAACGTACCCCCGCAGTGAACCCGTGCTGCCGTCTCCCAACGGAGTATCACCACCCTAGCCTTGTGTGCGTCATCGGCCTCGGTTTCGTGAGGCGTTCTAAGATAGAGGTTCACCCTAATAATGTTTCTGAGTCTCCTCACTTACGGAGCTCCATACCTCACCCCAAAACGGACTTCAGCAAAAATTATAATGGATCGCGCCGAATAATCCCATGGCGGTCCAAGTCTACAGAACGTTTTTTAGTCGAAATCAAGATTGACATTCCGACGATAAGGGGTCAAGAAACCCCGCCATTCAGAAAACAAATAGCGGAAATGTGCTACCTCTATCATAGAACGGGTCTCGCATAACGATCGCGGGCCAGGGAGTTTCGACCCCGTAGCCGTAGTGATGGGGACGAGGTCGCAAGCCGTGGTACTTCATCAAGCTCGCTATCTCCTTGTCACCCGCTGCCTCCAAGAGGGCAGCCTCCGACAACTTTGACGCCTCGGTGGAGGTGTTTGAGAACGATTCTCGCTTTCCTCTCCCCTCCGGCAATGAGGGACGACGACCTACTGCGGAGCACTGGCCCCAGAGGCAACGCGTTTGCGCCGGAGAGCGTCGAGTCCACGACGCGGAACACGCACGCTGACCTATTTGACGAACTCGTGCTTGTCCTTTCCGTGGCGACGTGGCAGGCGTTTCGCTATCATCGCTACCGTGTTGGGGTCTTCCGTTGCCACCTGTTCACGTTATTTGTGGTTTCCCACAGCAATTTTGGAAAATTGCGGGTTTACTTCACAAATTATCGCCTTCCTTCAACTAGTGATTCTCATCCTGCAGGATCTCGAGGTCTCGTCCTTTGATGCAGTTGGTGTTGTCATCGGCCACGATAATGCCGTCTGCGGGTTTCCGCTGTATGTAGGTATCAGAATCGATCATTTGAGATGTAGTGCACGTTCGATCGCCCCGAGTGAATTCCTGTTGTTCCCAGATAGATGTGGATGTTTCAGCGCTCGACCCGATGGAAGCGCAAGCCGCAGTCCACAATAGAGGTGCACCATCTTCTTTCTGAGGCACCCCGCTATCGAAGTTCTCATGCTTTGCGGTGAGTCACAAAAACGCGGACCTGAAGAAAATCAATGTTGCAGTGGCTGATGATTTATCTCATGGCCCAGGCATACACGATTTGTTTTTCGAAACAAGAACGGAGCTCCGACGAATTTGGGTCAAGGAGCCCCCCCCCCCTCCGTCTTTCGGGAAGTAACTTTACCCAAACTGCGCTACATCTATCGTAGCACCCATGACAAACGCGATCACACACGCAACCCGACACAGCATGTATGCATCGAAGCACTATCTATTGGTGCCGTGATGAGCGGTACACCGACGGTAAGAAACCGGGAGACAAGGTATGAAGGCATCAGACTGTCTTGTAGGTGGATCATGCCCATGCTACTCGTCCCGCCAACTAACTGCTGCAGCTGCTTCGAAAGTAATGTTTTCTTCCTCTTTGGCGCTTTGATCCTCCGCGAACTTCAGATTCGTTTTCCATGTTTTTTCCCTTGTTGTCCTCTCTTTATTATGACAAGAATCGGATGACGAGCCTGCTTAACCCGCTTTGTATTGCCGGAGACGCATCCTCTCCGCAGGGAGGATACGGTAGACAGAGTAGGAAGACACCAGACCGACTATCAATAGTAGATAGAACCTGCCTATCTATGCTACTCACACCCGTGCCGCCGCTGCCTGGACGGTGTTCGTTTTGGGCTCCGGTTTTCCGGTCACTTCCTTTCGTATGCAGTCTTCTCGTACTATACCCAACGACCTTGAGGTGGATGGCCTTCGCGACAAGGTAGTTCGAGGCTCGAACCTGTAGTGTGTTCTAGACCGACATGCTCCTGTGCCGTGGAGCTGTTCTTTTAGCCGATAATACCCTACCAGGTATTGAATAGGCTGTCGGACCAACAACAGGTCGGAGACAGTCGGTATCGATACCTATTATTGGGAACCAAAATGAGATGGTTTCGGGGTGTATCGATAGGTATTGAAAGCAACAAGAGAACAAGGGCAGCGGCCACGATAGCCAATTGTGCGTCCGATAGGATTGTGAAGGTGTCTATCAGTAGTTAGTTCTCTTGGACACCGATATAGTTTGAACATAATCCTCAATATGCTATCGTACGAACGATACCTCTGCATCGCCATCTATCGATACGTACTGATAAAAGCGATAGGTTTGCAGTGATATCGATCGATGCCTATTGGTCAATTCAGGAGGCTTGCAATAATGTCGATCAATATATAACATTGCTCAGTTAAATAGGTCTGCAAGAAAGGGTGTCGATCAGCACCTACTACTACTGCCCAATGAAATGGGTTTGCACGGGTGTCGATTGACACTTCCAAATGTTTCGATCGATACCTTACCTATTATTATAGCACAATGGAATAGGTTTTGCAAGTAAGTGTGGGGATCGACACACACACTTACTTATGGACCGACATATACAGTTTGCTCAATCAACAAAAAAAGGTTTGCAAGGGAGTCATCGATACGCCTTGCTTGTTGTAACTCTTCAAGCAGGTTTGGAGGGGTATTGATAGAGATCTGTATTATTGATGAAATAAAAAGGTATCGGCCGACAGTTTTTATCGTCTCCATCCTGAAAACATTACTAGCCTGTTGCACCCACAACTAGTACACACCCACACATATTTCACTGCACATTTTGGTCAAATGAAATACAAGGTAGATATCAGGACTGTTGTATCTATTTGCCTAAACCTATTCATGGGTCCAATATGTAGGTATTGTTGGGTGGTATTGGTCGACAAGGGCGCATCCACATCTCTATATATATTAAGAACAATAGCCCTTTTAGCACCGCACTCCCATAAATATTGGTGGACAAAAAGCTCTAATTATAAGTAGCTTGTCCCCAAAACGGGACTGGGGTCCTAAAAGGGTTAACAGAGTGGTCAAATAAGTAGGTATCGATCGACAAAACTTCACACCTATCCTATTATTAAGAGTAAAAACATGCTATAGCGCAGAGTTCTCCAAACAAATTAATCAAATAATTTTGTATCGATCGGTATGATACCTTATTTGGCAGTTTTGGGCAATCACTACGTAGGTATCGATAGACCCTTTTAACTGCATGTCCTGATAACAATAGCCTGTTGTACCTCTTGCTCTGAACCTATAGGTCAGATTAATAGGTACCTGGTATCGATTAAAAACCCTTTTACCTATCCTGAGAAAAATAGCTTGTGGTTGTATAAATAAAATCACACCCTGGACAATTCATATTCAATAGTCTAATGTGTCGATACAATTGATCCAGAAGGCTGTGTGTTAATTGGATTTGTCTGAACAGTTGGTTTTGGCGAGCGTCTGTCAGTTGGTATTGCCCATACAATTGATCTCGGCGATTGCCCACTAATTGAAATTGTCCGGACAATTGTTTCCGGCGATTGTCTATGAATTGGAACCGTCCAGACGATTGATTTCGAAGACCATCTGTTAATTGTTATTTCTCTTGCCATTCCTTCGACAATGTGCAGCATGATCTTCAACATGGATCACTCATAACTTTCCCGAAAGAAGAAAACCTCGGAAACAAGAGGAAACCCATGCACCAAGTCTACCTCCCTTCTGTACCAATTCGAAATATGTGAGCAATATAGGTAGAGTGTTGCCTATGAATTGGAATTATCTGCGACAATTGATTGCGGTGACTGCTAATTGATGGGAATTATCCAGCGAATTGATTTCGGGTGCTGGCCCGATAATTGGAATTGCCCAGACAATTAATTATTATTTCCCTTGCCATCCGACAATGTGCAGCATGATCTTCAACATTGATCACTCATAACTTTCCCGAAAAAAGAAGACAATTGATTTCGGGTGTTTGTTGTCCACTAGTTGGAATTGTCCAGACAATGTGCGGCATGATCTTCAACATTGATCACTCATAACTTTCCCGAAAGAAGACAATTGATCTCGGGTGTTGTCCACTAGTTGGAATTGTCCAGACAACAATTGGTTTCGGGAGCTGTCTATTAATTGGATTTGTCTGAGCAATTGATTTCGGCTGGTGGTGCATATTAAATGGAATTGACCAAACGACTTATTTCGGATGCTAGCTGCTGTGGATTAAATGGAATTGTTCAAACGGACTTCGGTTAGAATTGTCCGCACAATTCATTTCCGATGCCGTCCAGGCAATCAATTGCGTGATAAATGTCATGACCGCGTACCTACTTATTGTATTATGATAGACACTCCCCATTGAATTGATACTACTCGTAACAAGGCACAATAAAGCGCCTTGCAAATGATTGGGTAAGCAGGGAAGTTCCCGATCCAGATGATGTAGAGACAATACTAGCATGGTATTGTTGTGTACTGACCAAATCAACTGTACGGCAGTAGTAGTTCTACAAGTACCTGCCAGCTTCCAAACATCAGAGCCCTCTGAAACCCGATAGTCATGATAATTCCTATTAAGAATAGTAGATCGCTTCCGAAACCAATAATTAATTGCCAAGAAAAATCCTACCAGGTAGTAGTGGATGGTCTTTCAGCGGTTGCCCCGACAAGTAAGTCCACTTCATGTAAATCACCCGAAATCAATTGTTCCAGTAATTCCAATTAAATGCAGCGTGTGAAATCATTTGTCAGCACAATTACAATCAATAGGCAGTCTCCGAGATCGTTTGTCTGGACAAACCCAACAATTGAAAAGCACCGAACATCAACTGTTCTGCCAATTCCAATTAATGTGATGTGGAGAGAGGGCAGAGGGTGCCAGAGACGATGACCGATAGAAGATGTGTGACACGGGTGTCTGTGCTTGGCGAAACTCAGACGCACAGTTAGTATCGACGTTCTCTTGAATTATTGATGTGCGGCTTGCACGAAGGGGCAAGAGACGAGTGGGAAAGAAAGGAGAGGGGAGGCAGAGATGTTTCTGAAGCCAGAAGTATCACCTGGCTTCAACAGGCTATAGTATACTGGCAAGGAAAGGGTACATACACACGTCACCCTCACCTTTAACAGCACAACACCCGGTAAAACCCTACGTATATGAACATACCACGTGCATGCGTACATCTATCTCTGTCTCCTCGCCTACGTAGACACTAGCCTGCGTATCCTTTTTGCAAATAAATAAATGTATAAAAAAAGTTGAGTATCAACTATATAATCAGTCGAACTCACGGCTGACGTATTTCATACCAAGGTAATTTATCAAATATAAATATCTTATTCCACAGACGGTAAACGGGGTACGCGAAGGAAGGAATACTAGCCTGCGCACCGGTGTTACAAACACGGGATATCTTATTCCAGACGGTAATGTTATGAGGCTTAGATTGGGTAGGCGATTGGTTAACCTTTCCCCTTTAGCCCAATGGATTATTACGGGGGGCCATAGTTAACAGGACCAAATATTGTTGGTAAAAATGGTTAAATATATAGGTTTTTATCTACACCATAGGTCCTGTTAACTAGGGTCCCCCGTAATAAGACCTTCACAGTAAGCGGGGTAAGATACAATTGCCAGAAGAATATATAACGGGCCATACTGATGGTTGCCCTATTTTTACAGATTTATACTATAAACCAAGGTAATCTACCACAACAGTCTCTAAATTTAATTGTCAGGGCGATTTCAAGTGATAGCGATTGCCCAAACGTATTCGTCAGGACCGATGTAATTGTTGGGCAACATTTTAGTAGCGGGGCCCGGAAAAAAAATAAAAATAAAAATAAAAACCTCTATATGCGATCTCCCCCGCCGGCGACAGCCCTAACGCCGACAAGGTTGCTGCCTTGACCAATATGCATATGCCGTCGAACGTAAAGAAAACCCGCGCGCTCATTGCCGGAATTCGCTACTACCGCAAATTCCTCGGGGACCTCTCCACACGCCTACGCCCCATTACGGCCCTGCTCAAGCAAGGGGCCAAATTCCTTTTCACCCCGGCCATGGAAGCGACCGTCCGCGAGATTCTCCGCGAGCTCGCCGCCCCTCCGATCCTTGTTTTCCCGGGCTACGACGCTGCCGCCGACAACTTCCGCCCCTTCCGTATGTACTGTGACGCTAGCCGCGACGGCTTCGGCGCCACCCTCGAGCCGGAACAACCCGACGGCTCCGTCCGACCAATGCTTTTCATCAGCCGCGCCACCTCATACTCGGAACGTTCTTCGACCCCGCTCGACCTTGAAGCCGGTGGCATCGTTTTGCCCCTCAAGCGGCTACGCGGCTACCTTTGGTCCACCAAGTTCGTGATCTACTCCAACCCCAAGGCGCTCGAGAATATCGCCAAAGTAGGCGAGCACAAAGCCCGCGTGCAGCGCTGGTTGGAGTTCTTCTCCGCCTACACATACACGCTGGAGTCTCGGAGAGGTACGCCCAATGGCAACGCCGACTTCCTCTCCTGCCCCCCCCAGCCAGCCACCGACGCCCACCGCACTGGACCTAACCGCCTGACCAGCCCAGACACCGTGAGTATCTACCTCACCCGTCCTTGCGGCTTCACGCCCTGCGAGCCATCCATGCCGAGCATCGGCTCGGGTGTGCTCGTATCAACTCCCTCCCTTCCCATCCCGATCATCCGACCAATCCCCTCCACTGACGGCGATAACGGCGTCTTCCGCCGCCTCGGACCCTCCATGGGTTCCTCCGGACCTTCCTCGGCCCCCAAAACGTCGTCGGGCCTATTTGGACCCACGACTACGCCGCCGGGTCCCTCGCCAGATCCGCGAACTGCGCCGTGGATGCTGGCGCTCCTCCTGGCTTGGCTTCCAGGCCGCCCACCGTCTCTCCATTGCCCACCATTGGCGTCACAACGCCAGCTTCTACGGACCTGATCTCTCCGCGGACACGCCATCGCGCCGCCGCCGCCGCTGGCATTCCCCGCGCCACCGCCGACTATGGTTTCGGCCACCGAGTAACGGCGGCTGTACCACCAAGGTCAGCGCCTTCCCGCCCCTGCTTATCCACGCCCACGGACAAAGGGCCATCGCTTTCTTCCGAACCAACAACCCCCCCCCGGCCGTGCCGTCCGCGCAACCAGCGCAGCCTGCGCCGCGAGCGACCATGCCCTCAAGATCGCCTTCGGCACTGTCTTCTTCCCAACCTAGGCCCCACACCCCCGTCCCTGCCGTCGCGCCCTACAACGGTCTCCCAAGACCGGCTTCCGCGCGACCTTTTCCGCTATCTCCGGCGTCGCCCTCGCTTCTCCTGCCGGAGTTTGCTGACGACGACCCTCACCTCCTCTCCTGTGTGAAGCACTTCACGCACACGGACCGGGCGCGCGAACTAAGAGCCGAGCCCCTCTGCGCCGCTACAATACGCCGCCGTTCCTTGCAATTCCCGCCCCCCCACAGCCCGACTTCCTGGATTCATTCAAGCCGTCCCGACGCCCGTCGCAGGAACCAATCACAACACTGTTCTCCTGGTTCAACAACCACTTAAGCCTCACCGTATCCTCCACCGCACCACCCCTGCGTATCTAACTTCCCATGTTCATGCGTTCTTGGGTGCTGCACACCTACCACGCCAGCGCTTTCTGCCACTTGGGAGTCTCCCGCACGGTCAGCATGCTCGCGCGCTTTTTCTGGTGTGGATCAGCATGGACATCTCCGCCCGCTGTTTGGTCCGGCACTGTCAAGTTCCAGGCGCGTAAGACATCGCGCCAAACCATCCGCTGGCCCACCCTTTCCCTGCCTCTACCTAACGACCCCGGTATCACCGTCAGGGTCGAATAAGTCGGCCCGCTGCCCTTTACCCCAGGCGGCATATCCTACATCCTCTTCTTCACCGACCGCTCCAGCCGCCGCGCCGACATGTACGCAGTGGCGGCAGCCTAGTTCACCGCCGTCGGCACCGTCGATATCCGAATCGACCAGTACATCCCTCTGTGGGGGTTCCCCGTCACCTTCATCTCCAACAACGTGCTGCACTTCACCACGAAGCTGCTCAACGCCATATGCGAATGCTTTGGCATCAACAAGATCGACACCAGCTCGTACCACCCCTGCGCCAATGGCGGTGTCGAGCGCGTTAACCACACCATGGACCAAATGCTCTCCATGGGCAGCAACGAGCAACAGGACAACTGTGACGAGCTGCTTCCGCACGTCGAATCCGCCTACAACAACTCGGTCAACGCCTCCACTGGGCTGGCGCCTAACGAAGTCCACATAGGCCGCGTTCCGCGTCTGCCCCTTTCGGTCTTGGACTCCCCCAACATTAGCGGCCTCCAGAGGATGGACCGAGACCACCTGGCTCACTACAACCTCGCCACCGAGCTCCAACAACACGTCTACCGCCTCGTCCGCGAACACCACGCCGTCACTGCTTCACGTCAGGCCCGCCGCAACAACCCACCCATGGACGCCCTTCGCCTTTCACCCCCGTACACCGTTGGTGGTTGGGCATGGGTCTACAACTCCTCAAGACCAAGCTTTCCCTCAACTGGATTGAACCGTTCAAGATTCTTACCGTGGGCGCCGGCCTCCGACGTCCCCGACAACCGACCCCTCTACGACAAACCACTCCAAACGCCGCGTCTCCGTCGAGCGCTGCAAGCCATGTAGGAGCCTCGACGACACCAACGACATGCCCAAGTACCTACCAGCAGACCCCACCAAGTACGTGCGCAACTCCTTCACCAGCAAATCCCCTCCCTTCCACGTCACCTTCGACGACGTCTCACCACCGCCGGAACGCCTCGAGGTCGAACACATCACGGGCCACCAACTAATTCGCGGCCGTGGCGGGGTTATCGCGGTCCTATACGAGACTCATTGGGTCGGACTGCTTAGCCCTTCCTAGGAGCGGGAACTCGACCTACAACACCCGAGACGCCACATCCTCCTCTACTGGTCCGGCACCCCAACATATCTCCGCCAGGCTAGCCGCCTCTGCCGCCAGATGCGCATCGGTGCCGCGCAACGCGAGCTATCACGGTCTAAAGGCCAAATATTCCTCGCCTCCGGCGACACCCTCGTTTCCCGCGATTTCTGGCTACGCTCCTTCAGCCCCACCGTCCTTCCGCCGAGAGCACACCTTTGGTACAAGGTTCGCGATGGCCTATGGTGGCTGGGCAAATTTGCCAATCGCGTTCCGTCGGACTCTCCTTCGGACAACACCCACACCATCCGGTTCTTCGACGACCCTGGGCCGGTCAAGATCAACCTCCGGCCGACGAACTACACAACCTCCAGCGTCGCCATCTACGGATCGTGGTGTTTACAACGCCATAAGACTGGGAGCCTTGCTCGCGTGGTGGTACGCGGTTCTGACAGACCCATTGGGCCTCTGACTGCCCCTCTTGGCTCCCATGAGTAGCCTCATTTAGCATTGAGTATTCCTTTAAACCGTTTGGGTGCGTTTACCTTCGTTTCGCGACTCTAGTACACCGCCCCCTTTTTAGGTTTAGGTTTCGGCTAATTCAGGTCTAGCACTACGCGTGCGTTTTTTCTGGATTCCTTCTACTTCAAAGTGTATTGCATTGCTCCTTCCATATGACCACCGCCAGTTCCACTCGCCTCTTCGAATAAATCCCCCGAATTGTCGAGGTATTGTATGTTCGGGCCTACTTGTTTGTTTCTTTAATCTACTTTCTGTTTTTGGGTCGTTCCCTCATAGAATAATGTTGTACGTTCGCGTGTGTTGGTCAGCTGTTTCCAATCTTCCACTGCCGGTCCCGTTCGCTTTCTCTAGCGAAGGAAGCCTAACTGTCAGGGCATTGTCTTTTCCGGTGTGTTCGTTTGCTATTTTTCATCTACCACGGCCGGTTCCGCTCGCTTTCTCTAGCGAAGGCAGCCGAACTGTCGTGGTGTTGTCTTTTCGGGTGTGCATGTCTGCTGTCTTCATTCTACCGCTACCGGTCTCGTTCGCTTTTATCAGCGACAGTGACCGAAATGTCGTGGTATTGTATTTTCGGTTATCCACTGGGTCTTCGGTTATTTCACTGGGTCTTCGGTTATTTTTTCTTCCACTGCAGGCCTCGCTTGCCTTTTCAATCGTGGTATCGTCCCTTTGGGATTGTTTGCGATTGGGTGTGTTTTTTCTGCCTTCTGTTAAGCTACCACTCGAAACTCGTGGTATTGTACAACGGACGCCTTCGCGTTTTGTTTTTCGGCGATTCTCTGCCACCATTTCCACCGGCCTGCTCTTCGTACAAGCCGCCGAATCGTGGTGCTACAGTATTTCCACCTTGCTTTTTCCGGTTTATTTTCCTGCCTTTTTTCCTTTTCTTATCCTGCGTATCGGATATGCAAGTGCTTTCTACTGCGTGATTTGTTTTCAGCGTACGAGACTTGCTTTAGATTCCCTGCTTCAGTTGAAGTTTTCAGGCGTTTCCTTCGGCCCCCGTTTAACGGCATACCCGTTTTGCCGTGACTAGCCTTACTACGACCTACATTTTCTGCTTACGTTGTACTATATGAGGCATTCCTTATTGCCCTAGTTTCTTTTGGCGTATGTTCTTGCGGACGCAAGACCCTGTCTCTTTCCAGATTGTGCTAGTGTGTTTACCAGCTGGCCGTCCCGGGTCCCACGTCTTAGTCCCTTGGCTCTACGTTCTTGTCAGCCTCGAGTACCCACGTTGTAGACCTCCATTGTATTTTATGTTTTCTCTTTGAAGCTTTGCGGCGTACTTCCCGCTAATGTATTTCGCCTTGGCTTTTCTTCACGCCCGTGCGCCTTGTCTGGTTTCCTGCGTTTTGCGTCTATTCTCTCCTTCCGATTTCCGGTTTTTCTTGAGTGAGGCTTCGAAGCCTCGCTACGAGGTGTGGAGGAGATCTATCACCTCATTTCTGTGTTGAATAGCCGCATCTTCGATCTCTCTTCCCGATATTTTTGGATGATATGGTCATCATCTTTTATCGTCGTGTGATCTGCATCTACGACTATTCAGGGTGGGCTAATGTGATGGAGTAGCATATCTATCCTATAGGAACGTACATTTACCGTTTGCGAATCTTATACGGATCCAGCGTAGCGTTTTGGGAACATACTCGTATGCGATTCTTGTATGACTACACGCACGTAGCGCTTTGGGAATATTCCGTATGGGAATACTCGTATCTGCATACCAGGCTAGTTTTGGTTGACACCTGGGCTGAGCCGTGTTCCTGGCGAAGCCCCCCCCACTGCTCACTCGAGTTCTCCCCCTGTCTCCCAAATCACTTGAGGAGCAATAATAAGAAGTTCGTGAACTACAAGCAGCGTGCTCTACCCAGCACCGACATCCCTGTGCCCCTTACCAGCTATATCATCCGGCACCTTCTTCACATTTGTCCCGAAAACGGGACTGACTGCGGTTCTGACAAGCTTTATACTCGTAATAGTGTGAACAACACCCAAACACATGCCAAACCACAATTCAAAATGAGCACGGAAGGGAGGTAGACTTGGTGCATGGGTTTCCTTTCGTTTCCGAGGTTTTCTTCTTTCGGGAAAGTTATGAGTGATCCATGTTGAAGATCATGCTGCACATACATGGCAAGAGAAATAATAATTAAAATAAGAATATCTGGCACAAGATTTGCCTGGTATGTTACATTGTACGTTTTTTTTTTTTTTTTTTTTAATCGTCACTTTCACTTTCCAGCCTAATTCGCATTTATTTGTATGAGGTTGTACCCTCCTCCCTCGCCAATCTTCTGGACAAGCCATGGTGACAGCAGTTCCTTCTCCCCCTCGATACGTGCCTTTATATTTTGTCGCGCATAGATAGGGTTCAGCATTCCCACTGCTCTTCGGTTTTCATCGAATGAATGTAGCTAACTCACACTCTCGCGCTTTTCGCTGTCATTATAACTAGTGTTTTATAACAAGAAAAAGTCCCTACGAGCATGCGCTCGGTGAGACTTGAACCCACGAAATTTATCTCGATAGGCACGCGGACTACCTACCAAGCCACCGGGGACGGATACGAGCAAGAACTGTCCTGATCATGTGATGCAACGTGTACGATACGAGGTAATCTACCCTATTACGGGGGGCCATAGTTAACAGGACCACATATTGCTCGTAAAAATTGTTAAACATATATATACCTGGTAGGTTTTTATCTATACGATAGGTCCTGTTAACCCTTTTAGGACCCCCGTCCCGTTTTGGGGACAAACCACTTACAACTAGAGAGTTTTGTCCCCACAGATGGGAGTGAGGTTCTAAAAGGGTCCCCCGAAATAATAATCCTGTGAGCCTCGACCAATAACCTAACAACGAAACGCTATACACCGACCACAACCACTCTTGTTATGGGTGGCCATAGTAAATAGGACCTACGGTAAATACAAAAACCGATATATTTCCCCCTTCTTAGTCGCAATGTTTGGTCCTATTTACTATGGTTCCCGTTATAGTTAGCGCTACGAAGTCTCACATCGTCTCTTTTTACCTCGAAAATAAAAACTGAAGTGTACTTCAACCATGCGTTACTAAGTGTCTCGTGATAAACACTGTAAATACTCTTTACAGACTCTTGCTATGTGTCTCTGTTAGTATGGTCCGTTTTGCCATTTTTTCGTTTCGCTACCTGCTTCTGTTTTTTTTTTTTTTTTTTTTTTTTGCTTCGCTTCATCTTTTTTTTTTCAGGTTTTTGTCTCCTATTAATAGTCTCCTTTTTGCTTCCCTGGTGTCCGCAGTGGTGGAGTGCGTATGTATGCTTGTTTTTTGTTTTTGCCTCTGTTTTACAACCGAGATATTCCTTCCACTCCAGAGTTATTGGAGCCTGTGCTCCGACCACGGACTGCATTGTATTGTGAGTTAATTTGAGAACAACAACAACAACAACTATAATATGAACTCTTATAGCCTTTGGCTGAGAATATCCGCCAAGCAACACGCCAACAGGTGGTATGCGGATGAAAACATGAATGAAAACAAGGAAAAATAAATTGAATCGATCTGACACAAAAGTGTTAACTTTCATTATTTGAGTGTATTCTTCACGATAAATAAACCATTCTTCGAACCCGTCGACATCTAGCACAACCAGTCCTCCATGCCGATCTTTCAACAAATGTGTGTGTGTTCTTCACATCCTCCTACCCGTCGACATCCAGCACAACCAGTGTCCGTGCCGATTACAAGTTCTGTGGTCACCAAGCTACGCCACAGAGATACGACGTTGCCACGTACCAGGTATGCAGTACACCAGTGGGCAATGCAATGTCATGTCATGATACTAGATACGACAGGCACAACCTACACTTTCAACAAATAGTTGTTGTTGTTGTTGTTGTTGTTGTTGTTGTTGTTGTTGTTGTTGTTGTTGTTGTTGTTGTTGTTGTTGTTGTTGTTGTTGTTGTTGTTGTCTTCACATTAAATCGTCCTTTCTACCCAGCTTAATCAGTGCACCCAGTGTCCGTCCTGATTCCCTATCCTAGAGAGATACTGATTCTGTGGTCACAGACTGTGAGACAGAGGTAGACAAGAAAATAAAAACTAAATCGCAAATTCAAGTGTTAACCGGGTACGAGAACACAACAACACAAGCAAGACCGGAAAAAAAGAGCAAAACACATTTTTTTTTTATGCTCATCCAATTTATTATCTTCGCACATCGTCTTCTCTCTCTCCTTCCAACCCGTAACTCAGATCCGGGGTCACATAGCAGGCTCTTCTACCCCCTTCCCGCTACGGTACGTGCCTTCATTTTTATCGCGAGAAGATTTCGGCATTTTCTTCCCTTGTCGACTCGCATCGAATTTTGCCTACCCACGCTGCAAGGCGCTCTCAACAATCGAATCATTTTTATTTTTATTTTTGCAAATAAAGTCAAATGTCCGACCCACCTGGGGCTCGAACCCAGGACTCGAACACAACAAGTAGAATTCGAGGTTAACCACTTGAACCACCGGGGCGACCGGCATAAAACCTAAATAGTGGTCTGAACAAAAATCTGAAATAGTGGTCTCCACAAAACTGCGACGTATAGAGATACTATTTGTACCACCGTACATGCTAAAGCATACCCACCGTATTCGAATTTCGCTGGTACCAGGTACTCCGTTTTGAAACTATCAATATTAGTACTACCAGGTACTGAGTATTTATTATTGTAATAGTACGAATGTTAGATACACCTACCTACACCTGACCTATGTGTGTGTGTGTGTGTGTTCTTCACATTAAACCGTTCTTTCTACCCGTCGACATCCAGCACAACCAGTGTCCGTGCCGATTCTTCCATCCTAGAAGAGATACAAGTTCTGTGGTCACAAAGCTACGCCACAGAGATACTACGTTGCCACGTGTGCAGTGTGAACTGCAGTGGGCAATGCAAAGCCATGTCATCATACTAGATACGACAGGCACGACATACGCAATCTATGAAATAGTGAAACGAAAAGAAACAATCAAAGAGAAAACAAAACAAGGTAGACAAGTCGAAAAAGAAAAAGAAGAAAAATGAAAGCAAAATCTAAGAGAAACAATCTGTCGTGCCCCCCCCCCCGCAGGCGAGGTGGCCTACACTTGAAAAAGAACGAGCTGGAAAAAAGAAGAAATAACAAAAGACACCACTGCTTGTGAACAGAGTAAGACAAAGAACCAAGGAGAAAGTAACAAGGAAAAAATAACAAAGGGGAAATAACAGGCAGACCAAAGCCCAAAGCACCTTCTAGGTGGCGGCAGCAGCTTGTGGTACGAGTAGTATAGCCAGGTTCTCCCTGCTAATCCGCCTGGTACCTTGCTACCCAGACTGCCGTCTCCGCCCTGCGTTCGTCAACTATGCCCAGCCCCTTGGCGTCAGACAATACGAGCCGAGCAGAGCAGGTTCGTCTTCCAACCACGCCACACGGCTCCTTGAGTACGGCTTATCAATCAGAAAAGGAAGAGGAAGAGAAAAAATGAAATGAAAATCACGGAGTAGGCAAGCAGTGGTGCTTTTCTTCTTTTTGTTTTTTTTTCCTTTTTTTTTTTTCCAGCTCGTTCGTTTTCAAGTTATGATTGGCCATCCCGCCTGCGCGGGGGGGTGATGACAGATTGTTTCTTCTAGCTTTTGCGTTCATTTTTTTTTTTTTTTTCTCTTTCGATTTGTCTTCTTTGTTTTCGTTTTCTCTCTCTGATTATTTCCTTTCGTTTCTCCCTTTCATAGAATGTGTATGTCGTGCCTGTCGTATCTATTAAATATTATCATGACATGGCATTACATTGTTATTTCTTCTTTTTCCAGCTCGTTCTTTTTCAAGTGTTGGCCACCTCGCCTGCGAGGGGGGGGGGCACGACAGATTGTTTCTCTTAGATCTTGCTTTCATTTTTCTTCTTTTTCTTTTTCGATTTGTCTACCTTGTTTTTGTTTTCTCTTTGATTGTTTCTTTTCGTTTCACTATTTCATAGATTGCGTATGTCGTGCCTGTCGTATCTAGTATGATGACATGGCTTTGCATTGCCCACTGCAGTTCACACTGCACACGTGGCAACGGAGTATCTCTGTGGCGTAGCTTTGTGACCACATAACTTGTATCTCTTCTAGGATTGAAGAATCGGCACGGACACTGGTTGTGCTGGATGTCGACGGGTAGAAAGAACGGTTTAATGTGAAGAACACACACACACATCGCCCACTGCTGTGCTTGCTGCATACGTGGCAACGTAGTATCTCTGTGGCGTAGCTTTGTGACCACATAACTTGCACCACTGCACTGGTATCTCTTCTAGGATTGAAGAATCGGCACGGACACTGGTTGTGCTGGGTGTCGACGGGTAGAAATAACGGTTTGATGTGAAGAAAACACACACATGGCCCGCAGGCCGAAGTAATACATGTATTTATGTACTCCAGAGTATATTTATTTTATCCTCACTTCCACTTTCCAGGCTAACTCATACCAGGTAGGAGGTTTTACCCTCGACGACCTACTTCCGGACAAGCCGTGGCTACCCTTTTCCCCCCCGGTACGTGCCCTTCTTTTTTATGGCGCATAGGGTTCCGCATTCCCACTGCTCGTAGATATTCATCGAATGTAGCTAACTCACGCGCTCGCGCTTTGCGCTAATGAATTATTAATAGTTTCTTGCAAGAAAATATTTGGGGCTTGCTAACCGCGGACCCAAGCAGCATTCGAAAAAACACAGCGTTTCCGCAGGTTTTTAGTACCGCAGTCCCGTTTCCGGGACCCACTATAATTATCAGAATTTGAGCGATTTTGTCCTCAGAAACGGGAGTGCAATCCTAAAAAGGTCAAGCTATTTTGAGGTACTCTTCTGAATTTTGTTAAGCAAGAGGGTCGGGAGGTTGGTTGGGTCGACAGTGACAGGCCGAATTGCAGAATTTCGCGAAAGAAAAAGGGATCCAGCGTGATTTTTTCCCCAATTTTCACAATTCAACGTGTTAAGATGTACCTGGTAGGAAGGAGCATCACAACCCATAAAAAACATCGTAGATTAAACCCAAAATAAGTAGGCACAGAAGGTAGATAGACTTGGTGTATAGGTTTCCTTCGTAAACGGAGATTTCTTCTTTCAGGAATGTTTTGATTGATCAACGTGAAATCTCATGCTGCACATTGTAGGAGGACAAGCCTAATAACGATATGCACATAAGATATACCATATATATGTGTCTGTGTTCTTCACATTAAATCGTTTTTTCTACCCGTCGACATCCAGCACAACCAGTGTCCGTGCCGATTCTGCAACCCTAGAAGAGATACATACAAGTTATGTGGTCACAAAGATACGCCACAGAGATACTACGTAGCCACGTATCCAGTAAGCACTGCAGTGAGCAATGCAAAGCCATGTCATCATATTAATAGTAGATACGACAGGCACGACATACACAATCTATGAAATAGGGAACGAATACCAGGTACATATTGTGTGTGTGTATTCTTCACATTAAACCGTGCTTTCTACCCGTCGACATTCAGCACAACAACCAGTGTCCGTGCCGATTCTTCAATCCTAGAAGAGATACAAGTTATGTGGTCACAAAGCTACGCCACAGAGATTCTACGTTGCCACGTGTGTGTGTGTGTGTGTGTTCTTCACATTAAACCGTTCTTTCTACCCGTCGACATCCAGCACAACCAGTGTCCGTGCCGATTCTTCCATCCTAGAAGAGATACAAGTTCTGTGGTCACAAAGCTACGCCACAGAGATACTACGTTGCCACGTGTGCAGTGTGAACTGCAGTGGGCAATGCAAAGCCATGTCATCATACTAGATACGACAGGCACGACATACGCAATCTATGAAATAGTGAAACGAAAAGAAACAATCAAAGAGAAAACAAAAACAAGGTAGACAAGTCGAAAAAGAAGAAGAAGAAAAATGAAAGCAAAATCTAAGAGAAACAATCTGTCGTGCCCCCCCCCCCGCAGGCGAGGTGGCCTACACTTGAAAAAGAACGAGCTGGAAAAAAGAAGAAATAACAAAAGACACCACTGCTTGTGAACAGAGTAAGACAAAGAACCAAGGAGAAAGTAACAAGGAAAAATAACAAAGGGGAAATAACAGGCAGACCAAAGCCCAAAGCACCTTCTAGGTGGCGGCAGCAGCTTGTGGTACGAGTAGTATAGCCAGGTTCTCCCTGCTAATCCGCCTGGTACCTTGCTACCCAGACTGCCGTCTCCGCCCTGCGTTCGTCAACTATGCCCAGCCCCTTGGCGTCAGACAATACGAGCCGAGCAGAGCAGGTTCGTCTTCCAACCACGCCACACGGCTCCTTCAGTACGGCTTATCAATCAGAAAAGGAAGAGGAAGAGAAAAAATGAAATGAAAATCACGGAGAGTCAGCGCAAGAAAGAAAAAAAAAAAAAACGAAAAAACGAAACTAAAAGAGAAGACAAGGGAAGACCACGTTCGAGCCAGCTGCACCAGTTGGTAGCACTAGTAGTATGGTCATATTCTACTTCCTAGTCGACTTGGTGCCTTGCTACCCTGTCTGCCATCTCCTTCCTACTTTCGTCTACCGCCGTTTCCCTTCTACCCCTCCTGTTCCCCCCCCTCTCCGCATTCACTCGGTCGGGCTTTATGCCACTTCTCCTGTTGCCCCCTCCCCCCCCGTTCCTTTGGGCACCATCCACGGCGGATGCGCGGCGCTGTCTACTCATCTCAGCCTCAGCCTCGTGCCACCTCACCATGAACCGTTCGGCTGCTTCAAGGATCCCCCGGTACCACTTCCCCACCTTTTTGGCTGCAGTGGACCACAACGCGGTCTCAACTCCAAACACCAAGGGGGCAACTTCCGTTGACCCTTCGGTGGCTCGGAACTCCCTAAGGTCTTCGACTATGCATCTATGCCAAGTCTTACACTGTCCGCCTGGTCTCGTGTGCAGTATGCACGGCAGTGGGCAATGCAAAGCCATGTCCTCATACTAGATACGACAGGCACGACATACGCAATCTATGAAATAGTGAAACGAAAAGAAACAATCAAGGAGAAAACAAAAACAAGGTAGACAAATCAAAAGAGAAAAATAAAAATGAAAGCAAAATCTAGGAGAAACAATCTGTCGTGCCCCCCCCCGCAGGCGAGGTGGCCAACACTTGAAAAAAAACGAGCTGGGAAAATAAACAAAAATGAAATAAATAAATAAAAAAACACCACTGCTTGTAAACAGAGTAAAACGAAGAACCAAGGAAAAAAATAACAAGGAAAAATAACAAAGGGAAAATAACAGGCAGACCAAAGCCCAAAGCACCTTCCAGATGGCGGCAGCAGTTTGTGGTACGAGTAGTATAGCCAGGTTCTCCCTGCTAATCCGCCTGGTACCTTGCTACCCAGACTGCCGTCTCCGCCCTGCGTTCGTCAACTATGCCCAGCCCCTTGACGTCAGACAATACGAAACGAGCAGAGCAGGTTCGTCATCCAACCACGCCACACGGCTCCTTCAGTATGGCTTGTCAATCAGAAAAGGAAGAGATTTTTTTTTTTTGTACTCCCACGTATCAATAGTTTTTTTTCGTCTATATGCCAAAGAAACACTACATTTGTTGCATACTGTATGCAGTAAGCACATCATGCTGCAGCAGAACGGTTTTTTTGTGAAGAACACACACACACGCACACACACACACGGACACACACGGACAAAGCAATGCCCATGCCACGCTACCGGATGTGGTATAGGCACCACGTACGTACACACTGTATGAAAGACAGAAGACCAAAGAGAACAAAGAAAAGCAAAAACAAAGGAAAAACAAAGAAAACAGGTCGAAAGAGAAGCCGCAGCCGGCCACGAGGCCGAGGTGAAAGCTCGCTCCAGCGAATTTTCATCTGAAGTTTTCAGAATCTTGCTGCCACCGAGCGGGTGAATGGTGTGTGTGTGTCGTGATGATCATACTGCTGTGTGCGTGGCTATATGGGGAAATGTTTCAGAATCTTGCTGATATGATGCCATCAAAGTATTAATATTACGGGGGGCCATAGTTAATAGGACCTATTGTGTATATAAAAACCTATATATTTCACCTTTTCGAATAACAATATTTGGTCCTATTAACTATTGTTCCCCGTAATAGTTGAATGGTCGGTTTGGTGATGATGGTACCAAAAGAAGGGACGAAACGGAAGAGAATGGCTCCACGCGACATTCCTGACATCGTAGATAGACGTCACGGGGACACCATCACAGCTTGCTTGATTGTTTGCTGCATGTCCCCCGTCGAAAAGAACGCTCTTATATCATCTCCTTCTGACGTCAACGGACGGACGAGGGAGGTTCGAGACTCGAGACTGGGCTCCGGCGCGGGACACGGTCACCCGCCACAGCACACCACAGCTTCGGCAAGAAGGAACGTAGAATACAACGTCGTACGTACGTACGTACTGGTGAGCCTTTTTATTATCTCAGAAACGATTAGACGGCTGTTTTTGGCGCACTGCTTCTCAGTTCTGTCTTTCTTTGTTGATTGTTGGTCGTTTTTCGAGAGCTTCGCCAAGGATGCACCTGTGATGTACCGAGTTGACCCTTCACAGCGAAATATAGATGTTTCGATTTACGCATCATGTCTGTGTTACACAACTCCATACCTGGCTGCAGTTCCCGTATGCTACATACAGCAGGTCACCTTCTAATGTGTTGGCGTTATCACATTAACTCATCACCACAATACAATGCAATCCGTGGTCGCAGGACAGGCTCCAATAACGCTGGAGTGGAAGAAAGACCTCGGTAAAAAAATAGAACAAGCAAAGAGTAGTACACATGATAATAAGAAGAAACAGGGTACCCAGCCTGAGATTTACAAGATAAATAGAGTTTCCGTGTGTCGTTAGAATGAAGTTTGTGTAGAACTCGCACTGTCCCCAATATGAAACCCCGCCTCGTCTAGTGCGGGAGGAGGAACGGTGCTACATATCGAGAGGGATGCGTGGTCTAAAGTTGAAATCACTCAGTTCGGGTCAAACAAAATGCTGTCCTTGGGCAGTCTGGCTTTCAGAAGGATGAAGGTCGCGACGCGAAAGAGTCGCCGCGCCACGAGCTATCATCCGCTTTGGACGCCTACTCTCAATTTGTATGGTATTAATTGTAGATGGTACAAGATAGCTGTCGCTGTGGGAACTCGCGCGCAGCAGGATATTATACTCAACTCAAGAAACAAAATGGGCGTTGTTGGAGCGTGCTCGTAGATGTGATGTACTGCTGCTGTAGTTCGGTCATTGCCATGAAGTTCTGCTGTTGAACATTGAAAGCCGAATGTCTTTTGTAATAAACACTGCTAGCACCCCCTCCCACCCTAAGGCTTGTTATCACACCCCTGCTATGTATATACGACCCGAAGGGGGGGGGGGGGGGGGGGGGTGAGGGTGGACAATCTGAATTCCTAAACACCCAACTACTTGCTTTATCATAATATCATCGAGGGTGCGGCGATGAATACCACACCCCGCTAGCTGTCTACCACACCCAGGTGATAAAAAATCCCAAACCCCCAAAAAACTACCACCGACCGGGTGTGTCTAATTCACTGCTCTCATGTACGGTATCATAGGTCTTGGTTAACCAGGACGGCAGTTCTGTTTCGGGGATCACCCACCACTGCTGCTGTACTTACCTAAGTTACGTGGTTTGTCCCCCAGAACGGGACAGACTGCGGTTAAATGTCGACGGGCAGAAAAAAAACGATTTGCGTGAAGAACACACATGAGCATTCCGAGGCATTTTATCGTCCTTCACCCATTCGACGAAGTCCAAAAAAAGTGGTTGGGCTCTCTTTGAACTGCTGCTGTTATGGTAAAGCAGGAGTAATAGTAAACAGTAAAACACTCTGCTCTTAGTTCTACTGCATGCACTCCCCCTTCGGCGACAAACCAGGGTAAAATTTTAGGTATTCCTACTATTATTACAGGGGACCATAGTTTATGGAACCTATTATAGTATACATTAAAACTTATATATTTGATCATTTTTATCAACAAAATTAGGTCCTACCTGGTATTAACTATGGTTCCCCGTAATAATAGCGGGTCTCCCAAACGGGGCTGACCACATGCAGTTTGCCCTATGCACTACTATTTTGTGGTCCCTCGTATCCCAATTACGGAGGGGACCATATTAAATAGAACCTACGGTACACACAAAAACCTATACATTTATGTACTTTTACTCTAACAGTATTTGGTTCTATCTATTATTGCCCTCCGTACTATCTTACTGCTACTGTACAATGGGCGTCATCCTTTCCTTTTTTTTTATCTTTGGTGTGTTTTTTATTTTATTTTTTTTCTTTGTTTTTTTTTTCTCTTTTTTTTGGTGTTTCGTTTTCATAGAATGTGTATGTCGAGCCGGTCGCATCCAGTATATATTATCGATATTGAACAGGCATTGCGGTGTTGGCTCTTCTTTATACTGCATAACGATGTGCCACACCTGGGTAGTACGGGGGACCATAGTTAACAGGACCAAATATTGTTGTTAGAAATGGTTATATATATACCTGGTAGGTTTTTAGCTATACGACAGGTCCCCCGTAATGGTATATCTGTAGCATGGTTTCGCGACCACAGGGCGTGTAACTGCTGTCTAGGATTGAAGAATCGGCACGGACCTTGCGTGGTTGTTCTGGAGGTCGACGTGCAGAAAGACCGAAGAGCGAAGAAGAGAGCACACAACGGGCGTCATTAATTTGTGAGCTGTACGACTGCTCTATGACACGACATGTGGGCGCTATCGAATTGGACTCTCCTCCATGAGACCTCATCACCGCTGCCAGTCGTGGCGTCAGTGAGTACTCTGTGCCGTGGACCTCGGAGACAGACAGCGGTGGAGGGTTGGAACCCGATTTTTTTAACTCATTCGTCGGGTGCCATAGCCGGTTGTCCCGGTGGTTCAAGTGGTTAACCTCGAACTCTACTTGTGCTTGAGTCCTGGGTTCGAGCCCCAGGTGGGTCGGACATTTGACTTTATATGCAAAAATAAAAATAAAAAGGATTCAATTGTTGAGAGCGCCTTGCAGCGTGGGTAGGCACAATTCGATGCGAGTCGACGAGGGAAGAAAAGGCCGAAATTTTCTCGCGATAAAAATGAAGGCACGAACCGTAGCGGGAAGGGGGTAGAAGAGCCTGCTATGTGACCCCGGATCTGAGTTACGAGTTGGAAGGCGAGAGAGAAGACGATGTGCGAAGATAATAAATGGGATGAGCGAAAAAAACAAGAAAAAAACCAATCTCAATGTCTCTGACGACTTTCTCATCCACAGGCGGGTTGAAACATATCACACGACCCACGAGAAATGAATTGCTTTTCCCCTCTTCGAACTGCCCGAGCCTGACATTGACAACAAATCGACATTCTGGTTGACAATTGTATAAAGCAGCAGTTTAGTTGGATTGAGAAAATATACCATTTCAGTTTTGCATTGAAGCTAATCACCCATTCGTAAACGGTGGCTCTTCTTCGCGGGGGGCGTGACACGGCAAAGCAAGGAGCAATTACCCAGTCGGGTAATGTTCGGGACGATAACTGGTGGGGAGAACCCGAGACCAGGCGGACAGTGTAAGACTTGGCATAGATGCATAGTCGAAGACCTTAGTTAGGGAGTTCCGATCCACCGAAGGGTCAACGGAAGTTGCCCCCTTGGTGTGTGGAGTTGAGACCGCGTTGTGGTCCACTGCAGCCAAAAAGGCGGGGAAGTGGTACCGGGGGATCCTTGACGCAGCCGAACGGTTCATGGTGAGGTGGCACGAGGCTGAGGCTGAGATGAGTAGGCAGCGCCGCGCATCCGCCGTGGATGGTGCCCAAGGGAACGGGGGGGGGAGGGGGCAACAGGAGAAGTGGCAGAAAGCCCGACCAAGGGAATGCGGAGAGGGGGGGGAACAGGAGGGGTAGAAGGGAAACGGCGGTAGACGAAAGTAGGAAGGAGATGGCAGACAGGGTAGCAAGGCACCAAGTCGACTAGGAAGTAGGACGTGACCATACCAGATACTACTAGTGCTACCAACTGGTGCAGCTGGTTCGAACGTGGTCTTCCCTTGTCTTCTCTTCTCGTTTTAGTTTTTTTTCTTTCTTGCGCTGACTCTCCGTGATTTTCATTTTACTTTTTTCTCCTTTTTTTCTGATTGACAAGCCGTACTGAAGGAGCCGTGTGGCGTGGTTGGATGACGAACCTGCTCTGCTCGTTTCGTATTGTCTGACGCGAAGGGGCTGGGCATAGTTGACGAACGCAGGGCGGAGACGGCAGTCTGGGTAGCAAGGTACCAGGCGGATTAGCAGGGAGAACCTGGCTATACTACTCGTACCACAAACTGCTGCCGCCATCCAGGTGCTTTGGGCTTTGGTCTGCCTGTTTTTTCCCCTTTGTTGTTTTTCCTTGTTACTTTTTTCCTTGGTTCTTCGTCTTACTCTGTTTACAAGCAGTGGTGTTTTTTCTTTTTTCTTTTTTCGTTTTATTTTATTTTCCCAGCTCGTTCTTTTTCAAGTGTTGGCCACCTCGCCTGCGGGGGGGGGGCACGACAGATTGTTTCTCTTAGATTTTGCTTTCATTTTTCTTCTTTTTCTTTTTTGATTTTTCTACCTTGTTTTTGTTTTCTCTTTGATTGATTCTTTTCGTTTCACTATTTCATAGATTGCGTATATCGTGCCTGTCGTATCTAGTATGATGACATGGCTTTGCATTGCCGACTGCAGTGCATACTGCACACGTGGCAACGTAGTGTCTCTTCTAGGATTGAAGAATCGGGTAGAAAGAACGAAGAACACACACACACACACACGTCTGCAACACCTTCGGAAAGGACACCACCTACCTGTAATTTTCGGCAGCAGGGTCCATTCAATGTGGAGTGTCTTTCAGTTTTTGATCGGCATTTTCCCGAAAATTCGGTATTTTCTTTTAGGAAAATACCAAGAGATACCGAAATTTCGGGATAATACTGAAAAAACAAACAAAAAAACAGCCCTCGTTACCCTTGTATGGATGTTTTCACTAGCCAGTTTTCACGATGTTCGGCGTGTCCCCGGTGGCCTGGGAGGGGGGTGTCTCCGCGTTCCTACTATTTCGGGGGACCATATCAAATAGGACCTGCGGTGCACACAAAAAAACATATATTTCGCTTTTTTTACCAACAATAATAATATTATTGGCAAAATAAATAATAATTGGTCCTATTTACAATGCCCCCCCCCGTAATAATCAGTTTCGTAGGTACGAAATCCCCAGTCACCATGTATGTATATGTCATGTGCAAATTTGGATAAAATTGTCAAATACGTCTGTGAGCTCGACTGATTAGATACCTGATACCAGGTACTCAACTTTGCCATACGTAGGTGCGTAGTACGTCTTGTCTACACCCCATGGGTAGGCACAATTCGATGCGAGTCGACGAGGGAAGAAAAGGCTTAAACCTTGTCGCGATAAAAATGAAGGCACGTACCGTAGTGGGAAGGGGGGGGGGAGAGCCTGCTATGTGACCCCGGATCTGAGTTACGAGTTGGAAGGAGAGGAAGAAGAAGATGTGCGAAGATAATGAATGGGATGAGCAAAAAAAAAAAAAAAAACTGTTTCGGAATTTTACAACTTGTACGTATGTATGATGAGCCGTTCGCGCGTATTCTATGACGCGTTCTGCGGTAGAGGTAGCACATTTATTCCGGATGAAAAAGTTTTCTGAACTGCTTCTCAACCGAAAATCGGCGGAATGCCGATACTCTTGTTTCGAAAAATGATGTTTTTGTATACTTGGGTCATGGGTCATCATGCGATTTGTCATCGGGATGCAATCTGAGTTTTCGGGTGAGGCATGATGAGGAGAGGAGCCCCAGATTTTTTTGGGTGAACGTCTCTATCCTAGAACCACTCCTACGCAAACCAGTTCTGTACCAGGGTATGTATTTCTTTGTTAGGGATATCTGAGTGTGTGTTCTTTTTTAAACCGTTCTTTCTACCCGCCGACATCCAGCACAACCAGTGTCCGTGCCGATTCTTCAATCCTAGAAGAGATACCTAGGGCAGTTCGACTCCCCTGGATGCTGCCCGGCGAGTCTACAGGACAATTTATACATAATCATTCTGCGCACTGATACTACTATATAAATACTTACCAGGTACCATGGTATGTAAAGAAAGTTTAGCTCTAATCAATATTGCTCGGTGGAACGAGAGAGAGCGTGTGAGTTATTAATATCAACATTCGATGAAAATAGACTACCAGCAGTGGGAATATTGCTTAACCCTATCATGGCTTGCTCAGAAGATCACTGGTGTTGTGCATTGGGGATATAGCTACCTGCCACCCAGCAGTAGCAGTCAGTAGCCTATACCGAGTAGCTGATCGGCAACATTCGTCATCTGTAGCAAGTGGGCCACAGCAGAGCAACGGGGTGCTATGTCAGTACTGTTGTACGATCGTACAGCAGAGCGGTGTGTTGCATGCCGATCGAGTAGATGTTATTTGCCAGCAGGTATCAGTCACAGGATATATAACACGGATCACCTGGATGTGCATGATAGGACTGCAGTCCCATGTTGGGGACAAACCACTCAAACATCAAGCAGTATGCCCCCAAAACGGGACTGCGGTCCTAAAGGGATTGAAGGTGGAAGCGCGGGAAAGTCGAGAGATCCAACAGTGACCAAAAGGACGTTCATTCATTGCAAAGCCAGTAAGGTTATGCAGGGCACCAAATACATTGTCGTACCTGACGTCTGCTTGGTCGTAGTAAGTGGCTTCATAATAGTTGCTGAGGATCCACGTTCGGAACGACACTACCCCAAGCAACACATATGATCCAGAATACTGGGTAGGCTGTCGCAAGTGGTTCTGTTGTTCGTTGTGGTACACTAGATATTACCGGAGCTCTATTACCGTACCGCGTAAAGGAATCCGTAAAGGATATATTGGTGACGTTTGTATCGTTCCCTGACGAAGTTCGTCGTAGGAGGTGTATGTGTCTGTGTTTGAGATCCTCAAGGTCGATTAGGAGGAGGGGTGTTTGTTTCCACGCCCACTCGTTAACTCTACTTCTCTCCCACTTCTCTTTCGCGCTGGACAAGACCGAAAATACCGTAATACAACAACAGGTCTGAGAGCCTCTCCTTTGTAGTGTGTTCTTCTGAGCTTGAGCTTATTATAGGCAGCAACCAGCTGGCAAAGAGCGCAGCTGATAGTAATGCTTACCTCCACCGCGGGCTGCCTGACGTAACTCAGAAGATGCGCACCACACACGCCCGCCAGTTTTCCTGTTCAGACGCTGAGGGTACAACCTCCTACGAGTGAAGCTGGAGAGCAAAGGTGATGATCAATGTTTGTACATATGTCATATACCGCTGGTCTATCACGGGGACCATGTTGATCGGGATTCATGATATATATACACAAAAACCTCGTACCCAATTACCGTATTTTTACTATTAATATAAGCATTCGCAGTTGGTCCCGATCACTATATTCCCCAGAAATTGTGTGTGTGTTTCACTCTCGAAACTACATACCTGGTACCTGGTACGATTGCCAGTATTAATATATTTTCATGGCCTACGTTGTATTGCCTCGGGGTTGGTTCTTTTTGTTTCGAACCAAATCGACAGAGGAGAGCGCCTGGGGTGTGGGTGTACGCACGTTTACAGCTGGGAAATCACAGGGAAAATACCTTGGTATGAAATAATATTGGACGCGAGTTGCTCATTATTAAATGGAGTGAAGTGCCGAGTTCTTGCGAACGAAAAATGAAGGCACCTAGCGTCCATCATACGGATGAAAGCACACCCGCCTTGATTTACATCCCCCCCCCCCCCCCCCCCCTTCAATATTTCCCCCCATCTTTTAGATAGGTTGGGTTGGCGTCGGTTGGCAACGACACTGTAAAACATGCCGCTCACTATACGTGAGCTAGACGACCAGGGTGCCTTTTTTTTTCTTTTTTTTTGGCGATCGCCCATAGGTGGTTGTCGAGTTAGATCATTTGTGCGAGGTGAAGAACCTTTACTCCGCACAACAAGTGGGATTGATCGTATCACGTAGCGTTCAAAGTGAGGCACCCAAGAGGCGGTTATATAGTACTCCCATTGCTGTCTCTGGGACTGCCTACACCGGAAATTAAATTAACTCATTGAAGCTGTGATCTATATGCGAGTCCGCCTCTAAAGCGGTTCTTTTTACGGGGGACCATAGTTAATAGGACCAAATATTGTTAGTACAAAAAATGGTGAAATATATAGTTTTTTTATGTATAACATAGATAGGTCCTATTAATTATATTCCCCTGTAATAGTAGGGTGCAGCTCACCCTTCATGCGACTCGCCGGACGCCTAACGGCGCTTTCCGCTTGGTGCAAGCAACGTCTGCCTGGTCCGTGAAAACCCGACATGCTCCGTCCCGACACTGTAGGGATGCGAGAGTCTATGGTCATACGACTACGGCCATGCATGATATCGAGTACATCTCTCCTATCGAGTACACCGCCCTCAATTATAAGACACCCCCCCCAAAAAGCACACCTAGAGGTTCATTGTTTTTATTCTGTTTTCGACCGTCGCTTTCACCGGGGGTACGTGGAATACCACACCCCCTTCGGGCGGACGCCTGACAATCTATCAAACTTCAAAGTGGTAGCACCCAGTGGGCACCATAGTATTAAGGATTGGCGCATACAAAGTGTGTACGTATACCCGCTCGTAGCTGGTGTGCACACGTAAACCCGACAATTCCGATGGTCGGACACCACACAGCCAGTATATCGACGTGAGCCGCGAAGTCACTGTGATTGGCGAACTTGTACGAAAATCTTCAGTAGAAGAAAACTGTTATGGTGTGGTGACCTCAGGCAACGATGTGGTCATGCTCAGGAGCTGATGATGAGGATGTTGAGAGGCGCTGAAAACGAGGGAGAGGGAATGATGAGGGAGCTGGTGGGGCTCGTGTTTTCGCGCGGCCAAGAGGATGAGGCATGACGACGAAATCAAACCTAGAAGATACCACTCCTAAAATGCAGGACGACCCTAGGCTAATTTCCGGAACTTTTCGCTGGTATTCCAGGGTATTCTATTCAATATCCGACACCTAGTTACGTGGATACTGCCATGATGTTCATGGCATGGCGCATACTGTAGGCTACGCTGCAAACCTCTGGTGTGTGTACTTTACTCATATCCCATGTGTTACCAGTAGGTATGTTGCTCTGTGCTGTTCTTCACCTACGGAATGCGTACTGTAGCTTGCTATGCTACCGGAACGTACTTGGTTGCACGAGTGAACCCACACAACAAGCGCGTAAGACCTGCTGTTGCGTACTGGTGACTACTGCATCACATGGAATCGTGATACGGCACAGAGTACTACTCCTACTGTATTATCAGATGGGTACTGCCTATGTACTACCCGTATCGTGTTGATAGTACGATCTACCTTGTACCACTGCTGTAGGTAACCGCGTGATATTGAGCAGCGACTATTAATATATAATACTGACGACAGGTGTAACTGGTGCGATCTCTGATACGACCCCTCCACGCGTTACCCTCTTAGTAATAGTATTGGTACGATTACTATCATGGTTGCCATTTTCCGACAATGTGGAGCACGAGCTTCAACGTTGATCACCGTCACATTCCTGAAATAAGAAATCCCCGGATAAAAGGAAACCTATACAAAAATGGAAACCGGTGTCTACTTCCCTCTATGCTTTATCTACGTACGGTAGTTCATTCGTTGTCTTCGCGCCCTCCTTCATATCCACATGTGCTCTTTACGTTCTATTTTTATCTCCTAAGCCGCATCCAAGCTCCATCCCAACGCCATCCGTGTGGGTCCGTCATCCCCCCCCCCCATTCTTTCCTTCTCTGTCCTGGCGATCCCTGGGCTGGACTTTGAAGCGCGACACGTTCCTCGAAATGGCGACCTGTGTAGTCATCGAGACAATTTGAAGTAGGCGTCCCTCCACCTCTCACTCTCCTTCCCATCGACCCGCCATCCCTTCCACTAGCTGCCAGCTGGTCGACGAACTTACTGTCCTCTTCCCCTTTAATTCAATAGAATCCCGATAGACCCGTTCTACGATAGAGGTAGCACATTTCCACTACTTTGTTTCTGAAAGAAGGGGTTCCTTGACCCAAACTCGTCGGAATGCCAATCTCGATTTCGAAAAATACGTTTTGTAGACTCGGCCCATGGGAGTGTTCGCCGCGATGCAGTTCGTTTTTTTCTGCAGTCGGTTTTCGGGTGGGGTGTGGAGCTCCTCAAGTGCGGAGCCTCAGAAAATTCAGGGTGAACTTCTATTTACGGGGGACCATAGTTAACAGGACCTATGGTACACATGAAAACCTACATGATTAAGCATTTTTACCAACAATATTTGGTCCTGTTAACTATGGCCCCCCGTAATATTGTAAAACGCCTCGATAGTCCACTCTTACTTTTGTGTTATTGCATTCGATGCTTCAGCCATACTTCCAAGCGTGGACACAGCAACCATGCACGTTGTGCCGGAAAAAACATTCAGCATACCATACCGAGAGCTCATTCATTCCGCTACTATTACGGGGGGCCATAGTTAACAGGACCAAATATTGTTAGTAAAAATGGGTAAACATATAGGCTTTTATGTGTACTATAGGTCCTGTTAACTATGTTCCCCCGTAATACTACTGTGTGCCCGGGGAGGCTGCCCCAAAACTAGCTGGTCTAAAAAATCCTGCGCTGCAGCGCTGTGAAGATCAGAGGTCGGAACACTTTCTATCCCTGGACAGGTTTGCCTATGAACTCGGTACGCGTTGGTACTCACGTGTGTTGGTTGCATAGAGGTAGCATGGAAGAGCACCCTTATTCCTCTCGTGCACGGTAGAGACGGAGCCCCAAGCTCGTGCCTCTCCGCCTCTCTGGAATATCCACCTAAAATACGCCTTCCAAGTACAACAAAGGAGATAGATCCCAGTGCCTGACCTCAGATCCTGACCTCAGATAACTATTAATGCCGGGCTTCCAATCTCATTCAAGGCAGTATCATAACACTAGCTAGCCCACTCTGATGCGCCGTATATGCAGACTCATGGGAAATTCATGGAAACCCCGATTCCACGAACTAAAATATGAGTCAGAGATGCGGCTCCTCAAAACCCACTCCCACACACCTCTGAACGGCAAGGCAACGAAGCCGGCAGAGTACGTTAAGAAAAATGAATGTAAGACGTAGACATAAGGGGCAGAAATAAATCGTCAACGAAAACCATCGCCATGCCACCCGCAACGGGGGGAAGGCGAGGAAGATGCATGGGAAAGCGAAAAGTGAATACCAAAGACACGAAGAAAAATAACGAGGAAGACGCCAGGAACCACCCAAACCCAGCCCAAAACACTTGAAAAAAACGCCCCCCGTGCAACAAATGTGTCCTGCCTACGACGCCACTTGTTGAGATCAGAGGTCGGGACAACTTGTATCCCTGGACAGGTTTACCTATCATGTCGGTACTCGTTGGTACTCACGTGTGTTGTTTGCATAGACATGGAAGAATATCAGCTTCACTCCTTTCGTGCACGGAGGAGACTGAGACTCAAGCTCGTGCCTCTCTGGAAAAAATTAGAGTTGTTCGTTGCCCGTAGCTACCATTTCGTCTGGGTAGGTTTAGCAATCTGGGAGAAGGGATCTTTAGGGATGATTTTGACCCGAAAAATGCGTAACGTGGGCTGCACTTCGGAATCGTCGTCCGCAGCTGAGAAATTTCCTGCTTCGATGCAAACGCGGCGCAGCCGCGTTTATGGCGAGTTCTGGCCCGTTTTGGTTGCGGTTTGGGGTCAGGGTTACGGAGAGGGTAAGGAGTAGGGTTAGATTCAGGGGTTGGGTTGGGTCTTCGCCCGTACCTTGATCCCAACAGGAACCTAAACACCTGAACAGCCCACCAACCCTTCTCCCAGATTGTTAAATGGTTGAAGAGTGAGATCCTCACGAGATCCGATAGCGACCAAAAATATGTCCATTGCAACACCAGAAGGGTTATGCAGGACACCATATACATTGTCGTACCTGGTGTCTACTTTGTCCTAAGTGGCTTAGTTGCTGAGGATCATCTACGTCTGGAACGACACTACACCACGCAACACATACTATAACGGGGGACCACAGTTATTAGGACCTATGGTAGGCGTATAAACCAAATATTTAACCATTTTTACTGACCGTATTTGGTTCTATTATCTATGGTCCCGCGTAACATTATGCAGAATACTGGGTAGACTGTCGTGTGTGGCTCGATTGTTCGGTGTGGTACAACAGCTGTAGATATTACCGTATACGGGACCCGTAAAGGATATAGGTGACGGTTGTGTCGTTCCCTGACGAAGGTCGTCGTAGTTTGAGATCACACCAAGGTCCAACAGGAGCGTTTGCACGCCCACTCGTTGACTCTACTTTTAAGCTCATCATCAACTTCCAGCTGAGCAAGTCAATAAACACTGCTGTGGCTCGGGGTCGCCATACCATCTTGGGGTCACTATAGAACTACATAGAACTACATACTTAGATCACAACCCCTGAGCGTGCTCGGTTGGTGCATCCCTGGCCTCTCAGAGCTCCCACTTCCAAACCGCCTCCTTTCATTACTTGCCGGACCTTTCCAGCAGTTCTTTGTTTTCTCGGTCCTTTCTTCCTTTTTTCTTCTTTCTATTCGTGTGCGTGCGTGTTCTCCGAGCACGGCATCGCGGGAGGACCCGGCACTGTCGCGGGTGTCAGCGGGTGCTGGCGGATAGAGGGGGGGTTGCAAGGAGCGCGGTCGCTGATTTCGTGCCTAGGCGTCGCGTGTGCCTCGAGACACGAGAGATGCATGAACGGGCTTTGTCTGGCTTCGATTTATGAATGTTGATAGAGTATGTACGAGTTATGAAGGTCGTTCGGGAGGGCAAGATAATATTCAAGCGGTGCTTATTTTTGCGACCACGCTGAAGTTGAAAGAGGGAGGTGTGCAGTTTGAACACGAACGTTATCGAGCTGGCGAACGACGGCCACGGTGAGCACCGGGCTTCACGCGGGGCGGGCGACGGGGCTGATTGTGGCAGAGAGTGATGTAAGCTTTACCCGGACCGAATCGGTAGCGAGGTGGTCGCGAGAGGGGCGGGCGGCGCACGAGGCTGAGAGAGAAGCTAATGTGCGATTTTTTCCTTTTCTTCTTTTCGACCGGGTGTCAGGTGTTCCACTCAGGCAGAAAAATATTACACGAGAGGGGACGGGGATTTTTTTTCCTTCCCGAGTTTTCGGTTTCATTTTCATTGTTTTCGCTGCTGTGCCGTGCTGTGCTTTCGCTTTCTTCGTACATACAGTACAGACATAGAGCATATCGAAAGAAGAAAATAAGTACAGACAGTAGTACCCTACCTGGGGTATGTGCGTACGTACGACATCCGCGACGCGAAGCGTATATGTGCCATCCAAGCTGACTTCGGAGCCCTTTTTTCATGGAGCATGGCGGCGGGACTCTTGGCATTATCAAGTCGCCGGTTTGCAATTACGATCCTTGCAAAAACTAAACTCAATCGTGGACCTCTGTTCGCTTCGCATAATTTGATGTACTGTTTTCCTTCCTGAGCGAGCGTAGCGGGCGGCGTAGGCCGCCCGCGGAGCGAAGCGCCTTGTACTATCTTATTTATCCTTCTTCCCATTCTTCTTCTTCTTTTCTAGTGAAGCTTCTCGTACAAGTCACGTTGCACTCGTACAAGTCACCTTACAGTGGCTATAAGTTTCCCTCGGACATCGACTGTGTATTGATCGGCGATCGGCAATCGAGGCTAGGTATTCACACCAGCTACGAGCTTGCACACACGCCAATCGCCATACCTAATGGAAAACCCCTGGTTTCCCACTTAAGATACTCCTTCGAAGTACTGCAAATACGGTTCCAGTGCCTGAACGCCTGAACCCAGGTGACTACCGGGCGTTCAAGCTTATTTAGCCCTGTTAGGACCGCAGTCCCGTTTTGGGGTCAAACTATTTAGAATTTGAGTGGTTTTGTCCCCAAAGTGGGACTCTGGTGCTAAAAAGGTCAAGGCGGCTTCGTAATAAGGCACTGCTGTACACGCTTCTGCATGTCTTAGGCCATCTCTTATGGCAAACCGGTTTTCGTTTCTGGAAATCGAGGTTTCAGCACCTTCGCAGGCGTGTTTGAGCAGGGAAACCGGCGAATCGGGCATCGGGCCCGCTTTTCTTGAAGTCCGACCAGCCATTTTGCGAGAGGCATGCAGCACCGTTTGCCGTTTCTTCAGGATATCAGTTTGAAAAGTTGTCGATACACTCTAGTTTCATCTATTCAGCTTCGGACGCGATTTATTTGAATAATACGCGATTTTTTCGGCTGAAACGTCGATATACATCTGAAAATGCCTTGTTGATTTGTTTTTGTCTGAAAATGACAACACCGTAAAAATCTCGAACGACACCCCTGGAGAAAAGGAAAACAGGTCTAGATACCTCTCTCCAAAAGACTGCAAGCATTCTGAGGAGAGCGAGCCTGATTCGGTCGGACTCCGGGTCTAAAGTGCGTTAAAGCACGTCGTACAAAACACAGTTTCCGGTACGTTTTTCGGTTTTAAAACCCTCCTCCCATAAGAGATGACTTTATGCAAGTTTATTCATCAGTCCAAAATACTAGAATCATCACAAGAAGTGCATTACACTCTATTAAAGAGTCACCTCTTTTTCAAGTTTATTCATCGATCCAAGGTAATAGAACCATCAGAAGGGAGATACATTCCAGCCCGTTAAACGACAAAGAAGTTTGCAGCACTTGTTGTTGTTGTTGTTGTTGTTGTTGTTGTTGTTGTTGTTGTTGTTGTTGTTGTTGTTATTGTTGCTGTTGTTGTTGTTGTTCTCGCATTAACTCTCTGACGAAGGAGTCCGTGGTCACACAAAGGGGCTGGAGCCCTAGGAAGTTCCGAATCAGGAAAAAATAAAATAAAGTAGTACCAGGTACTACTTTTGGTTGTTCAAATCGGCGAAGTTCTTCACTATTCCGCAATAAGAACGTGTACGCCTGAACCAACTGTCTACGTTGCTGATATGTACAAAATGAAACTGCTCGCTGTCCAAAGCTGCAACACGATACTCGTACCCGGTATGCTGTTTTCAGAGGGGCATCACCCCTCGTGCATGTAGTAACTCCCCTTTGGGATTCATCCAGGTGGCGGGATATTCTAGCTTCATCTATCCTGAAGTTCTGGAGATGACGTATAAAAAGACAAATTTGCCACCAGGTTATCTGGTGTTCAGCAACCCAATCGAAAATGCAAATTCGGCTTGGTTATAATGCACCTACCTGTGTACTTGCCGCACAACACTGGTGTTGCTCGGACTGATTAAAGAGGAGTAGGGGTATGTATGCCTTCACAGTGTTGCTGTTAATACTGCAACAATCTTGCTTTATTGGTGACGGTGCATGTTGCAAAAAAAGGAGGGCTGAGTAAAAAGTGAGTACTGCAAAGACACACCTGGTAAGGTCCTGCACTGTCGTCTAGCGGCCGAGTGCCCCCGGACAGCGACCATCCGCACCGGACATGTTTTTTTTACTTTCTCATTTCATCCATCAGAAAAGTCTGCCTCACAAGCGGTTCTTACTATTTTTACTACCGGGGTATTTCTTCCACTCCAGAGTTATTATTGGAGCCTGTCCTGCGACCACGGACTGCATTGTATTGTGAGTTCATGTGAGAACAACAACAACTTTTACGGGGGGGCGTACCGGTAGTTGATAGGACAAAACATTGTTATTAACAGTAAAAATGGTTAAATATATACCCGGTAGGTTTTTATGTACACCATGGGTACTATGAACTATGGCCCCCCGTAATATTAATAGGAGTAGGATGTAGCTCACACTTTATGCGACTCGCGGAACACCTCACGGCGCTTCGCGCTAGGCCCATGTAATGTCTGCGCGGTAGGTAAAACGCAGGCGTGGTCCGTCCCGGCACTCCAGGGGCGCGAGGGTACATGGTCGTGCGACTAAGGCTCCTTCTTATCGGAGAGCGTTTTTTCCGAAATTTCCAAAGTTTGGAAATAATTGGACACATATATGTATCAATATACGGAGGCGTTCTGTCACTATTCGTGAAATTCTCCAGAAGCAAAATTATCAAGTTCGTTAACATTCCAATATTTGGAAGAAGAAAACAGGAAAACATGGAAGACTGAAAAATTACGCGAAAAAAATGTCGAAAAATTGGGGAAAAAGCTCTCCGATAAGAATGACCCCAATGTGTGTGTGTTCTTCACATTAAACCGTGCTTTCTACCCGTCGACATCCAGCACAACCAGTGTCCGTGCCGATTCTTCAATCCCAGAAGAGAAACAAGTTATGCGGTCACAAAGCTACGCCACAGAGATACTACGTTGCCACGTACCCTGGTATGCAGTAAGCACTTCAGTGGGCAATGCAATGCCATGTCATTATACTAGATACGACAGGCACGACATACACAATCTATGAAATAGAGAAACGAAAATAAACAATCAAAGAGAAAACTAAAACAAAGTAGACAAATCGAAAGAGAAGAAGAAAAAAATGAAAGCATAAACTAGGAGAAACAATCTGTCGTGCCCCCCCCCCCCGCCGCAGGCGAGGTGGCCAACACTTGAAAAAGAACGAGCTGGAAGAAATAAATAGATAACAAAAACACCACTCACTGCTTGTATACGGAGCAAGACAAAGAACCAAGGAAACAAACCCCGGTATTTCATGATATATATCGTGTATCTCCCCCCCCCCGCCCACCTTACCACCGGCCACAACCAGCGACAAGCGACAAGCGACGCGTCTTCAGCGGCGATTTCTCCAAGAATGTACGTTCGCGCACTCTGATGGATTTTTCTTTCGAAGTCTACATTCCGTGCCATAGGCGTCCCCGGTGCTTGGCTAGGTGGTCCGCGTGTCTATCTATCAAGATATTTTTTGTGGGTTGAAATCCCACCGAGTGCATGCTCGTAAAAAGGGTTTTTTTCTTGCATGAAATAAATTGATTAGAGGAAAGCGCGAGAGCGTGAGTTAGCTACATTCGATGAAAATCGACGAGCAGTGGGAATGCTGAATGAACCCTATGCGCGACAAAAAATAAAGGCACGTACCGGGGGGGAGAAGGGAAGATACCTGTGACCGCGGCTTTTCCAGAAGGTCGTCGAGGGTAAAAAACCTCCTACGAGCTATAGGGTGAAAAGGGGAAGTGATGATTAATAAAAATGAAATAAAATTCAGTACCGGCCCGCTAGTAAGAAACGTGTCAGTAAAAAATTAAGCCTCAATTTTTAGACAAACTTAAGAAACGGCCCAGCCTCGGCATCTGCCGCAACTTAAGAAAGAGCAACCCTTCCCCTGGCGGCCCACCGTGTCCCTAGATATGTGGGGTACAGTACAGTATATTCTCTCATTTTTCTGTACTACTGTACACTGGCTGTTTCGCAGTGTTGTCAGTCCTCAGGTACGAATCAATTGTGGCTTGGATGACGAATATTTCAAAAAACGAAATCATGCCAGAACGAACGGGGGTTACGCGCTTTTGACAGTCCCACAAAAAAAGCCGACCGTCTGTGGTAGAACTCCTGCTCAGCGCGCGCAGCTCCGCAGCTGCGCCTGCGTGAGGCAAGAGCCAAGCAGCAAGCGCTGTTGTTGCCCATGAACGCTGCGGCCTTACTCCGCGTCAAGGCCGAGTTGGGCAAGCTGAGGCACAAGGGAGCGTTGACCACAGATCAGTTCCAACGTTTGAAGACCAGAGCGAAGGATGGGGTAGTCACAGACGAGGTTTTGGGCTTACTGACCCAGGCATGGGCACTGCGCTGCGATGGTACGAGCGACGAGCAGGAGTACATTGAGGACATCAGCAACGTGATAAGCGAGATACCACCGGTCAGCCAGACTAGCTCGACAGCGGCGGCTCCTGCACGGGCCTCGCAAGCACAATCGGTGCCATCACCGGATCCTACTGCGGCTGCAGCATGCAAAGCCTTTACATGTTGATACTACACCGGAACCGCTGGAGAACGTGCTACCGATCTCGCCTGCTCCCGCGGATGAGGAGAACCCGCCAGGTTCAAGCGACGAGGGGGAGAGTGAGAGCGAGACGGAGCAAGAGGTTGATGAGGAGGCTGGGCTGGACATGGACGACGACATCGCGGACGACGAGGAGTTACTGCCGTTTCAAGCCACTGACGGTTATTCGTTTGTAAGCTTAGCACCTGCCGCCCTCACTCAGAATCTTGTTAACCAAGAGATACTGCTTCGGCTCGGGATGGGTTGGTTCAGGGGGGTCATCACACGAAAGGCCCAAGCACGCAAAAGCCACCTCATCGACTTGAGGGCGTTCTCGAGACCGACGGCAGCACACGTAGCATGAAACTTCCGCTGGCGAAGTACTTGGTGGATGGGGTCGCGGCAGGGGGATTGTGGGTGCTGCTATCGCGCTGCGCCGGTAAGGACCCTTCAGAGGACAGCGAGAGCTAGGACGAGAGCGAGTTCGACGACGAGGAAGAGGAAGAGGAGGAGGAGGAGTCGGGGGGAAGGGGGGTCGGTAGTACGATCGAGGGTTCGTCGGGGGGGAAAGGGAGTAGCCTGAACGACATGAGCGACGTTGGGCCGATTCGCGCAGGGGGTAGGAAGCGCATGCGCGTTGAGTCCGAAGAGGAGGAGGAGGAGGAGGAAGAATCGGGAGAGGGAGGGGAGGTCGGTAGTACGATCGAGGGTTCGTCTGGGGGAAAGGGGAGTAGCCTAAACGACATGAGCGGCGTTGGGCCGATTCGCGCAGGGGGTAGGAAGCGCACGCCTAACGTGCGCCTGCAAGACCACGAGTAGCATCATGGTTTATCGGGGTCATTCGGCGTAGATGGGGACGTATACGCTATGATACTGAGAGTAACGTCAGAAGAGAAGAGAGGGATTCAAAATTGAGGAAGAAAACAACATTGAACGTTGCTGGAAAAAATAAGAAAGGCGCTTTTAAGAAAATCATGCTCATTTTCCCAGGAGAATAAGAAAGGAGAATTTAAGAAAATTATGCCCATGCTCCCAGGAAAATAGGAAACCCAGCCTCAGGCCGATTTTTCTGTTTCTTACTAGCGGGCCGGTACTGTAGGCTCAAAAGGGAGAGATGAATGAAATGAAACGCGAGACGCTATTACTCTGTTACTACTCACCGTTTGCATTAGGAATTAGTACCAAGATCAAATCACACTCACACCGACCCAAGCCACCCAGCCACCACAAAAATATTCCTGCAGTGACGCGTATCGCTTTAAAACGAATATACGCTCCCAAGATTGTTGCTTGCATTAGGAATTAGTACCCAGATCAAATCACACTCACACCGACCCAAGCCATCCAGCCATCACAAAAATAATACTGCATTGACGCGTATCGCTTTAAAACGAATATACGCTCCCAAGATTGTTGTTGTCGGGACAAAGTTAGTTGTTGTTGTTGTTGTTGTCTTCACATTAAATCGTCTTTTTTACCCAGCTTCATCAGCACACCCAGTGTCCGTCCTGATTCCCTATCCTAGAGAGATACTGATTTGTAAATAGAAAAAGCGCCAGCGCAGTAGCTTGATGCAGTGAGGGGTTGGACAACTTCGAGGCGTTTCATTCCCACCATCCTTGTAATTAATATGCGTACCTGGTACCAGATATTGCTGTAGTGGGTTTCAAAATATGCTGGGCAGTTCACATCGGGTGAACAAAAAAAACACCTAGACGCACACTGCTCTGTACATCTTCTCACAAAAATGTGTAGACCGAACGCTCTAAATCCCAGCCGAAAAAGCCCGTTTCGACGTCTATCTCCATAGGTCGCCATACCGGTCGCCCCGGTGGTTCAAGTGGTTAACCTCGAATTCTACTTGTTTGAGTCCTGGGTTCGAGCCCCAGGTGGGTCGGACTTTGACTTTATTTGCAAAAATAAAAAAGGATTCAATTGTTGAGAGCGCCTTGCAGCGTGGGTAGGCACAATTCGATGCGAGTCGACGAGGGAAGAAAAGGCTGAAATCTTCTCGCGATAAAGATGAAGGCACGTACCGTAGCGGGAAGGGGGGAGAAGAGCCTGCTATGTGACCCCAGATCTGAGTTACGAGTTGGAAGGAGAGAGAAGAAGATGTGCGAAGATAATGAATGGGATGAAAAAAAAAAAAAAAAAAAAACAAAAAAAAACATGGCAGCACCATCGCTAACCGTTCGTTCAGCGGTTCTACGAGGGTGTATCTAAGAAATAGACACCATCGGGTTTTAAAGTCTCTCCGTCGTCCTTGTCGACATTTTTTCCGCACAGTCGCGTAGTTACGGGGTTAACACCTGAAAGGCATGATACACGCTTCCACGACAGAAGAAGCGCCCTGATACCTCTTGTTCAGGGTAGCGCTGACTGAGAGGATTGCAACCCTTGATCAAATTTGAGGTCACGGCAACAACCAATGAACCCCCGATTTTTTTGTGTTTTTAGGGTCATTCTTATCGGAGAGTTGTTTTTATCAAATTTTCTACTTATATTTGCGCAAGTTCTCAATCTTCCATACTTGCCTGTTTTTTTTTTCCAAATATTGGAACGTTAGGGCCGGTCTTAGCGAGGGGGAAAAAAACACGAACAAAAAACGAAATAAAACGAACAAACTTTCGTTTTTCGCTAAAACAGCAGGTTGAGTCCTAACGAGGGCAAAAAAAACGAAAAAAAAACGACACAAAAATAAGAAGCCGAGTCGAATGTTTAGGTTGTGCAATTTTTCGGAATGACTCTATCGCCACAGCACGTAGTTCCCGGCGATAGCGCTCGACAGCGACGGTGGATAGACACAACTCGCACACGTAAGGCACCCCCCACAGCAGGCGGTTCTCGTGGTCCAACCCGCTCCCTACAGAGTGCTATAGAACTTGTGTATCGGCCATCGCTGTTCGATGGCAGACGTTTGAATGTTGAGTGGGGTTCATGTCGAAACATATACCGCCACAGCCACTTCCTGATCCCCCGGTTTCTTACGAGGGCACCCCATGGTGATTCCCTACCCATATGTGCTCGCGCCGTCAGCAGACAAGCCGTGTGGCAGCCACATGCACTACCTCGGCCATCGTGCGCTTGCCAACCGGTCGTAGAAACTTTATCGGAACTTCATCCCAACGCATCGAGCTCCTCTTATGTTTCTCTTCGACCCTGGGTATCCCATATTTCGTTTATTTGGCACCCATTTCGTTTTTTTTAAGTCGTCTGGGACTTATAAAAAACGAAATGTGAAAACGGAGGTATCGGGATCTCTACTTCTAATTTGTAGCACTTGACCAATAAAACTCATGTACTCTTTAGTTCTGTTTTTCGTTTTTTCATTTTTTTTTTTTTCGTTTTTTTTTGCCCTCGATAAAACCGGCCCTTAATAAACTTGATGTATTTGGTTCTGGAGAATTCCACGAATAGTGACAGAACGCCTCCGTATACTGATACATGTCTCCCAATATTTTCAAACTTCGGAAAATATGGGAGAAACGCTCTCCGATAAGAATGAACCTTACAATAAATACACCCTAACCACGAAGCTAACAGTCAGCGCCGACTGGCAGCTCATTGGTTGGGGTGTATAACTAATACATGACGGACGGCAGGGTTTTACGGGCATCGCCACATGGTGGTGATTTTGGCTCTGCCATGAAGATCCCGCATGATCGTGCCACGATGTCTATGGCAGTGCTATGGTATTGTCACGGGAAAGGTCAGACGGCGTGCAGCGGAGTTTACTAGTTTGCTGGTACCCATCATACTGCTATACTTCGTATAGGTTGAGGCAAATCAAGCGCCCGTGTTTGAATTTGGCGCCATGACTGTGTACATAGTCACAAGCACTGCTGTAGGTCATGCCTGGTAGCTTGCTGCGTGACAATGTAACACCGTATTTATCCCTTGGTCGTGTTTTCGTAAACAACAGAGCTCGTACCATCGGCACGTACATTGGGTGGACGTTCTGTGGACTCTTGAGTCTCTTTTTTCATGTCCGGAAAGGTGCTTGGAGAAGGACTCTCGCTGGGATTGCCCTACATGTGTGCGTCTACCGTACGTATGTGTGTTGTTCACATGGAACCGTTGTTTCTACCCGTCGACATCCAACGCGCCCGGCGTTTTGAGTGCCGTTCGTCATCCTAGAGAGAAGCAAGTTCCGTGGCCACTACACCACGACACCTCTCAGGTACACTCCAATGCCGCAAAAGGAAAATAGCCAGCGCGATGTCATCTCATCGCGAACTGAATACGAATTTCGAAAGTCACCACCTACTCAACGCCGTCAATCCATGAGCACTGACAGAGAGGGGGAGAAAAAAACGATCAGAGACGAAAACAATGAGCGTATAAACGAAAATACAAAGATGCACCTGGCACGCAACTGTTGTACCCCGCGCGCGGGGGGGGGGGGGGAGGGGCATGCGGCATAGACATGATCGTTTCGTGGTGGATCTCGACGGGTAGAAAGAACGTTTTATAATGTAAAGAGCACACATATCGAGGTCGTCCGCACTGCGTGGGGACTGAATGGGCAAATACTACTACTCTAGGTTTTGGGTCGTCTGCGTGGCGTCGCTTCATCCGCGGGTGTCTTTATACCTCAAGTGAGGAACGCGTTTCAGAAATAACCTACAGGGTGCAGAAGCACCTATCATACGGTACCCAGAACAAGACTGTTCACAGCTGGGGTGCGTGCGCGTGCCAACGTACATCACTGCATGAAGGCATCGAGCTTGAGCCTCGACGCCGATCAGTGTGATGGGTGGAAATAAAAAGTCCCTACTTAATCTTTACGGGGAGAGATAGTGTGTGTACGCTGACAACCACACCATGTACGTACGTGGAACACTTAGGCCGTGACATAAAGACAACTGGAACACACAAGGCCTACTGTGGCATTCGGGCCCATCTCAACGAGAAAACATATTTTCAATGATTTTTTACTCGGCTTCGAAAATTAAAACACGTTTGTGTCCTATCGGGGAAACGGCGTACTAATTTGTCTCAAAAATAATCATTCAGAACTAACGCACCGCATCATACAACGCCCAGCCGACCAACAGCGACGAGCGTAGACGAGAGCGAAGGTTTGCGTTGTCGCGTGCGCGCCGCCGCCAGCCCTCTTTTTCTTTTTTGGTGGCGCAGGATAGGAAGCTATCACTCTCAGGGTGTCTTGGGTGAGCGGAAGGAGCCCTCAAGCGCCACGTGCGGAACAGCAGCGGAGATGCAGCTATCGAGGTCTAGAGCGCATCTTTCGTTTTTTTGCTCGTTTACTCGGTTTTCGTGATTATTGGCCGATCGAGCAGGCCGGAAAAATGGGCTAGCGGCCGCCATGATTATTTTTGGGGCGCTACCTCCGGGGTACGATGTTCTCCGGTCTGTGGCCGTGGGCGCGGCTATTGCTCTGGTCACCTCTCGTTGAGGTTTGCGTTTTATCGCCTCGATCGTGGTCACCGAAGTGGCCAAGAATCGCCCCAGACCCCACCGACCACCATGCATATGCTACGTGAAGACCTAGGCACTCCCAAATTCCAAATTGAAATAACAATAACCCGAAAAATGTCCGAAAAGACTTTTCGCTCAATTGTTTCGTTTTCAATTTGCCTGCTTGGTCGTCCACTCTTCGGCCAATCAGATGCGAGTTAAATTAGAAAAACAAAAACAAAAACACGAATTGAACGAAATGATAGTCCCCGTTAAGATGGGCCTTTTACTGATAAACGCTCCCTGCCGATGCTGACTCTGGAAGTGGCCACACCAGAAGGCAGACGCCTCACTAGCGGTTCTATAGTCGTACGCACCTCACCTTTTGTGCGACTCGTCCAACACCTCACGGTGCATGGCGATTTCGGGTGGAAACAGTGTCTGCCTGTGTCGGTGGAAACCCGACAATACCTCCTCCCATCACCACCACCACCACCACCACCACCACTGCCGCACTCAAGCAATACGACCACCACCCCGACCACCACCACCAGAGACGGCTGTTCAGCCCGATGACTGTTGCTACTTTGAAAACTCCTGTCAAAGTTCTGCAGCGACATCAGTGCTATACGAGTCAAGTCAAACGATTCATGTCCGGTTGTGCCTTGAACCATCCCACCTTCTTAGGCCCATTCCCATCGGAGACCTCCCCCCCCCCCCCCCAGAATTTCCCGCGTTTGAAAATAAATAGTAAAAACCTATCTAGACGCGGAGGCGTTCTAGCACAACTTGTGAAATCCATCGCAAGCGAAAACATCAAGAACGCTAAATTTCACGTATTCGGGGATAAACACACAAAGAAAATCTGGAAGATTGCGAAATTGTGCGAAACAATCTGGAGATTACGGGGAGAAACAGCTCTCGGAATAGAAGCCCTTGCGCTCGACCAATGCCACGGTGGTCGCGGGGATGCCTTATCTTCTGATACTTTCGCACGAGCCTCACCCGATGCTTGTTCGTGCGACTCGTCCAACGTATCCGTGCGGCATCACTATCGTAGCCCTAAACCACCAGCAGTAAGGTTCATTCTCATCGGAAAGAAAGCAATTTTCCCATAATTCCCGCATGTTTCGCAAGCAATATTTTAATCTTTTAGATTCTCCTGATTTTTTCCGTCAAACATGTGAACACTCGTATAACTTTCCTGTTTTTTGTTTTTTCGCTTCTGTCTAGGGAACTTCGCGAATAGCGACAGAACGCCTCCGTATCTTGATACATATCCCTAATTGTTTCCGACAAAGTTTGGAAAAAAACCTGGAAAAATAAGTTCTCCGATAAAAATGAAAGAGCCTAACTCGACTTTCTTCTGCAACGCTTCAGAGGGGAAAATTGCCCAACAACAAGCAGTGACGACTACAGTCACGACCTCCGCGTGATGAGGGCGAGGATACCACTCGGCGTGTTTTATTGATGGTACAAATGTTGGAAAGGGGCGTACGGGACGGGCGCACCATAAGACCGCATCCATACTGATGCTGGGCGCGAGCACTACTCTTGGGCGGTGGGTAACACAAACGTGGTCGCTGTTTTGGTCGCCCGTCGGGGTCGACAACGAAACGGGTAAAAAGTTGAAACATGATATCACTAGTAGTTTGGTTGCTCACTCGAGGAACCCAACCGGGCAGAAAAATATCTAGTAGTCTGAGCTAAATCGTGTGTGCTGTACTCTGTACGCGCCGTGTGATGATGCGTCCCTCGCGTTCTACCTTGGCAGGTGTATTTTCACGTCTTTGCGGTGTTGTTACCCTACTGTGATCGATGCTCCACACTTTCCTCACCTTGTGATTATCTTTCCTGTTCATCCACCAGGTACGATAGATAGTCCGCCGACAATAATAGGTACCTGGAACGCATGTCATACGGAGAGCGGCGCCCACTATTAAGAAGCGTCAATTTGGCGTCGAGGATCAATTTCTTGTCTACCTACCCGGTACAGAAAATTACAACCATTTCTTTGGACAACCCCAAATACATGGTCACGCACAGAAGGGGGAAAATCCAACTACCTACGGGTACTACTTTGAAAAACCGTTTCGTAGCCCTGGGATTAGCCTGAACCGCGCACGAGGGTGGTGTCGCTTACCACGTGGCCGAGAATATGGTTGACACCCTGTGTACGAGACATATTTTTGTCTGTTATTACGGGGGACCATAGTTAACAGGACCTATGGTGTATAAAAAAAACTATATATTTAACCATTTTTACGAACAATATTTGGTCCTGTTAACTATGGCCCCCCGTAATAGTGTCTATCCCATTCGCCAACTTCGCCCTCCTTCTGTAGTCGTAGTGAGTGGCGGCCTAGGTTCACATCCTAGGCTCTCTCCCCCCCCACATGGACTTCGTGCTCTTCCACAGCAGTGCTGCTTCAGGAATGCATCTACAGCACGCGCAAAACTACACACCAGATGATTGTCAGGGTAGGACGCGTTCTACATTAAAGGTAGCACACTTCCGCTTGAACCTTTTTGTGGAAGCCGGGGTTTCTTTACCCAAATCTCGTCGGAATGCCAATCTTGTTTCGAAAAATGACGTCATTTCCAACTGGGGTCATGGGAGTATTAATTAGTATTCATCGGGAAGCAATTCGTTTTTTAGTGGAGTCATTTTTCGGGCGGGGTATGGAGCGCCTCTTGAGTGAGGAGTCTCAGAAATTTTTAGGTGAACCTCTATCGTAAAACGCCTCGTAGGCGGGACGGCGATAGGGGGAAAGCGTTTGTCACCTCCATTGTTGGGTGGCCCCCATATTGTGCTCCGGGGCAAGCTAGAAAGCGCGGTCGGTTAGCTCCTTGGTTTGTCATCGCGAGAAGAACTCGGCCCTTTTCGCTCCCGTCGACTCGCACGAAATAAATAGCGCCTATATATCTGGTGCACATTCTGTAGTCATACCGCTAAAAAAGGGCCGTTAACCCTAAGCCAATCAGACCCAAGCAACCAAGCAAACCATGAGGTTTTTACTGCTTGTAGCAAGAGCCCTTTCGTCTCGTACTACACAGCCCGTGTATATCAACCTTTCCCTCTCTGACGGAGTAATCTCTACTGAACCGCACAACAGCCCCAACCCCTTCCTCCATGCGTGGGATGTTATCGCAGGACGTACGCCCCAACGGGTAGGGTGGACCGTAACTGGTCCGAGTCCGGCGGGAAGGCCTCATAGCCTTGGATTTTGTTAGTGGGTGAGCAAACGCAAGTCCCACACTACCCGGGAGAGAGGACTCTCCCGGGTGGCTATCTCCACCGCACCTGCTCCTCTCGGGGGTCAGGTCGGGTCAACGTGCCCAACTGGGCCAAATTGACACACGACACGAAACTGGGAACGTGGAAGTGTGGTGAGCTTAAGCTTTATTTTTACCAATCCGCCGGAGGATAAAAAAAAAAAAAGAAAGCAGGGCATACATTCCGTCCACTGGAAGAGCGATTGACCACACTGCGAAAAACAAAACTGTCCGTTTGTGGAACGACCGCATTACGATATTCGACGGATGCCAACAATCCGTTGTGGTGGGTTGGTAGGGTTGCCCAACAGTAGCGATCCCTCTTCTAAGTATTGTGCCGGTGTGTGCACCAGCCAACACTACCGACCGGCACCAACGCGGCAACCGGCGGTCTTGCGGACACCGGCACACACTGACTGGCTCATCCCACCTCTGAGTCGAGCGATTTCACAGGCACTATGGCGGGCAGTCGGTCCCAAATAACCGGCACGCTCTATGCGACGGGTGCTACTCCTCGCGCTGCCACACTGGTTACTACAGTCCCACCTGTGAGCCATCGTACAGTAGGGGTGCATCAGACGTTCCTGAGCCCGTCACATCAGGAGCTCCAATATCTAACCCGATACAACACTCGGAAGAAATGCGTTCGTGCCACCCGACCGGCAGTTGTATGCGCTAGCCGTAAAACAAATATACGAGTAAAACGATCATCCCACCTGGTTCTTCCTCATGTAAGGAACTCAATTGGCCAGAAACCTTAGGCCGAAAACGTGTAACCCCTACCATGGGGTGATTCCTGTGTCGTGCGACTCCACCGGCACCGTATGTAGCGGGCAGCCGGCACTGCCCAAGCGGCATGTTATATATGGTGACCACTGATAGCGGGCAGCCGGCACTACTCAAGCGGCACTATATATGGTGGCCCCTGCAGGAAATACTGCAGCACTACTGACCCGTGCTCAATAGAGGTACATACGCCGGACGCGTTCTACGATGAAAAAGGTAGCATGTTTCCGCTAAAATGTTTTCTGGATGACGGGGTTCCTTAACCCAAAATCGTCGGAATGCCAATCTTGTTTTGAAACATGACGTGTTTGTATACCTGGTACTTGGACCGTGGCATTGTTATTCATCGGGATGCGATTTGAGTTATTATTGTAAAGTCTGTTTTCGGGTGAGGTAAGGAGCTCCTCAAGTGAGGAGCCTAAGACAAATTAGGGTGAACCTCTATCGTAGAACGCCTCACCGCAGTGGGTAGTCTGACTTTCCCACTATTCTTACGCGATGAGTTCTTAAAGCGTTAGTACAAGCACTCCAAGAATACCACGCCATGTACACTGCCGTGTGTTTTCTACGTGTCGCACGTGTTCGAGACCCGGAGTCCGGACAAAATCGTCTCGCTCCATAGTCATATTACTCGTTGACCCTCGTTGAGAGCTATCTGTAAACCCGTTCTTCCTTTCGCCAAGGGAGGTTTTCGATGTTGTCCCAGTGTCTCAATTTCCTGACAGAGGCAACCACATACCTGGTATTTTTTTCTACCTTAAAAGTGTACGAGGTATATTTAACTCACACCCTGGGCAATTCCCATTTCATTAGTCTTTCGTTTCTACAATTGATTCAGAAGGTTGTGTTTTGATAGGATTTGTCTTTAGACAAATTTTTTGTCGACTGCTTATTGATCGGGATTGTCCGTAAAATTGAAATCGACGATTGCCCACTGATTGAAATTGGCCAGACAACTGTTTTCGGCTGTTGTCTATGAACTGGAATAGTCCAGACAATCGATTTCGAAGACCATATATGTATTAATTGAAATTGTGTGAGCAATTTATTTAGAGTGTTCCCACAGACAAAACGGAAAAATGAAAACGAAACAAAAAATAAATGGGAACGGACGTTTTTTTTTAGAAAGCAAACCAATAATTGTGTACAACTCCAAGAAAAAACGTTGACAGTCCTGTGGGGCTGTACAGCAGCCTTCGAATGAGCTGTCGCTCAGGCTGGAAGTCCTCGGCATCGCCGCGGTAGCCAGCATCTAGAGAAATCACAATAGAGCCAGCGTATATCGCTTTTTGCGCCCACCCGAAGGCACGAGATGGAGCATGACCGTTCTGACGAGCTCCTCTCACAGGGCTGGCCAAGGGGTTTCGCAGGATCATTTTGATTCTCTGATACACCACATGGTTCTGGAGATACGGCTTGGTTCTCATTTTAGGCTTCGTTCCCATTTTTCCGATTTGTCTGTTTGTTGCCTAGAATTGGAATGATCTAAACAACTGATTGCGGAGACTGCTAACCAATTGGAATTATTCAGCGAATTGATTGCGGGTGCTGGTCCAACAATTTGGAATTGTCCAGACAGTTAATTTCGGGTGTTGCCCAATAATAAAAATTGTCCAGACACTTGATGTCGCAAGCTGTCTATTAAATGGATTCGTCTGAGCAGTTAATTGCGGCTGCGGCATATTAAATGGAATCGGGCGAAACAGTTGATTTTGGGTGCTGTGGATCGAAAGCAATTGTTCAAACGGACTTCGTATTTTAGAAGTGGTTGGAAGTGTCCGCACAATTCATTTCAGATGGCGTCCAGGCAATCCATTGCTCGACAAATGTCATGGCCGCGTACCTACTTATTGTATTATGATAAGACACTCCCCATTGAACTGCTACTAGTCGCAATGTGGCACAATAAAGCACCTTTCAAATTATTGGGTATGCAGGGAAGTTCCCAGTCCAGTTATAGAAGCAATACTAGCGTGTTATTGTTGTGTACAAGGTATTGACCAAATCAACTGTTGTTGTAGCTCTACAAGTAGCTGCCAGCTTCCAAATAACAGAGCCTTCTTATACTCGATAGTCATGACAACTCCAAAGAGCACATTGCTCCGAGATCAATTGTACAGACAAATCCTATAAATGTACGGTCTCTCAAAGCAGCTCCCCCGACAAGTCCAACTCATGAAAATCACCCGAAATCAAATGTTCAAGCAATTCCAATCAATAGAGACCCTGTGAAATTATTTGTCGGCACAATGACAATCAATAGGAAGTCTCCGAGATCATTTGTCTAGACGAACCCAATTATATGAAATCAATTGTCAGGGCGATTTCGAATGATTTTGATTCTCCAAAATTGGTTATCCGGACAATTGCAATTGTTGGGCAGTACCAGATACCAGACATCGATTGTCCGAACATATCCAATTGATAGACAGTTTCCAAGCTCAATTGTCCAGACAATCCTAATTGCTACCAGGTACCTGGTATTAAATAGACAGCCTTTGACGTCACTTGCCCGGACAATTCCAACTATTAGATACCCTCGTGAATGCTGTAGGGACAAAAGTCTAGTGGTAGGTCTATTGTCCAAGGCATAATAAGCAGAAAAGGGCGGGACACCTCAACGTTAGGTTTGTATTCTATGTCCGTACGTAACGTGAGGGGTTCTACGATAGAGGTTCACCAGAAATTATGAGGCTCCTAACTTGGGGGGCTCCAAACGTCACCCGAAAATTGATTCAAGCAAAGATCAAATTGCATCCCGAGGATGAATACCATGGCCCAAGTATATCAAAACATCATTTTTCGAAACATGATTGGCATTCGGACGATTTTCGGTTGAGAAGCCCCGGCGTTCAGAAAACATTTCCCCGGAAATGTGCTATTAATACCTCTATCGCAAAATGCCTAGAGTAGGACGTTTCGGTACCGCCTAGCCCGTGTGTTCAGATGTAAGCAGTTAAAAAAACGTTTCACGAAAGAATGTACTCCGTGTGCACCGACATTTTGAAATGTACCGGTAATTGTTTCAGGAGACTGCGTACCTATGGCATTGTCCGAAGGAGTGATTATGTATTAGTCGAACTTGTCCGGACAATTGATTTTGTATACTGCCTATTAATTGGAATTGTCCGGGCAATTGGTTTTGTATACTGCCAATTAATTGGAATTGTCCGGGCAATTGATTAGAAGGCATTCTGCTAAATGAAGTTGCCAGGACAATTGATTTTGGAGGCTGTGTATAAGTTGGAATTATCGAGGCAATTTATTCATTGAGCAGACGATCTGTCAATTGGAATTGGCCGGACACTTTGTCACTTTATATAGGAGAAGATCCCTTAATTGGAATCGTCCGGGCCATTGATTGTAGCCACTGCTTATAAAATGGAGTTGCCTGTACAGTAGGGCCAGGTAGGGGGCATTCGATAGGAGTTGCCCGGAAAATAGAGCTCAATGCCTTTCAAATAACTGGAAGTAGGGTCCACAACAGGGAGTTACTTGCGATAGGAAGCTATTATTAACAGACAATTGGACTATTATTATTATTGTGCTTGCCATCCGACAATGTGTAGTGTTGTTCTAATAAACGACTCTAATGACAGAAAGTGAAGAACTCTATTGTTCTTTGTCCAGTGTGTGATACATATATGTATATATACTAGGTTCCCCTTCGGGATGTTGTTGACTTGAAATCACGGGGGTATACACGTATTGATGTTATGCTTGTGCTTGTCAAGGGGTTTGCGGAACCCCCCTCAAGCGCAAAGAGCCTGATCACTGTTGCTGTGCACGTGTTACCCCTGCACGTAGCTCGTACGAGCGTCTCACAGCAGTTCAGCTTGGCGTTTTCAACCTTAGCCCCCACGTGCCAGAAACCCTTGTCGGACTCTGAACAGCAGCCAAATCGGAGGGGGGAGGGGGGGGGGGGGGGGTGAGGTGTGTACTCGATGGGAGGTATGTACTCGATCTCATGCATGGCCGTAGGCATATGGCCATAGACCCTCGCATCCCTACAATGCCGGGATGGAGCATGTCGGGTTTTCACCGACCAGACAGACATTGCTTGCACTACGCGCGAAGCGCCGTGAGGTGTCCTGCTAGTCGCATGATGGGTGACCTGTGCATCGTACTAAGACCGGCTAGTGAGGCGGAGACTTGCACATGGATGACAGCTGCAATGAGTTAATGTGATTTCCGGTATAGCCACTTCCTGAGACACCAATGAATGGGAGTACTATATACCAGGTTTGTAACTGCCTCTTGGGTGCCTTACCACAAACACTACGTGATACGACCAATTCCGTTGTGCGGAGTAAAGGTTCTTCACCTTGCACAAATGATCCAACTCGACGACCAGCTGAGGAGGAGGAGGAGGGCAGGGGCTCAAACCTAAAAGCATGTCGGGCGGGTCACAATCTAGATCTAGACCGGATGTAGCCTATCGTCATGAGATGCTGCGCATGGCCGGTACTGTCTACGGATCCCATCCCAGCAAATGTGTCCAGCAGTAGATCATGCAGAGCATACGGGTCCGATCTGGCAACTTGTTGTGAGCTTGATCCCGGGAAAGGTATCGGCGCCTATAGCGTGTGTGTATCGGCTCGTAGTCGACGTGTACGCTGTAGGCTCGCTTTCTGATGAGCGGCGAAGACGAGGCTTATCTTATTGAGACAGACGCAAAGCCACGGCGGAGGGAACCTGTACGAGAGGGCTTCAACTAAAAAAAAATGAGACAGGGGATGGATGATGAAGATGATCCTAGCCAAAGCTAGTCCTAAAAACAGTACCAGGTAGTACGGTACGCTACGAAAAACGTCATGCCCATGAAAACTCATTGTTTTGCCATTTACATATATATGTACCTGGTATGCCCCATGGCTGCGCCAGAGGACTTCCGCTGTGGCGTATCATGGCACGCCAATGGGCATCGTGCGATGCTATAGTGGTGTCAATGGCACTGGCATTCCGGTCAATGCCACCGCGATGCATGAGGGTCGTGCCAAAAGCAGTGAGTACAACAATAACACGAACGGGTAGACACACTGGCCCCACCCCATCTTGTCTTCTGTCATGCCCTGAAGGTGCTATATGGCGCATGCCGTGCTGTTGTTGCACGTGCCACATGGCAATGCGATTCGCGCACGAGGCAAGGAAGAGTCATACGCCGGGTGGCAGAGTGCCCTGCCATGCAGGCCCAACATGGCAGTGCCATCGTCTACTACAGTAGACTATGGTGCTCGCGTCTCCCGGCGGTAGTCCGATCGGCCGTCGCATGCTACGTACGTATCCTGATCGGCAAAGGGTTGTTTCCTTGTACGTTCAGCCGTTCGGAACTTCACTGGAGGTATCTCCGACATTCGTTGACAGTCCGGTGTCACGGGTAGATGGATCTACGGTGCCACATGAACATTGGGATTTTCAGGCTCTCGGCCCGTTCCTTTCAAAATTCAGAATTCAATTTTGGAATTTCAGAATACAGCCATATATATATATTTTTTTTTTCAAGAAACTCGTGCAAAGTTACATAATCAGTCGATCTCTCAGCTCGTATTTCATAATTTTGTAAAATACAGCCAACGAGTACGTCCTACCTACGGTTTGAGTTTACACTCCGTCACCGATTTTGAGTCCTGATTTTGGGAAGTTGATTATTTTTTGGGATCGGGAGAATAGAACATATTATGCCAAACCAAACCATAAGCTGAACTTCGCAAACACCATACAGCAAACAGCAGTACCAATCCTGCGACCAGCCAATCCATTCAATATTGCTTATCTTCTCTTCCTGTACCATCGAGCTCCAACTTCGCGACCGGGCGTTGCGTGCGCTGGCGGCTTCCAGGAGCAGCAGCTCATGAGGGCGGTGGTAAGCCCCGCGGCCGAGAACTATATATGCATGCTATGTACGGGTACTACTGATGGTACAGCAGGATTGACCGTCTCGAGCAGGTTTGACTCGTACATGCTCACTTACTTGTCAGGTTCGCAATGGTACCGGACTGGCCTGGATGTTTCAATAAAAAACTAAAAAAGTACCAGGTACCAGGTACGTCAGCTGTGAGTGAGTTCAACCGATCGGCAGATCTACGATAATCATTGGTCGATACTCAACTTTGCAAGCTGCGTGAACCGGTCGCGCGTTTTGCATTATTTCCCTAGCGATTGACTACTGGCCGGTGACTCCCCTGGATGCTACCAGGGTCGACGAGACGATAATACTTGTACCATTTCGTACGCTGAAACAGCAGATTGACAAGCGAAGGTCGGGGTATACAAGAAAACCGAAAGTTGGTTCTACAACATAACTGTGTAGTCTACACATGACGGTACACCAACACCATGAAAATTGTTCAATATACACCCTCTAGATGTTTTTTTATAAAAATTGTGAAATACGTCAGCTGTAAGTTCGGCTGATTATATACGCGTAGTTGATACTCAACTTTGCAAGCTGCGTAATATGTCTCGTCTATATCCTATTTTTACTGGATTTCCAAATTTTTGTAAGATCTTTGTTCTTTTTTTGGTTGTTGTTGCCCGTGTGTCATGTATGTTGAACGGAATTTTAAGGATCATTTTGGTGCTGATAATTACACGCGAACGGTCACTATTTTTAGGTCAAGAGTCGTAGCAATTGACGCCTCGATGAGCGGGAGAACATACCTGGTACATGTGTGACGGGATACTGCTATTAACCCCTTTAGAACCGCAGTCCCGTTTTGGGGACAATCCACTCTAATTTCAAGTACTTTGTCCCCAAATCGGGACTACGGTTCTAAAGGGCACACCGCTCGATGTACGGGATCAAGCGAAGAGAGAAAGGCCGCGACAATCGCCCATAGCAGAGCACCGAGCGACTGGGCGATCGATCCAGCCGAAACCGAGCCACAGCGCGAGCGGAAACGAAGCGATGGCCCGCGTCATGTGCCGGGCTGTCTTCTTTTCCGTCTCAACGTACCTGTGTAATAATATCAACTGCAACTACTACTGCTGCTGCTGTGTCAATTATGTTCTGACAAACACAACATGATCTTGCTTCCTTGATCTGCTTTCGGCGGTTGTCTCTTAAATCATATACCTATCCGCGCATGATGAGAAGAATTATGACACGAGCCTGCTGGAGTTATGTGCCAGAGGGCATGTAGGTACAGCCCCGGCCTTGTGTCCTTCTCCTGCCTGTTGGCCCTGCCAGTGCGTGTGGTTGCATCCAGGATAGGAGTCAACACGAGTCGCAGCTGTGTTTCTGCTACTCCAGGAAAGAGTACAACCCGCGACCGAGATACATGTATGCTACAGATGGTACAGCAGTAGTTATCGGTCAAACAGGCATCAGTGTCAACCTCTGTGCGGGAGGACGCTCACACAGCTACTCGGAGTGACGTAACGGGAGTTTTTTTTTTCGTAAAACATCTAATATTTTCGACGTGAAAAACCTAATATATTCAAACGCAACTGGTAAAACGTTGGACGAGAATGTAAGGACCGTCTCATATTCGTAGTACTATAGAAACAATCCTTGCGTGACCACCCGGAGGAGTGTGGCCCCGGCAGGCGGCGAGAAAACACGAAGAGTAACCATTACCATTCATCGTGCTACTGTAGTACAGGTGCTGATATATACTGCTGCTGATGTTGCAGTGCTCTACGTACTGGTGACCACTACTTTTGCACCTGTCAGCACGAAGTACTCCTGGTTACCGCTGCAGTATGGCCAGGTGGTGGTGCATTCGAATTCAAGCCAAGAGTGTCACAGCTGGACATCACACCCGAAAACAATCTGGCACAGCAGCAACACAGCCCCTTGCCGGGGCTGGTGCGCGTAAACCGTCGTGCACACAGCAGGCGAACCCTTACCAGTATATAGACAGACAGGTCTAAACGATCTATAGAGCCGATTGAGGCGGGATCCGATGAAACATACGCGAGGTGTGCAGGTATGCACATCGGAGCCAGGTACAGGTCCTTAGGAGTGCGTAGAACGACCGAACACGCGAAACGGACAGGCAGAGGAGAGCGCATGGCCCGATATCGATACGTGTAGGCGCCACGAACGATAGAATTGGACCATGAGACGCGTGGTACGATGAAGGTATTACTATTACGGGGGACCATAGTAATTAGGACCAAATAAGGTGAGTAAAAATAGCGAACTATAGAGGCTTTTGTGTGTACCGTAGGTCCTACCAGGTACCTGGTATTTAATTTGCCCCCCCGTAATTTTAAATGGTGTAAGGCTGGGTCTTATGCAAAATTTTTTGAGTGATTGAAAAAGGCAGGAAGTCGGATTTTCCACCGGCAAAAAGCCACACCAGATCGGTGCGCCATGTGCCGTCTTATCGTGATTTTGGTTTTATTTCATGGGAGAACTAAAAAAATAGAACACAACCGACATTTTGAACTCCACATGGACCACGACACGAACGAGAGTCGCTCACGCCAGTCTCGTCCTATTCGTTTCCAAAGTTTTGCCTCGAGCAGCTGCAGTTGGGCAACCGCAAGAGACACGATGGTGGCCAAGGTACTGATGCCCTCCCTCTCCGTGGTGGCCGATGCACAAGTGTTGGAGCCCAGCTGTGTACAAGCGTAACCAAGTATGTAGCGTCGTGACCCGTCATGAACCCAGTCTATAACCTAGACAAAATTGTATAATGCCACCGAGGTCTAGTGCAAAGCCAAATTTTATCACTTTCAGAGTTGATCAGAAAAGGCTGCCAAAAAAAATCATTTCATGGAATTTCAGGAATGATAAAATCTCGGAGGAACATTTTTTCCACCAAACAGGCCCCATAAGACGTGATTTTGATAAAATCTCATCAGATATGGGACCAGATACCCCGAAGCCTCCGTAAACAGTCATATAATCACCTCAAAAAAAATTGCATAAGATCCGGCCTAATATAAGACCTATGCCAATGGGACAGCGAAGTTTCAATAAAACGTTTGAATTTCAAAGATACCCGCCAAATAAATTCAGAACACGCTTCCTATGGGCCACGAAAAAAAAAGAAAAAGGGCCATCGTGCGCTTGCCAACCGGTCGTAGAAACTTAATCGGAAGTTCATCCCAACGCGTCGAGCTCCTCCTATGTTCCTCTTCGACCCTGGGTATCCCATATTTCGTTTATTTGGCACCCATTTCGTTTTTTTTTAAATCCTCTGGGACTTAAAAAAAACGAAATGTGAAAACGGAGGTATCGGGATCTCTACTTCTAATTTTTACAATTTGACCAATAAAACTCACGTACTCTTTAGTTCTGCTTTTCGTTTTTTCATTTCGTTTTTTTTTCGTTTATTTTTCCCTCGATAAGACCGGCCCTAACTTTTGGAAAAGCCCGAAAAAAGCAAAGCCGATGTTGGACCAACATCGGCTTGAGAAAAACTCTGTACAAACACACCGCTCTCGGTGAAAGTTGAAGGCTCCTCTCGATACTGATGCCAAAGACGAATCGGTCATCACGTTTTCCACCCAGACAGGTCAGGCTCTTACTTTTTGGAGGGCTGCTAAGGAATAAACTGTAGGTGGATCAACCATGCTCAGCCGCGAGCGCTACGAGTAACCCAAATGAGGCGTTCTACGATAATAGAGGAACCACTTTTTTTTCCAGTATTTTGTATATATATATTTTTATTTTTTTCATTTTTTTATTTGTAATTTCAAAATTTGGGAATACGAGTACCAGGTATCATGTTTCAGACCTCGATAAACCTCGGCCGTATATAGAACTTCGTTGGGCGTATTGCGTACGTACACGTGCGAGACGCGGGCAGCTTCAGTCAGTCGTGTTCATATGTTTGTCCCCGATGAAGTTCGCGTTGTACTTTTGACACGTTCTACGATAGAGGTAGCAGATTTCCGCTAAAGTATTTTCTAAATGCCGGGGCTACTTAACCCCTTTAGAACTCCAGTCCGGTTTTGGGGACAAGGCTCTCAAATTCCTACTAATTTGTTCCCAATTGTCCCCAAAACGAGACTGCAGTCCTAAAAGGGTCAACCAAAAATCGTCGGAATGTCAGTGCTGTTTCGGAAGATAGTAGCGTCTTGGTATAATTGGGCCATGGGGTTATTTATTCACCGGGGATGCAATGAAGTTTTTCTGGAGTCAGTTTTCGGGTGACTTACTGTTAGTATGGAGCGCTCCTCAAGTGAGGAGCCTCAGAAAACTCAGGGTGAACATTTATCGCAGAACGCCTCTTTTGGTGGGACGAAGGAGCCTCAGAAAATTCAAGGTGAAGCCCTTTCGTAGAATGCCTCAAACCCCTACGTATGTAGCCCAAGCTCAGGGGTGGTCAGGGGCCGTGTCACAACGAGGTTCTGGCGCTTGTTTAAACTAGCTGTTTTCGGTTGGCGGTCCCGTACTAAAACCAAGTTTACACTGTACACAGGTGGTCGGGAGACCCTCCGCCCCCCCCCCCCCCCCCCCTTTACTCCGCACAAGGGAATTGATCTTATCACGTACCTGGTAGTGTTCATGGTATGGCACCCGAAAAAGCTGTTACTACAAATTTATCCCATTGCTGTCTCTGGAAGTGACTACACCGGAAAATAAATTGTCTCATTGAAGCTGTCATCCACATGCAAGTCTGCCTCGTAAGCGGTTCTTAGTGGGATGCAGCTTACCCTTCATGCGACTCGCCGGGACACCTCACGGCGCTTCGCGCTTGGTGCAAGCAAACAATTTCTGCCTGGTCGGTGAAAACCCGACACGCTCCGTCCGGGCGTTGTAGGGATGCGAGGGTCTATGGTCATACGACTACCCCGTGCATGATATCGAGTACATCTCTCCTATCGAGTGTACTCCTCCCCCCCCCCCCCCCCCCCCTCTCCCCCGCTTCATCTTGGAAAGGATGCGTGGCCAATGGTGAAATGACTAAGGCAAGGGACAAACGAGTACGCCCTCGATAATGCGGGCGTATACACGTATTTCCAGTTGTGGAAACATTGAACACCAGTGTAGCACACCAAGCCTTGGGCGTGTGACGCGTTCAAACATAGAGGTACGAGCCCAATTCGTTTTTTTTTTTACGAATGACGGGGGCTCCTAAACCCCGAAACGTCGGAACGCCAGCCTTGTTTCGAAAAATGATTGTTGTGTAAACTTAGGCCATGGGATTACCCATCGGGAGGCAATTTGATTTTTAAGCTGTAGTCGGTTTTCTGTTGAGGATGGAGCTCCTCGAGCGAGGAGTCTCGGGGGAAACAATGGTGCATCTACACGGTAGCATGAGTCGTGTACCGAACTGAGAGGCTTTTGCAAATTCGGGGAGGGGGGGGGGGGGGGGAGGGGGGGGTGGTAAATATTTCTTCAATGCGTTTGGCGCGTTTTACGATAAACGTAGCACATTTCCGTCTTCTTTTTTCTAAAAGACCGGGGTTCCCAAACCCCAACTCGATGGTAAATAATTTGTCCAATGCGTTTGACGCGTTCTACAATAGAGGCAGCGCATTTCCGCCAAAAACAAAATATGAATGACCGGGGTTCCTTACCCCGAAATTGTCGGAATGCCAATCTCGTTCGGAGAAATGTTTTTTTTTTGTTTACTTGGGGCCATATATTTGTTCATCGGGATGCGATTCGGTTTTTGCTGAAGACAGCTTTCGGGTGAGGCGTGACCTCCTCAAATTCGGAGAGATCAGAAAATTCAGGGTGAACTTTTATCGCTGAACGTCTCGTTTACGTGCAATTATTTTGCGGTCATTGTGTCAAAGGGGCGAGGGGGGGGGGGGGGGGGGGGGTCTCGGCTAACCTGTGCACGGCTCCGTGGTATACAGCAGTATCAGTGTGCCGGTGTGGTGTGCGTCGTGTGTCGTACATCGCCTTCCGCTCTACTGCAAAAAATCACCTACCTATTCCTCTGCCAGGCTGCTGCTTCGCAGACGGCCGATGCTCCAACCATCTAGACTGTTGTTTTTTTTTACACGTGTTCCCCGAAGGAAACGGACGAGGAACGTTTTTCCTTCTTTCCTGCTCTTGTTCCCGTTCTTGTTTTTCCTTGTCCTTCTTTTCTCGGCGGCCCTGCTTGGAGCGGATCTAGAGTGAAACCGTAAATAAATCACGGAAGGCAAGCAGCACATTGATACGACCCCCCCCCCCCCCCCGCGCCGCGCCTCCGGCGACGGCTTTCTCTGTTCAGGACAGCAAACAATCAAGATTGGCCTTGCGACGGAGGGCGGCCCTGAAACAGTCGTCACCATGAGGCAGGGCAGAGCAACCGCGAGGAACACGCCTTGCCGCAGAAAGGTGGCGCTGGCCCTCGTCGTTGTCTCTTTCGCCGCAGCGGTGCTGCTGAGTGGCGCTCGGGGCAATGCGGCGCCTGTTGCCTCGGCAGCAGCAGCAGAGACACCACCAGCAGCAGAGAGCCGCCCGCCATCGTCGGGCCGTGGTCCCCCCTCACAGAAGAGCAGCGAGTGGGAGGGACAGCCCCGGTGGAGGGCGGTCCCCGTACCGTTGACGCCGACCCCAGGTTATCGGTGAGAGCGTGTAACCAAAACAAAACGCCTGTGATCGTGATCATGCGGTCAGATCGTAATATACAAGTAGTAGAAATAGCGGATACCGGTTGGGTGTACGCACAGTGCTTGTCTCGAGATGACAGGGTCCCTGATTTTTTTGTTCTTACGCCGTTGGGAGATGCTGGGCGTCGCGGAAACCGTGCCATGAGTACAAGTCTCGCGCGGTCCCAGATCCCGAAGGTATAGTGCACGCATCCGACATGTCAGAAATGCTTAAAATGCAGCGAACCCCACTGGCATGAGGCAATGGACCCTCTACAGCATGCCAGGCATGCGCTAGGCAAGAGCTCCGAACTACCGCAAAATACGTCCAACACTAGACGCGTTCTACGATAGAGGTAGCACATTTCCGCTAACATGGGTTTCTGAATGACGGGGATCCTTGACCCAAAATCGTCGGAATTTAAAATTTGTTAAACAAAATGACCATTTAGCATACAAGGACCATGACAATATTGATCGGGAGGCAATTTGATTCTTTGCGCAAGTCAGTTTATGAGTGAGGTATGGAGCTCCTTAAGTGAGTAATGAGCCTTAGAAAAGTCAGGGTAAACCTCTATCGTAGAAAGCCTCATTACGGGAAGGTAGGAAAATATGGGCTACGCGTATGAGACCACGTGATGTGATCGTGGCGGAAACGCCTCCGTAGATCGTGCATATACATATGATACAAAGGTACATATTTCATGGGGATCGCGGGGTCAGCCTGGTAGAAAGCTGACCCCCCCCCCCCCCCCCCCCCATCTGCTGTCTCTGGTAGTGCCTACACCGGAAAATAAATGAACTCATTGAAGCTGCCGTCCATATGCAAGTCCGCTTCACAAACGGTTCTTAGTAGGATGCAGCTCACCCTCCATGCGACTCGCCAGACACCTCACGGCGCTTCGCGCTTGGTGCAAGAAATGTCTGCCTGGTCGGTGAAAACCCGACACACTCCGTCCCGGCATTGTAGGGATGCGAGGGTCTATGACCATACGACTACGGCCATGCATGACATCGAGCACATCTCTCCTATCGAGTACCCCCCCCCCCCCCCCCTCCGCCGATCTACCACTCTGCTACCACATCCTATGGAGCTGTCGCTGAGACAAGTGGCAAGAAGGATTTGACTAAGGAAGAAAAGCGTGCCCCGATGACCAGCGTCGACATGCCTGTGTCCCCTGTGTAGTGCGCCTTATCACAAGGTCCCAACGAATGTGGTAGACAACTATTGTCTTCGAAATCCTTGGGTTTCCTTTATCCATCCCTCCCTCTCGCCCCCCAGGCGGAGGCGGCGGGGCTTAGGCTCAGACACTGCAGCAGCAGCGGCGGCAGCAGAAGCAGCAGCAGCAGCGGCGGCAGCAGAAGCAGCAGCAACAGAAGCAGCAGCAGCAGCAGCAGCAGCAGCGACTACCTCTCCCACGTCAAATATCCGCGTGGTCTCCTCGTCCACCAACAGTAGCGGGCGCGCCGACGTCGACACCGAGCCCGGCAGTATCATGGGGGGTGCCTTTGGTATCTCAGGAAACTGGCGCGAGGCGGTGTCCCTCCCCGAAGGAGGGGAAGGAGGGGAGGAGGCGTTCGGCTTGAGGGGAGAGGCATGTCTCGAACCTCCCAGGCGGGAGCAAGTGAGGCAGATCCTACGGAGAAGAAGGGAGACGCCTCCTGGGGCCAAGGTCTGATATGTTGATATTGATAGGCAAATATTCTGTTATATAGTCTGTCTGTCTGTCTGTCTGTCTGTCTGTCTGTCTGTCTGTCTGTCTGTCTGTCTGTCTGTCTGTCTGTCTGTCTGTCTGTCTGTCTGTCTGTCTGTCTGTCTGTCTGTCTGTCTGTCTGTCTGTCTGTCCGTCTGTCTGTCTGTCTGTCTAATCTCATGGCCTTCGCAAAAGAGCGGACGGGTGGTACTTTTTATGGACGTGATGGTAACGGTGTTCTCACATGAGATCATTTCCCCATAATATTGCTTGGGGTCGAGAAACAGGCAGCAGCAAAAAAGGCATCACGACGGAAGAAAACAAACACGTACGGGGTACTGCATACGGCAGGATCATACCAGTCAGTCCGTAAGCGAGACGGTACTAACGACCTGTCGTGGACAATCCCGTATGACTTGCAACCAAATATCACCAGGAACATACCCATGGCACTAGATGTAAGTCCGAAAACAAACAAAACGGAAACAAAAACGAAATGCGGGTCGAATGTGCCTGGCTGGCTGACTGACGAGGTTCTCTTGGAGGGTTTTAAGGATGTAACCACCCAGCACCGTTGCAGCACAGCGCTTTGCTATTGTTTTTTTTTAACATATTGTGCGTTTTGTTACTTATTACTTATTGATAAAAACGTCGAGCTGGCCATCGGATTGTGTGGAGCACCTTTAGGACTGCACGCATTAGAGGCCTTCACCCTCGCCATGCCTCATGGGCCGGGAGAAAGAGAAGAAGAGAGAGGTTCTCGTAGAGATAAAGAGGAAGAGAGAGTGAGGGGGGGGGGGGGGGATACATAGAAAGGCAGAGAGACAGAGAGAGAGAATAAAGATGAGTTGGAGAAAGGATGTGCGCAGAAGCCAGCGGGAGGAACATCGGGGTATCATGTCCCTTCGCGAGCGGGTGAGAACATTGCTGACAAAAGTTCCCGAGGTGGTTCCGACGCCTTAGAGCCATAAAGGCCAGCATTGGTTCTGCTGGTTTTTGGTATACTTCGTATCTACTGAAAACACGGGCTTGTACTATCGTTGCATCCATCTGGGAGACGTGGCAGTAGCATGAGATTCAAGCCGAGGTCGATCGCCCGCAGTCACTGCCAGGGATTTCTGGAACGAAAAAGAGCTAAACCGAGCGAAAGGTAAAATACGCCCTTAAACCTTTCAGGACTGCTGACTAGGTTTGGGGACAAACCGGCTGAGAATTTTAGCGGTCTGTCTACAAAACGGGACTGCAGTGAAAAAACGGGTTGTTTTGACATCGTGGAAGATTTCGGCGAACGCCTTAATATATTTGCAAGCCGCGTGTGGCATATCTGGTACAACTCGATCGCGCTCAAAAAACAAAATCAGGAAGCTAATTAGAGAAAATCGGGACAAAACAAAAAACGAAACAAATACTTCTAAATGTAAAATGCCTTCGGGAATCAGGAAAACCAGGAAATTCAACTCGTGTTTTTTTCACATCGTTGTTTTCGGACGAAAGTGGCTCCTAACGTTTTGCAATCGACGAACCTCGTTTTTATTCGAAGGTGGCAGTATGCGTTCGAACGAAAGACGCCGGCCGCTTCCTCCCCGAATGGATCGCATATCACCACGCCATAGGGGTGGACGAGCTGACGCTCTACGATGATGACAGCGTGGATGAGACCAGACAGGTGAATTTCTCGGAAGGCTTCAATACGGGGGGTGAAGGGGGGTCATGACAAGCACAGACAGCGTCGCACACATTACGCAGCGCTGTGCACAGAGGGGGGGGGGGGGGGGGGAGACGCCCCCCCCCCCCACCCCCCTTCCGCCTACACAAGATAGGCTTAACCCTGTTTAGAACCGCAGTCCCGTTTTGGGGGCAGACCACTCAAATTGTTAAGTAGTTTATTCCCTAGACAGAAACTGCTGTCCTAGAATTCTCGTTTGAGACATTGACCGATGTCGCTGAACACCACTACAGTTATTAAAATAGTGCCTGGTAGGTGTCTATAACATTGGATGCGCACAATGGTTGGTGTGCCACTGCCATTTTTTTTAGTGTGTCTCCACGAGGGCGTTGTTTCGCGCACACTGTGCGAGGGGAGTGGGGAAGGGGGGGGGGGGGGGGGGGGGGCTCCCGGGCACTTGTGTAGCTACTGCCGCTCAGGGGTGTAATGGTGTCGGAGTTGGCACATAGGGGCAGATGCACGACGTGCGCGGGTGCATGTTTCCGAAGTGGCGACGCGCTCGGCGACAGGGGTGTGTAGCTACTGCCGCTCAGGGGTGTAATGGTGTCGGAGTTGGCACATAGGGGCAGATGCACGACGTGCGCGGGTGCATGTTTCCGAAGTGGCGACGCGCTCGGCGACAGGGGTGCGTAGCGCGCTTTGGCCAAAATGTTCCGACTGACGGGGCTTGTGAGAAGGTCAACGATATCCAACACCTCGTGTTTTCACAACTAGTTCCCCCTGCAGGCCTTCAGCAGTAGGCCATGGGATTCGCTCGTCGGGCGAGGCTAAAGTCCCAAGGTACTCCGTTTTTTGGCGACGTATTTCTGACGGATTGCGCTCCCATGAGCTGCCCAGAGTGAGTAGCTACCGGATACGTAGGGTGATACATTTACTTACAGTAGTGTATTCGTTTCAGGAATACGTAGCGCATGCAAAGGTTGGTGGAGACTGCGTGGACAGTTTTCTTCGAAGCGAATGTTTCGGGCGAGAGATTGAGCTCCTCGATGTGAGGAGGTCAGGTAATAGGCCACCCCTCTTAGAAGGCGGCATTTCTCGTGACTATGGGTGCACTGGTTTTGTTGAACCCATGTTTTTGGGCGATGTACAAGTAGAGATCGCCACCAGTGATGAAACCCCCCAGGATGCTCCACTATTACGGGGGACCATAGTTAATAGGACCAAATACTGTTAGTAAAAAGTTTGAATATATATGTTTTTATGTAGTCCATAGGTCCTAATAACTATGGTCCCCCGTAATAGCACATCTACTCCGAAGTGCATCCCTCGTTCAAGAGAGCCAAACAGACGTACGACGGGCGCGTTTGGCGGTACGCACCTGGTGTGCAGCAGTATCGCTGAACGAACGCTCTCACTCGGCTGCCGACGCTAAACTTGTCGGTTTGCGTACACTGCACGGATACATACATACCAGGTGCACCTATAACGGGTGAGATATCACACTTTGTAGAACGATTTTTGAAAATCCACGCTCTCGACAAGGGGGGAGGGCGTACTGAGTACGACGAGTGATTTGCGTCTACCGGTGGAAATATGTTGTCAATACGTTTCCAAGGCCACCGTGTTTGGTTGTGCGTGCCGCCCTCACCTTGGAGAAAATATACCTCGATCCTTCGTCTTAAGGGGTGTGTTGTCGCTCGCGTGTTGTACGGTTGGTCACTCGCTGCAGCTTGTTAACCGGTGCCTGCGAAGCAGGTGACAAGAGAGGCGCGGTGAAGTCAAACTTGAAAACGGAGCTTGAAGCCGGATGGTAGTATTGGTTTTCGGGCTCCGCGCCGTACATCTCGTCCCTGCGTTGCGCCTCTTGCTTTCGCCTCGCGCACGGTGGTGCGACAACGCTCGACTACTGCTGCCGTACGCTTGAGATCAACGCCCGTCTTCCCCCATGAATCCGCAGATTCTCCAGCCGTTCGTGGACGCCGGCCTGGTGGTGTACCTCTTCAAGGAGATCGGACAGTGAGTTGTTATTGAGAATCACGTTTTCTCACGGCAATTAAGAAAGCTGATCGCAGGCGCAGTGCTCAGGGTCGGCCGCCATACTACGGTTATCGAAGCAAGTTTCGTCAAGTTTTCCCTTTTTTTGGTGTTTTGCTTGGCGTTCGGGTCGAAGCCAGAAAATAATAGGTGCCTCGTCAGGGAAAATCCACCGGAAACTCGAACCTTCCACCTGTTTTTAGTAACACCTTGTTAAATTCCCATACTGAATATGTTCCTTGTTTTGCTATTTACACGTTTCAGTTTCAGCAGAAATAACTTTGAATAACTTCGGGAAAACTTGCTCCGACTTATCCGTCGTAGGAGTCGCCTTCCGTACACCAATCGCCCTCCTGTCCCTTTCCCCTTCATAAACTACAATCAGTACACGACAGCAGTTAACACTGATCCATTTTGACTGCGAGGCTCGCGGCTTGTGGTGATGTCAACGTTGAGCGTAAGGTTTTGAACGCTCTTACTATAGATGCCATGTAGTGGGAGTGAAGGTGGCGTTATTCTCTGTGTTATACGCTAGTTTGTCACCAGCTGTAACTTCTGTTTTTTTTTTTTCAAAAGCTCAGCCTGCAACAAGTTGTTCCTATGCTCTGAAGGTGCGGCGCGTACTGCACGCCGCTCCCTTTCAGAGGATAATGGCTCTTGTATTTAGACCGTCAGGACAATGCGTTATAACGAATGCATTGTTTGATAGTCCTCATGGTACGACTACCATCAAGCTTCAACAACATCTTTACTACTCGTATTACCGGGGACCGAGGTAAATACCAGGTATCACCGAATATTGAGAGTAAAAATAGCGGATTGTATAGGTTTTGAGTGTACCGTAGTTCCTGCCTGGTACGTAGGATGGTCCCCCGTAGTAGTATGCGCCATTCACCTCGAGAGAGCAAAACGAAAAAAAACAAAAAACTAAAAAGAAAAGGAGAAAATTCCAACACAAAATCAAACAAAAATCGAACCACAACCAAATATATTTCTCTTCCGGATCGTCGTCCACGTTTGCAGGACTTCTTCATAAAATATATACCTAGTACATCGTAAGAAATGTACTCGCAAAATTCATGCCGCCCTATGGTTCCGCTCGATCATGACATCCCTCGACGAAAACAATTTTTCGAAAGGCATACCCTGGTGCGCGAACGACGTAGACGACCCATCTGTAGGTTAGCAGTCCACGACGCTAGTCCCATACCTCCTCCCTCAGTACATTTCCTCCCAGTCCTCTCGTTGTTAGCCCCGTACAAGAACGGAGCCCGTACCCTTGTCCTCGAATATTACCACCCCGTCCCCGGTGACCAAAGCCACCCCCACTCCCGGAGATCGGAGCCGAACCGAAAGGGACCCCTGACGGCGACCCCCCCCCCCCCTGCCGCCCCCCTTCCGCTACCCTGCCCCTCCAGCTCCTCCTCCACCTCGTCCGAAACCACCGCCAGAACGAAAACCGTCCGATGCTGCCCCGCCCCCCCCCCCCCCCCCCCCCACCCCCTTCATGTCGTGCCCACATCGACACGACTACCCCAGCGCAACTCCCTCGCTCTTATAACGGTAAATACACGCACCCCGTGTGCATCAAGAGGCTTCAAATGTTCCCACTATCGTTGAACATCAAGCGCTTGTCTCGTCGGCGCCGGCCGCCGCGAATTCGGCACTTCTCTCGCCGGCCGCCGCGAATTCGGCACTTCTCGCGCCGGCCGCCGCGAATTCGGCAATTCTCTCGCTGGTGTGCCCTTCGCCTTACCCGGCGGGCCTCCTCGCCCTCTCTCCACTCCTCCTGTTATGTCTCCCCCCCCCCCATTACTGATTGAAGAATACCGCCTATTACTCAACCCCTCTAACTCGACCGGTGGCTGGGAGAGTCCTCGGAAAAGCCGGCGGGGGCAAAATCTGGAACACCCTGACGAGGTGTTCTACGATAGAGCGGGGCCACGCTGGAGGGAGCTATATTTTCGGAGCCACCCAGGCGCCCTCGCCGCGCAGCAGTTGAAGGGGTTGAGTACGTTCCTTGTGCTCATTAATTTTGGGGCGCAATGCGAACGTTCACGTACGTACGAGATGCGTGTAGAGGTAGCATCGTTCGTATTTATATGTTCGGTCCCCGTCGAATTCGCATCGCATTGTACCTTGAGGAGACGTAGGAGCTCCATAAATACAGGGTGAAGGTCTATCGGAGAACGCCTCTGACCCAGGACGAGGAGACCGTTCGGGAACGACGGATTGATGGCGGCAGCTACACCTTCGACCCGTTTTTACACGTCCATAAAGTCCTGATCGATCGACGCGAAACTTGGATCAGGAATTAGGAGCCAGGAGAGCGCCCTGGTAGCTCGCTGCGTACACGAAAGCAACTGTAGAACCCTCGCGCAGTTCGCGAACAGAAGGCCCCTCCCGAGCGCATTCCCCCCCCAAACGACCGCGAAGCCCCTGGTCATTGCTGCAAAACGGTCTTGAACCGTCAACTTTGCTGCGGACGGCGTTCTTCTGCACCGACCCCCCCCCCCCCCAAAGAAAGCCTCTTCTTTGAAGCGAACGGATCGATGCGGACCCCGTAGCACGTTTTCAACATCTTCAAAACAGTGTTGTTCACTTCCAGATAACCCCCGAGTGTTTCTTGAATTCGCTCTTTGGTGAACGACTGCGACACTACTGACAGTAGATACAATCGCTTTGTACTATCCTTGCTTCATGCCCTAATGCGTCGCTTTGTCGCCTCTCGTTCTTCGATGACCTCGTTGGGATTAGACAAAGCCACCGCCCCGTCCACCTGAGATGGAAAACCGGACATGCTCCGTCCCGGCATTGTAGGGATGCGAGGGTCTATGGTCATACGACTACGGCCATGCATGAGATCGAGTACATCTCTCCTATCGAGTACACCTCCCCCCCCCCCTCCGCCAGTTGATTCCCCACCCCAACTCCCGGTTATTGATGTTGTGAATCGTTGGCGCTTAAGGCGGCTCTTGGATCACTCGAAGAGATACCGCGAGCCGCTCGACGATCGTAGTAATGCAGAGGCATTTTTCATGGGTCTGATCTACCAGTGGTATCGCCACCCCCACACCCCCACAGGCGAAACTAGACATCTGATCGTCCACGCCTATGAGTAGCGCTCCGTATTATTAACAAATGGTATTTCTCCTTGCTATCTCAGCCCTTCTCAGCCTCTGTCTTCCCAGTTTAACCAACCGCACCCGTCATCAACGCTATGCGCTCCTTGCCCATCCCCTCTTTCCAAACTTGGCACTGATTCAATACCTCTCTATAAACCCCTGAGTTCATCAGTCAAATCTTCAACACATGCGGCACGCACCCCTGACCACAGAACCGTTACTGTTTCTCACCCCACAGGAGGGCGTTTCAGATGCAGCCCCTTAACCATTGCCTGAAGAGCCACATGGAACGGAGGAAGGTGGACGGCAACGCCCCGGTGTGGGTGCTCTTCCACGATGTCGACGAGTACATATTCCCGGTGCAGACGAACCTGACCATGTCCGAGGCGATGATGAGGCATCCCACCACCTGCTGCGCACAGGTATGTTAACGTATGCATTTTTGGAAGCAGGGCACAGGGGGCGCGCCAGCGTCTTCTGAGGACCGTGCTTATCGAACCCTATTTAGAGGATTTTTGTTTTCTCCAGTTGTGTTTGCCTTGAGCTACTTCATCCAAGCAAACTGCCCAAACAAGTACTGAACAAATGGGAATTTTCACCTGGTTTCCAGTTTTTGGCGCACCCCCTGTTAAGTGTCTCCGCCCGATCGGTAACAATCCGACGTGCTCCGTCCCGACATTGTAGGGATGCGAGGGTCTACGATCATACGACTGCGCACAAGCATGGTGTCGAGTACACCCCCTTCCCCCCACCTGTGGCAACCCGACGCTTGGAAATATCATGTTTAATGTATTCTTCGGTGACATAATTAATTATAAGTGACGACTTTTGTTTCATTTTTCGTACTTTTGTTTTTAACATACCCCTTCGTACGAAACCTCTTGGGGAACACGCTTAAGTAGGGGACAGGGGAAGCCTGCCCGGACACATATGTCGAGGTTCGGGCGCGATCCGTGCAGCCTGGAGCTCATGGCCCGGCGCTCAAAGTGTTTTGTTTCAATTCCCGGCAGTAGTGGGGGTTTTGTAGGTTTGTGCCGTTTCTGGCTGTGTGCATGCATACGTGGGCCAATATCTAAAGGGGCGACTCGTATCCAGACGTTCGGCTTTGAGCTGTCCTCTACATGTTCGTACACATATCCATCCGATGGGTTTATGTTCTTCGCCGTTTTGTATACGAAGAAGTCGCCGAGTATTCCCAGGAAATGGTTGACGCACCGCTGTATACAAGCGCCGTCGAGGCGGCGAGGGCGAACTCTTAAAATAAAATCTTGGTTGAAGGGGTTGAGGTTTACGATAGCGTTGGGGTCAGGGTCAGCTGCACTCGTTTCGTGCACAGCAGCACTGCACTGCCGGACCGCTGCGGTCGTGTAGCCTCCGCTGGGGTGCACCTTCCGGCGTATGGACGGGTGTTGCTACCGATATGAAGCAATGCTCGAAGCTTTCCATAGTAGTAACTTGGGTATCCTGACAGTTACCGGCTACTGCTGTACAGCGCATACACAGCAGTTTCTCTCTAGGTCACTGTGGACCTAGTCCACCCACCAGCTACATAGCCAGGCGTTGCGGCGATGCTGGTGCCGGGCTCTCGCTACAGGGGCGTGCGTCTAGTGCCCTTGGCCATTCGTTCCCTGGCGCGACGAGATGACAAGTGCCCGTCAACCATTGCGTCGAAAAAGTGTGCAAAAGCTAACTTCCGTTTGGCTGCCACCTGGCCCCCTTTTGTCTCTCCCCCTCTCTGGCATTTTTCGTCCCCCGTGCAGGTGCCACGGGTCCAGTACGGCACCAGTGGCATCCGGCAGCAGCCTCGCGGGCTGCTGCTAGAAACGTTTCTCAAGCATGCCCACCCCGGTGTCTTCGATGGTAACCGTTATCCGAAGGTGGGTGATCGCGGATTTAAGAAAAGAAAAAAGCACAGGGCTGTGGTAAAGTGTGTTCTGCGCTATTCATACCGTGTGCCTCGTAGGCGGAAACTAGTGCTATGGAGGTCTTGCAAGCCAGGTGTGGATGAATGAAGGATCGCCGTGCCCCCCTGTAGAGAATGCACAAACCCACCGCGGTAGGGAGGCGTTCTACGATAGAGGTTCGTTCACCCTAAACTTTCTGAGGCTCCTTCCTCTCTTGTGGGGCTCCATGCCTCATCCGAAAACTGACTTCAGCAAAAATCAAAATGCATCGCGGCGAATACTCCCATGGCCCAAGTCTACGAAACGTTTTTTTTTTCGAAATCAAGATTGACATTCCAACGATATGGGATCAAGGAACCCCGTCTTTAAGAAACAAAATAGCGAAAATGTGCTACCTCTATATCTATCGTAGAACGGCTCTAAGTCAGGGCGTTAACTTTTTCATTCGATATTTGTGTAACTCCCCGACACACGCTTTTGTTGTTCGCATCCGCTTCGCCAAAACCTGGTGAATTACCGACCCCCACGCTGTCGCAAGAATGACCACAGTATCAGACAAACCCTAACGTGGTTTTCTGAGCCAAGTTTGAGGCGTTCTAAGACAGAGGTTCACCCTATTTCTTCCGAGGCTTTTCATTTGAAGAGCTCCGCACATCACCCGCAAACTGCCTTCAGGCAAATATCAAACCGCATCCTGTTTACTTATCCCGCTGCCCAAGTACGCAAAAACGTCATTTTTCGAAGACAAGATTGACATCCCGACGATTTTGGGTTTTTAGGAACGCCCTCATTCAGAAAAACAGTTTACGGTAGCGGAAATGCGCCACCTCTATCCTAGGGCGCGTCGTTTATCGCCCACCAAAAAAAGACACCCCGGCGGGAAAGGACACTACTGGTTCTGTTGGGATCCTTGCCACGGTGCTTTCTTTCCGACTACGTGCAGCACGAGCTCAACCGTAGACCCCTTCCGACCATTTCGATGCAGAGGGAAAAAACATACACTTAAGGGAAGAGACATGCCCCGGCATACAGGGGTGGTGGCTTAGTATTTTCTGAGCTCACACGGAGAGCTCCATGTCTCACCCGAAACCTGAGCTGGAACGCCGTTTCTTTGCGCAGCCCCGATAAAAATCCACTACTGTAGTACAAACATGCTACTTGAGTAGGTATAAAAACCGGTACCGGGCATGCTAATAGTTTCTTACTTGAGAGCTCAGCCGGCCAGGACATTAGCAGCCGAGAAGCCGTATACCCCAATCGTGGGATTAGCCGAGACCAAAAGAGAGAACCTATCCGAGCGCGGAGCCTACTGGCCCGGCGCCCTTCCGTATTTATGTACCAGGCACACTTTCGGATCGTACCGTTGACGGCTCCGTGCCCCTTGGCGTGTCGAAACCCGCGTCCATGCGCGGCGGCAACACAGGTGGCGGTCAATTTGGAGCCTACCGACCCGTCCCTGGGCTTGATCAAGCCGCCTTTGCACAACATGCACGACGCAGACGGGTGCGAGTGCGAAGCAATCAATGTTACGGACGTGCGGATCAACCACTACCTAGGGAGCGCGGAGGACTACCTGGAGAAAACCAAGCGTTTTTGGGAGGTATGACATTAGGACGCGTTCTGCGATAGAGGTAGCACGTTTCCGCTATAATGTTTTCCGAATGAGGGGGCCACTTATCCCAAAATCGTCGCGGAATGTTAATCTTGTTTCGAAAAATGACGTGTTTGTATACTTGGGGCCATAAGATTATTAATCGGGATGCAACTTGATTTTTGCTTAAGTCAGTTTTCGGATGAGGTGTGGAACGCCCCAAGTGAGCACGCCTCAGAAATTGATGGGTGAACCTCTCTCGTAAAACGCCTCTTAGGTTGGGGGTTATTCTTGAAACAGAGTTACCTCTTCGATACTCGGCGCAGTTTATAGCCGTAACGGTCGGTGCTGTGAATGGTTCATAAGGATGGGTGTGGGCACCTACCGTATTGGGAGATGATGAAAAAAAGAACGGATATAATAGAGGCGATATTCCAGAAAAATGAAAATCGAAAACCTACTGTAGCACGGTGGCGTTTTTTACTATTACGGGGGATCATATGGAATAGGACCTACGGTAGAAACGAAAACCTGTTTAGGTTTTGCTAATCTTACTATTACGGGGGACCATAGTTAATAGGACGAAAAAATGTTAGTAGAAATGGTTAAACATATATGTTTTTATGTTTACCACAGGTCCTATTAACTACGGCCCCCCGTAAGAAGAGTGGAACTCAACCCGACCGAGAAGGGCAGAGAGGACCACTCGGAGACAGCGACGTTTTTCCCGGCATTTACCATGATCTACGATAGAGTTATATCCTTTTGGGGGGGGAAATAAACACTTTTCGAGCCTCGATGACGTCCTCACTGGGCACCTGTTTGTTGAAGGAGGTACCGTACCACCACACATCGTGGTAATATCTGCAATTCCTGAAAGGCGCGCTTCCCTCACATCTCCAACCATCAGTCGTGTTAACATGTTTGTCCCCGTTTCGACTTGCACATTGTATGAACCTTGGGGGGACATAGGAACCCTCGAAGGAAGAACTAGAGCCGAATATCGTTATCTGTGGTAGGCCGCATCTTCGTGTAATCTAGGGGTTCGACTTGCGGGCTCAGGGGGAGGTACCGTAAGTGGCGTCGAGCTTGCACCGCAATGTGCTATCGAAGAGAGGCTTCCTACGATCGAGGTAGCGCATTTCCGCCAGAATGGGTTGTGAATGACGGGGCACCCCCGCCCAAAATCGTCGTGAAATGCCAATCCTGTTACGAAAAACGACGTTCTTTTTTTATACTCGGGCCACGGCATTAATCTTCGGGAGATAAAATGCATTTCAATTTTTGCTGATTTTTGTGTGCGCGTGACGTGTGGAGCCCCTTAAATGAGGAGCCTAAAAAACTGTAGGGTGAACGCCTCTATCGTGGAACGCCTGAGGGGTGCGATTGTTTGTTCCAAGCGCCCGCTGTCTCTAAGCAACGGCAAGGGTGTGCTATCAAAAAGAGGCGTTTCTGGATTCCTTTGGCCCCGACGCAAAGGTCTAATGCGGAAATTAAGGGGGGGCAAACGTATGAACACGACCGACCGGTGCCACACGCATCTCGTAACGCGTGGTTACGTAGTATGCCCAACAATGCAGAGCACACAAGTTACATACTCATCATCCTTCGTTCGACTGCCGCCCAGCAAGGACGCTTTGGTGCCTCAAGTAACTTTTGTTTCCTTGATGGGATGCCTTTACCCGTAGAAGAGGCGTACTCCTACGAACGATGCTCACCCTAGTTAATTGTGAGGCTTCTTCTGTCCCCCCCAAGCTAGTATACGGAAGGAATCTAAAGGGGGTCTAAACATACAAATACGACTGTAGCTTGAGGTGTTGGAGATGTGTGGGGAGCGCACCCTCCACGAGAATCACCGACATGCCCACGAACTGTATGATACCGTCCCTCATTAAAATGTTGCCCGGTAAGAACTCTCTGATGGCTCAGAAAGTCCCTTACCCCCCGTCCCAGTGCTTGGTCAATGGTCAAATGACTAAGGCAAGCAACAAAGGAGTACGCCCCCCCCCCCCCAAATGTGATACATCTACATCTCGTAGAACGCCTCTAAATGAAGTCGGGCACTAGATCTTCCGACCGTTCTCTACTAGATCTTTCCGAATTCACGTTGGTGTTGGGTATTTTGACAAACCCTTCCCATTCTGGATACAACTCGTCGAGAACCGAAAAGCCATCACAACACCCGTGCGAACCCAACCAACCTTAAATACGGCATGGAGAGATCTTGTCGGGCTGCGCATATGTTGCCGGCTGAAATTCGCAAGAACAAGTGATCAACATCGAGTGTTAATTTCCTATTTGTATGGTCAATATCTGATTATCATCCCATTGTTTCTACCTTCGTCCTTCTTATTTTCCTCTCCCTCCTATCGCAACCGTATCTAGTGATAACTCATATCGGGGATAACCTACAACAAGTCTTCCTTCCCCCCTCTCCCCGATGCGGTCGGCCCTTTTACGCGTTCTACGATAAAGGTATCACATTTCCGCTGGAATGGTTTCTGAACGATGGGGTTCCTTAACCCCAAATGGTCGGAATGCCAGTCTTGTTTTTAAAAAAACGACGTTTGTTGGCATACCTGCGCCATGGGATTATGTATCGCGTTAGGTGTGGAGCTCCTTTACCTCGGCATACGTCCTTGATCAAGTGTCGTTGTCCGCCTCGCGAGCGGTTCCTCGTGTGCGTGATCCAGCTCAGCCTTGGAAGCACTCTACGGCAGAGGGGTGTACCCGAAACTCTCAGGGGCTCCTCCTTTCCGGGGTTTTGTCACACCACCAAGTCACCCCGAAACGGACATATTTGACGATTAAATAATTTAGTGCGCTTGGCCCGGTGACTACTCGCATGGCCCTACGTCGCCCACGCTACAGCGGTAGAAAACAATAGCAGGGGTGGGGAGGGGCGGACGAGCGTGATTTGGTACTGACTTGATTGAGCCAGTGGTGTGGAATTCTTGGTTCTGCCGGAAAAGGGGTACGAAGCACCCCCCCCCCCCCCCGCCGCGCGAGAGAGAAGAAAACAAAGTTGAACCGACTTGTTCTTTTATTCGGGTTATATGTTGTGCCCAATCGATAAGCCAATCAGACGCGAGTTTATCGGGGTGGATGTAACCTGTTCTACTTCAATGACCCGAGCGAAGTGTGGAGTAAGTGTGATGGTTCTCGGCGGAAAAGAAACATGTAGCCACGGGGGATATCGAAACAGCATGCTGGCTAACCGGAAACCGACGGTGGGTGGGTAGCCCATAATAGGAGAAACCCCATCGGCCGTGCATAATTTGTACAAACGCGGTAACCCGCCTATCGCATCTATTGTCGAACTCGGTGTCATACCCACATGTCTTTGTTCATAAACGCATCTCCCTCCTTTTGCCATCTGGGTGATACTGTACGAATTATCTGACGACTGAGACACCCAATGGCCCAACACCATTGTACTCCCCCGAGAAACCATAGATCATAGCATAAATCTTCGCATGCCACTGGGAAAAAAATAAAAGGAAGTAAGTAGATATGCACTCGGCTATAGCATATCCACCGAGACAATTACCTATTTACATCCTCGTCACACGCGCCGTTCGCGTTACACGCCCCACACCTAACGGCGCTTCTCCCGTTGCGGCGTCAAGGATGTACCCTGCCTCTGGTTGGTAATGACCCGATGTGCTCCGTCCCGACATCGTACCTATGGGAGGGTCTATTTTCGTACGGCTCTACGGTCATGCCTGACGATGCGTATCCCCCCCCCGTCCACCCCCCCCCCGGCCGCGGCTCCCCACCGCCAATCCGCACGTCGTGTCGCGCCAGGAGAACCACAGCCGGGAGAAAGTGGCTGAGAACCTGAAGACGCGGGATATCAACATCGAGTATTCGGACACGATCACCAGCTGGGCCTGCGCCACGCGCGAGACCCTCTTCAGGGTCGTCAACGGGCTCGACTTGGAGTCAATCGATTCGGACAAGAGCACATCGACGGAACAACAAGCCCTGTGAACGCTGTCAACCATTTGATACAAACCAGGTGTTGCCGTCGACAGCCCCAACTAAGCGGCTCCATGCCGCGGTCTGCGATCGCACAGCCTCTTAGGTTCCATGCGGCAGCGGCTGCAGCAGCCGCAGGCTCGCTCGCTCGCGCGCTCGCTCGCTCGCGGGCAGACTTGTTGGACTTTGTTTTTTTTCGTTCTGATACTGGCTTCTCGGTGTTGCTCTAACCAGACCTTGGCTTCCGCCCGGACACAAACGACTGGGAACCACAATTGGATGCGTTTTTTTTTGTAGTGAGTAGCCGGTGTACCTGGTTTGTTCGTGCATATTGCGTTACACTTGGTGGCTGTATTTCGTATTTCCGTACTCTGGAAGATGGATTCCACTGCTGCTGTTGCTGCTGCCGAATGCGGGAAACCAACAAAACAGTCGAGGCGCACAGAGTTTGGGAGATGTATACCTGAAATTTTGTTCGGCCTAGACTACATATCAACAGTCTTGCAGCTGCGGGGAGTTACGGGCACAACGGGGAACGGGCAGGTCGAGAGGTGCATATGTTATATCTCTGACTTGGACAACAATATAGCAGGACCTGATCAGAGTATTGACCCCCTTTCACGACCTGTATCGGCCGAGTAGAAAAGCGTTCTATGAAAGAGGTCGTACGTTTCCGTTTAATGTTTTCTGAACGTCGGGGGCTCCTCAAACCAAAACTCGGTCGGAATCCCAATCTTGTTTCGAAACCTGACGTTGGCTGTAAGCCTGGGGCTATGGGACTATTTCGTCGGGGTGCAATTTGATCTTCGTCGGAGTCAGTTTTCGGGTGAGGTATGGAGCGCCTTACGCGAGGAACCTCAGAAACATTCGGAGTGAACATATATCGTTCAACCCTTCTAGCGCCGGATCGCCTGCTATAGGGCCCTTGGAATCACTTGGCACAGGTGGGATTCGCCCGTTCGATGGTGTACCCGTTTTTGTGAGCTGGTGCATACCACCACCATCTAGGTGGACCCGATGGTGCATTCGTAGGTCTACTGACCCGCACCAGGTCTGTTCATTGGTACATTTATTCAGGGGGATGAAACGGAGAGGCGCGTGTGGTGTAGTATGTTTTATGCGCCGGCCTGCTGTGCTGCGGGTCGGCAGTGTGTCTTACGTGGTATCGTGAATGTCCCTGACGATGCGTGGTGCAATGGCAGGGGTGGTGGTGGTGGCAGTAGTAGTAGTAGTAGTAGTAGTAGTAGGGAGTACTAGAGATCGGTATAACAGAACGCGAGATAGCACCCTTGATGGATGAGAGCTTCGTATGCACGAAACATGCAAGCCAAACACCGGGCATAGAGTAGTACGTTTTTTGGCTAATACCCGAGATGTATATATGGGACGCGCCCTGCCTGACCCATGCCTCTCAAAACGTTTCGGAGCCTGGCCCCTGCAGTCGCGTTGCGGTGAGAGGGGCCAAACATGCTTTGGCCGAACTACCTCGACTGTGACGGGGCACCCTCAACGCAGGGAAGTGTACTCAATACGTATACTGCTCGAGTGTCATTTTGGATGTTTGCACTACTTTTCGATGTTGACCTGCTGCTCTAGGTAAGGCCGTGTCTTTCAGTGGTCCTCGGGTTGCTCTTATGCCTGCATTGGTTTTATCAGGTTCAAGCCTGGGAGTGGGGTATGTAGATCTCCCCGTTGGAGGTGCTTTGCAAAAAAACGGTGCACGGTTTCCCCTATATCGGCTGCGTCTGCAGTGGTTGTGAAAAACCTCGGTACAAAGTAAAACTTATCGAGGCATGGTATACTAGTCGTTGAGGCCGGTACTTTTGCCTGACCTTCTTCTTCCCCTTGCGTGTCGCGTAAGACACCCCCCCCCCCCCCCCCCCCTCCCCTCCCGCCGGATGCGAGGGTCAATGGCCATAAGACTACGGACATGCATGATGTCGAGGACACCCGCCGGGAGACGTTAGCTTAGTTTCGGCTTTTGTTTCGGCTGTGTTGTTTCGGGTAAAAACACCCCGCGGGGGCTTGGTATATCTAATGGACCCCCAGCCAGCGGTGAGTTATATATTCCATTTCGTGTGCTGGGTTTTATAAACCCCGGTTGTTTCTCGTGGTCGGAGTACATCGAAATATGTCGCAACAGCAGTTCGATTGGGAATTGTTGTTTAGGTCTGGCAACCCCACCCAGGCAGCTAGGAAGCTGAGGGGGGGGGCACTACAAGCAGCAGATAATCTTGATGCACTTCCACGCAGCTATACCACGAGGCTACTATCCTGCGGTGGGGGTAACGTCTAACATAACCCCATCCAGTAAGTAACAACATGCTATACTTGAGTGTTCCTGATGTTTTGTATCACCGGTTGGGATTTCTCGTGGACGGCGTACATCGAAAAGATGTCATGGCTTTACCATAGAGACCGTGTTTCGTCAGAATTGACAACCTACACGGACGGCAAGAAACTCAGAGTTAGTGATTCTACAGTGATGGATACTCAGACAGCCTTGTACGACGGAGTCAGTATCCTGCAGGGGGCGTATGTAACGAACCTTATAGCTGCGGGTGGCTCGATGTGGGCGGGCCACGTCTAGCGTTGCTAGAGCAGTACGATAGGGAAGGGTTGACGCGTCTGGCATCCCAACCCATAGCTGCCGAGAAGCAGGGGGGGGGGGGGGGGGGTGATACCTCTTGTTCTGTCTCTAAAAGCACAGGCAGGTACCGCGAGGGTGTGTACCTTTGTTTGCTGCTTGCCTTATATCTGTTGGCCACGCATCCCTGTCCAGGCGGAGCCACGGGGGTCGACCACCGGATGATGGCGTACAAAAACCCGCACGTTGTGAAACAGCGCAAACGAGGGGGTGGCACGCGCTTAGGTTATATTTTCGCGATGGGTGCAGCATCGGCGTCTCAAGGATATGCAAGACAAGACGCGACGCGATCTTGCATCCGTCAAGGGCTTGGGGCGCGTCAGCAGCCCGGTGCCTGGGCCACAGACGTAACACGCCATCTCTCTCCCCGTGGTGGTTCACGGGCTACTCGTACCGAACGGTTTTTGCCCTTCTTGAATTACGTTATCCGATGCACTGGTTGTGCATCCGGTGCTGCCACGCACGCTTTTACGCTGATGCTGGGTGCGTGGATCCCGGGTGTTGTTTCTTTCGGATGTTTCAACGGTTTCGGCGGCCCCTTCGCCACAGACTGGGGACCAGGGGGGTACGGAAGCCCTGTGATAAACCTGCTGCCTTCGGTTGCACTCTTAGACGTTCTGATTTTGTTTCACGAGTAGACTGGTTTCTTGCGGCCGGGTTTGTTTTTTCATGCCTGGGCCATGGGATTATTCATTGGGGATGCAATTCGAATTCTTCTGCTGAAGTCGGTGCTCGCATGAGGTGTGGAGCTTCTCACGCGAGGAGCCTCCAAAATAAGTTAGGGTCAGCCTCTATCTATCGTAGAACGCCTCACCGTTCCTTGCATTGAGGGTTACGGAAAGTAAGGGTAGAGAGGTATTCAAACTCCGGACAGGCAGTCGATTCCGGAGTGGGCTCCATGCTCAGAATATTTCAAGGGAGATCCATCCACCTCCGATCGATCCGTCTGATCTTGCATGACTCAGTTCATATCGCTGGGTGGGAGCCGTATGATCTGTAAACGATTTCGCCCTCGCCCTAGATTGCGGGGTCTTGGGTCCCCCCGTAACTGCGCAGATTCTGCAGAGCCTACGATAAGCGGGGCAATGCCACTTTAGGGGTGGCGCCTGGCTGGGGTGTTGCATTACAGGGGCGTTGCCTACAGGGGTGACGCCTCACTGGGGCGGGGCCTTTTGTCGGGGTGGTGCCTTTACACGAAGAGCTCAATATCGCACCGGCAACATCACCCAGAAGACTCGAGCTACGATAGAGGTTGTTTATTTCCGCTACTCGTAAAACGTTCGTGAATGACGGGGCCCCTTAGCCCGAAATCGCCGGAATGTAAATCGAGTTTCGAAAAAGAACGTTTTGGTATACTTGGGTAGTCGCGGGATACAATTTGATTACTTCTGAAATCAGTTTTCGGGTGAGATATGGAGCTCCTCACGTGAGCAGCCTAAGAAAAATCAGGGTGATCGTCTATCGTAGAACGCCTCAGAAGACCTTTGTTCACGCAGCCCCCGAGCGACAGCTCCGTGCGCTCCCAGCAGTCCTAAAACAAATACACTAACTAATAGACGCTCAGGAGCTCAACCCCCGTCAGAAAGTACCGTGCCAAACCAAACGCAACCCCCTTCCGTGGGACACGTCAACAGCAAATAAGGACCTACGGGAGGGTCTAAATGATCCAAATGATCTCTAGGGCACGACCCGTCTGACCTATCCGAGGTGTGAAGGAGGCATATTGCGCGGCGCCAGGGGAAGGCTTCGCGCCGCGAAATTCAAAATGCTGCGTGCCCAGGGGAATATGGCCCTAGGGCCCGCTGTTGTAGTGGATACTCGTCGTTGTACTGCCCATTGGAGTGAACTGATCGGCTACAATACCGACTACGAATGGCTATCACGGGGGACCATAGTTAATAGGACCAAATATGGATAGTAAAAATGGTAAAATATATATGTTTTATGTATACCATAGGTCCTATTAACTATGGTCCCCCGTAATACTACTGCCGTTCGCAGGCTGTTGAGAGTCGGTTCACGTGGGCAGCAAGGATCATCTAGTCGGTGGGAACGCGTGTCTGTGAGGGAACGGGTGGGGTTCGACTGCTGTTGTTGCTGTTTTTGTTGCTACATCGTGGTCTGCGACCGGCGTGATGTATTATCGGTGGGCACGCGTGTGAGATCATGAAATAGTGCCACTGTCCAATGCGTATGTGCATCTCGCGGTGTCAAACATCTCTGCCAAATGCGTCTAGTTATCTGTAGTTGCTGGATGTTTCCCGCATCATTCCTGGCCTCTGATGTTGGGATTGGTATGGGGTGGTATCAGGGGCCCTGTCTCGGCAGAACGGGTATTTAGCGGCAATACTTTTCCCGGGCGTGGTCGTGTGGTACTAGGCGAGTGCGAGCATCGGAACATCGTTGATGTGGCATACCAGTCACTTTATGTCATGAAACTGTCGGTATTTTTCCTTATACGTTATATATGGATACGACGGGATGGACATCTCAGACGCGTTCTACGTTAGAGGTAGTGCCTTTCCGCTCAAATATTTTCTGAATGACCGGCTTCCTTAACCCGAGATCGTCGGAACGCCATATTTGTTTTAATAGATGACGTTGTAGTATACTTGGTCTCCATGGGATTGTTCATCGGGATGCAATTTGATATTGGCTGAAGTTATTTTTCGGGCGAGGTATGGAACTCCTTAAGTGAGGAGCCTCAGAAAATTTAGGGTGAGGCTCTATCGCAGAATGTCTTCTCGGTTGTATCACGGGGGAGTATAGTAAATAGGACCTACGGAAGAAACCAAAACCTGTACATGCCCCTACATTTACTAATAATACTTGTTCCTATTCACTATTGTGGTCCCCCGTAATAGTGTGGCACGTGACGGCATGTAATTTTCCTCGGCAAATAAATGGCGATAGTATCATCATGGTGTAATAATCTTGGGCACGACAAGTCGTCACATTGCTGCGGCACGAGAGTGTTACCTCAGCAACATGCGCGACGAGATACCACCGCAGTGATGTTGCACGTGAGGGTCTTGCGCTGGCAGTAAGTATAGCGGAAGGCCCTTCGCACGTGAGAGGCCCTCGGCTTGCCAGCGGGAAATATAGATGGGGGTCGTGTGCATTGAATGCGACGGATCGGCGAACAACATGTATTTGCGGACTGGCCACGAGTTAGAGGTTCGGTACAATAGGGCCAAGCGTGTTTTTTTTTTTGTTCTCTTCTGTTTTTGTGGGCGTTGGGACGAATAAGGCAGGAGGCTAGAGAGGGACCGACCCCTTTCACTCTCCTCGTCTTCTCTTCTTCTCTTCTTCTCTTCTTCTCTAAATCTATTCCTCTCTTCTTCTTTTCTTCTCTTCCTCTCTTCTTTCTTATCTTTTCTTCCTTCCTTACTTTTCTCCCCCTCTTTCTACACGAGGCCATCATGTTCTGGGTGGACAAAAATGTTACACACTTTATTCTTGTTCCTCTGCACGTGCCCATGGCACCGTAGGGGTTTTTCATTCCCACAACATTCCGCACCGAGGTCATCCCTTGACGCTGTTAATAGTGGTTCATCGTTGTCGACTATGGTATATTGATTTGCCGGCACAAGTTGGCTGCCCCCCGTATCGTTTTTGCTGTTCCCGTCCTTCTTGTCGCCTCGCTGTGCGTTCCGATGGCTGCAGCCCTCTGGAAGGCTTGCGGCGCTTGCCCTCGGACAACCGCGACACAACCACATTGTTCGTGTTCTAGCTCTTCTCGAGACAAACGTAGCAGCGCCGTATTTTAGATTAGTGCTGCTGTAGAGGTCACAGGACGCTCGTTTGATGCCTTCCAAGGCCCAGGAAAACTCATGAAGAGAAAGAGCAAGTCTACATTTTGCAAGAAAAATACAAAATAAATGGAGACTTCATTATTGTGCCGATACTGCTGGAGCGCGATAAAAACATACATCCTGGACCAGGTTTTTTCAGTTTGTTATTATGCGTCGTGTGGTGTATCCCTCACCCAACAAGTCATTTCGATAAAATATGCACTTTTTGGAAAAAATATGCGCGGGGCCCAGCCACTGCTCGCCGCTGTGGAGTTTATCATAACGTAGGCATGACGGCGGTGCCTTGAGACCAGCCCGGGAAACTGCATGAATGAGGTTCCATTCCATACCATGATGCGCCATGAGACGTTACATCCAACCATCAGACATAAACCCCAACAGTACGACGTCGGTCATCCGCACGAATCTCCACCGGTATATCATCCGGCTGACCGATGACTCCACGCGCTGAAAGACACTCGCTGGCTCCGATGTCGTGAAGCAACTATTAATAGCTGTACACCCAGCTTTTTTTTAGCGAATTATCGTTTGTCGTCAGGTGTGCCTACGTGATCGGCTGCTTCGTCGCCTCCTTCGCATTCGTCAGCAGCGACGTACCCTTAAGAGGCAACATCGTGAGGAAGTGGGTCAACTTTGAGGATAAAAAAATTTGCTGACTGGGTGTGCTACTTAGACCTCTCGAAACCTCAGGTTGAAAATAAACACGTCAAGTACCAGGTAGTAACTATTACGGGGGGTCATATAAAATAGGCTCTGCGGTAAACACAAAGGTCATTATGTTTTGCTTTTCACTCACGAATACTGTGTCCTATTTACTACGGCCCCCCGTCATATAGTATCGCAGACATTGGTGTGTGCGTCGAGGTTACACGTAACAAGTAATCGGAGGGTACAGGGCACGACATTCTTACCGTATACCCGCAGTGCTCCGCCCTCACGCCGCTCGTAAAAATATGGCCATCACTCAAGTACCCTTTGCGTTGGGTTCTACGCTAGAGGCAGCCCCTTTCCGCTTTTCGTTTTTCTGAATGACGGGGTTCCTTAACCCGGAATCGTCGGAAGGCCAACACCTTGTTCCGAAAGTTGAAACTTTTGTGTACTGGGGTCATGGAATTATTCATCCGGACGCAACTTGAGTTTGGCTTGAGTCAGTTTTCGGGTGAGGTATGGAGCTCCTTACTTGAGGAGATGAATAACGTTTAGGGTGAAGCTCTAGCTCAGAACGCCTCTTGGTATGGTCGCTGTCTTGGCGCCCCAAGAGGGTCGTCCGTGGCAGCAACGCGTGGCGCATGCCACGATGAGGCCGCGCCAAATATGAACGAGGCTTTCACCTGGTATCAAAACCATACGCGTACATTTTGGCGTACGCACAAGCCGACTGTTGTGACACGGGGTACTCTTTGGGGACCCTGTGCCATGCCCGCTCCGTGTATCTCATGAAACAAGCTTCGAAAACCACGAACGCACGGAGACCAACTATCATAGATAGGACAGAGGTGCTACTGGGGAGACCCCCGTCTGTTTCACGGTTTACTGGATGGCTTGTACGGCGAGACTCTTCCCACCGTAGGGAGTCCACAGTTTTGGATCTAAACGGTCCGGATGGTTGATCTCCGGAGAGGAGTACCTACCGGTTCATACGATTTTTGCAAGGCTTGTATCTTGTGGGGGCACGCCCAGGACCGCACCCTGAGGATTTGCCCGAGTATGGTCCCGCAAATAGCGTCTACAAAGTTTTCTACACATGATAGTCATAATACTCGTACCCGGAACGTCTGTGAGGTCTGTGTAACATATGTACCCGTGCCCAGAACTTCTCCGAGGTTTGCACTGCCGTGCCACAGTACCCGGGGTACGGGTATGCCGTTGCCCCAATACCCGTATCCGGCATTTGTGTCGGATACGGATGCGTGCACGGGTACAATGGTCATATACCCGCCATCAACTTCAGTGAGTTTTGTATGACTACCATACAACACCTCCGTTTTCTGTTCGTTCTGTAAGACTTCCATACACCCGTACGCAGAAACGTATGTCTTGTGTACGTTATGTAAGACCCATACAACACCTCCGTTTTCTGTTCGTTCTGTAAGACTTCCATACACCCGTACCCAGAAACGTATGTCTTGTGTACGTTATGTAAGACTCCCATACCCTTACCCGGAGTGCACAAACCCTTCAGTATGTATCCTTGGATACTCGGACGGTGCTCGTTTTTTTAGGACTCGCGCACACAAATCTTTGTTCGAGGTTCCCGAGCAAACTTGTTCAAAGCCCCTTTTTCGCGTGTCGCGTTGAGCTCTACACGCGAGGAGCTTAGAAAATGCTAGGCACTACCCCTACGACTCCGGCATTGAAAAACCAAAAGCGGTACCTGGTATATTTTACTCGTCTGTCTGACCCGTCCGACCCGCCAAATTCGGGAGTCCTCAACCCCAACCAAGGGACGCACTATTGCGGGGGGCCATAGATAACAGGACCAAATGTTGTTAAAAACATAAACATATAGGTTTTTATGTGTACCATAGGTCCTGTTAACTATGGTCCCCCGTAATAGTTTGTTTTCAAGGGGAGTCAAAGGGGAAGGGGGGCAGTCGAAACAGAGTGACGGCTACACCGGCGGGCACTGCTCGTGGGTAACATGATGCAAGCTGACCCGATGAGGTAGCACATTTTCCGTTTTTTCGTTTCTGAACGACGGGGTTCCTTGACTCCAAATCCTCGGAATGTCGATATCATTTTCGGAAAGAAAATACGTTTTGTATACTTGGGCCATGGAACTATTCGCCGCGATGCATTTTGATTTTTGCTGAAGTCAGTTTTCGGGTGAGGTATATGGAGCTCCCCAAGTGAGGAGCCTCAGGAAATTTAGGGTGAACCTCTATTCGTAGAACGCCTCAGCTGGTGTCTGGGCCCCTAGGCACGGAGTTGCACGGCGAGTGTTTTAATCGCATGTTTCGGGGTCGGAAAAGGGGAGTAACCCATTTACGGCATTTGTGTCGGATACGGATGCGTGCACGGGTACAATGGTCATATACCCGCCATCAACTTCAGTGAGTTTTGTATGACTACCATACAACACCTCCGTTTTCTGTTCGTTCTGTAAGACTTCCATACACCCGTACGCAGAAACGTATGTCTTGTGTACGTTATGTAAGACCCATACAACACCTCCGTTTTCTGTTCGTTCTGTAAGACTTCCATACACCCGTACCCAGAAACGTATGTCTTGTGTACGTTATGTAAGACTCCCATACCCTTACCCGGAGTGCACAAACCCTTCAGTATGTATCCTTGGATACTCGGACGGTGCTCGTTTTTTTAGGACTCGCGCACACAAATCTTTGTTCGAGGTTCCCGAGCAAACTTGTTCAAAGCCCCTTTTTCGCGTGTCGCGTTGAGCTCTACACGCGAGGAGCTTAGAAAATGCTAGGCACTACCCCTACGACTCCGGCATTGAAAAACCAAAAGCGGTACCTGGTATATTTTACTCGTCTGTCTGACCCGTCCGACCCGCCAAATTCGGGAGTCCTCAACCCCAACCAAGGGACGCACTATTGCGGGGGGCCATAGATAACAGGACCAAATGTTGTTAAAAACATAAACATATAGGTTTTTATGTGTACCATAGGTCCTGTTAACTATGGTCCCCCGTAATAGTTTGTTTTCAAGGGGAGTCAAAGGGGAAGGGGGGCAGTCGAAACAGAGTGACGGCTACACCGGCGGGCACTGCTCGTGGGTAACATGATGCAAGCTGACCCGATGAGGTAGCACATTTTCCGTTTTTTCGTTTCTGAAAGACGGGGTTCCTTGACTCCAAATCCTCGGAATGTCGATATCATTTTCGGAAAGAAAATACGTTTTGTATACTTGGGCCATGGAACTATTCGCCGCGATGCATTTTGATTTTTGCTGAAGTCAGTTTTCGGGTGAGGTATATGGAGCTCCCCAAGTGAGGAGCCTCAGGAAATTTAGGGTGAACCTCTATTCGTAGAACGCCTCAGCTGGTGTCTGGGCCCCTAGGCACGGAGTTGCACGGCGAGTGTTTTAATCGCATGTTTCGGGGTCGGAAAAGGGGAGTAACCCCTTTACGACTGCAGTTAGTTCCGTTCTGGGGTCAATCCCACTCTAATTTTACGCAGTTTGTCCCCGAATTGGGACTACCGCAGCTCTGAAAGGGTTAACGAATGACGCCCACGCCGCAAGTGACGGCGGCCGGTGTGGCTGACGCACAGACGAAAAACGCATCTCTCTCTCTCTCTCTCTCTCTCTCTCTCTCTCTCTCTCTCTCTCTCTCTCTCTCTCTCTCTCTCTCTCTCTCTCTCTCTCTCTCTCTCTCTCTCTCTCTCTCTCTCTCTCTCTCTCTCTCTCTCTCTCTCTCTCTCTCTCTCTCTCTCTCTCTCTCTAACGATCGGCTTCTCCGTTGCACATGTGCTCCTGGCTAGGCGACTCACCCGAACACCCCTTGTAACCCACTCCACACGAAAACAATTCGCCCCTGCTATAGACACGGCACGAACGTCGTTCGTACTGCGAGCCCCTATCGAGAAATTTACGGCACAATACGGGTTCTGACGAGGTCGAGGCGCCTGCCGCCGAGCACAATTCTGCATCCGCCTTCTCGACGCATCGTACCATAGAGCAGCACATTTCCGCGAAACATAAAAGATGCACATGACGGCGTTCCTTAACTCAAAATCGGCGGAATGTCAATCTCGTTGCGGAAAATGACGTTTTGGTTTGCTTGGGCCATGAGATTCTTGAATCGGAATGCAATTTGAAGTATCTGAAGGCATGTGTGGGGTGAGGCATGGAGCTCATTAAGTGAGGAACCTCAGAAACCGTAGGGTGAACGCCTATCGCAGAACGCCTCCTTGTTGGAGCTCGGCACCCATCGCTTGCAAGGGACCGCGGAAGAGCTGGCTTCAGAACTGAAGGGGGCTACCCAACATCGTCGAACCCCCCTAAACCTGCGTGGTTTACCGCTGCTTCGTTTTCGAACGCGGACACCTTGTCAGACTCGTCGGCTCTCCGATCTCTAAACCAGTGTGTTTGTCCCAAAACACACCAGAGAGTGTGGGGTGAGGCCTTGGACTTCACACTCGAAGAGCCCCGAACAAGTTAAGCGCGGTCTTGCCGTGGCGTGCGCCAAGGTGTTAGCGCACCCCTCCCCCCTCCCCACCCTTCCCCGTGTATCATACAGCTATTACGGGGGACCATAGAGGCGTTCTACCATAGAGGTTCACCCTTTTTGTTCTGAGGCTCCTCACTTAAGGAGCTCCATATCTCACCCGAAACCTGACTCGAGCAAAATTCAAATTGCATCCCGATGAGTAATCCCATGGCCCAACTACGCTAATAAGTGATTTTTTGGAACGAGACTGACATTATGACGACTTTGGGTTAAGGACCCCCATCGTTCAGAAAACAACACGCGGAAATGTGCTACCTCTATCGTAAAGCGCGTCCGTGTAGATAATTAATGGGAAACCTAATTGTAGGTAAAAATGGTTTTTAGAGCCATCCCACGGTAGGGGTGCACCAGACGTTCCTGAGCCCTTCACATCAGGAGCTTAATATCTCACCCGATACAGTACTTGAAAGAAAATTGTTCTCGCCACCCGACCGGCAGTTGTATGCGCTAGTCCTAAAACGAGTATACGAGTAATTGTTTCATCCCCACTGTACTGGAAGTTTCTCACTTAAGGAACTCAGTGGGTCAGAAACCTTTGACCCAAAACGTGCAACTTATACCGTGGGGTAATTCTTTACGTATACCATAGGTCCTATTAACTATGGCCCCCCATAAATAGTTTAATAATTCGAATTCGTCACTCAGAGGGAATGCCCCGCCTGACAGGCGCTCCTTAGCAGGACGAGTACGCAGAGCTTTCGCTTTTTAAGCGACTCGGCCGATACCTCTCGGCGCTTCGCGCTCGGTGCAAGCAAGCAATTTCTGCCTGTCTCTAGGAAAACGAGACGTGCTTATTTCCCGCATTGTAGGTGTGCTAAGGGTGGCGAGGGTCCAAGCTCATACGAATGCGGACGTGCGTAACACGAATACCCTCCCCCTTCCCTACCCCCTTTTACCAGAAAACAAATTTATACACTCCAAGCTGTGATCCATATGCAAGTCCGCCTCCCAGGTGGTTCTTAGTAGAATGCAACATGCCCTTCGTAAGGTTTGCGCAACGCGTGACGATGCTTCGCGCTTGGGGCAATAGGGAATGTCTGTCTCGCTCGTCAAAGCCCGACGCGCCCAGTCCCGGCGTTGTAGATCGGTATGCTTGTTTTCTATGTTTGCCTCTGTTTTTACTACCGAGGTATTTCTTCCACTCCAGAGTTATTGAAGCCTGTCCTGCGACCACGGACTGCATTGAATTGTGAGTCAATGTGAGAACAACAACAACAACAACAACAACAACAACAACAACAATGCAACGACCTACTCTCATACAAACACGGCCCTGCGTGACATTCGTAACCCCCCTCCCATTCCTTCTCCGGCCTTTATGAATCATCTCCGAGCCTTCGTCGAGCGTTTTTTACTCCGAACGCACCCTGCCCCCCCCCCCTCCCAGAAGGCCTCCAAAACAGAAGGAAATGCCACACGGACCCCATCAAACGACCAACCATTCAACACAACGCCAAAAACAATCAAAAACCAATCGACATACTCTTCTACGAGTAGCAATCAAACACTCCAACAAACCGGTCGGCAAGGTTAGCGTCACTCTAATGTATCAACCGATGTCCCACACTCCATCAAACTCCGCCTTTTAAATAAATAGTAAAAGAGTAAATTTTGCGCCCGTTGTACGCAGCCCCCCGTGCGTTTTTCATTTTTAGCAGCCTCGCCTCCAGTCGCGTGGCCCTCTTTCCGGGCAGCAGCGGGTTACCGACCGGCACCCGCGGAAAGCCTGTAGCCCTGGCGCACCATCTCGCAGGCGATCGGATCCAAGCCTACTCCCGCACGCGTCTCGTATCTCCCGCCGGGATGCGTCCTGCTATCGGAATCCTTGTGAATGGCAACTCGATAGTCTCAACCTGTTAAGTTCAAATCAAAAGATGGGAAGCTCCGTGTTCTCAGTTTTTTGTGGCGCGTTCTACGATAGAGGTAGCACAATTTCCGCTTAATTAAATGTATTCTGAATGACGGAGCTCCTGAACCCAAAATCTTCGCAATATATACCAATCTTGTGTCGAAAAAAAACGTTTTTGTATACTTGGCCCATGCATGGGATGATTCATCGGGATGCATCTCGATTTGAGCCGAAATCAGGTTTTTGGTGTGGCGTGGAGTTCCTGAAGTGAGGAGCCTCAGAAAATTTAGGGTGAACCTCTATCGTAGAACGCCACTTGTATTTTCCCCGTTCGATTTGACGTCGGTGGAACGTCACACGGCTACAGCCGCTGGGCTTGGGTTACTACCTAGCGCGTAACGTCTAGGTTTCCCCCATTTTGTTGGAGGGGGTCCAACCTCTCGCCTCAGCGACCGGCTTTGAAAACCATTTTTGTTTCTAATATTTTGACGCGTTTTACGATACAGGTAGCACATTCCCTCTAGCTGTTTCTGGAGAGTCGGGGTTCCTCGACACAAAATCGTCGGAATGCCAATCTTGTTCCGAACAATGACGATTTTTTTCATAGGTGGGCCATGGAAGTTTTCACCGGGGGATGCACTTTGTTTTTGCTGGAGTCAACGTCCGGGTGAGGTTCGGAGCTCCTCAAGTGAGAAGCCTAAACAAATATAGGGTGAAACCTCTACTACTACTAACGTAGAACGCCTCTTTCCGTTTTCGTTTTCGTTTTTTGTTTTTCCGTCCCCCTTTTTTGGCTAAATTATTCTCCCTCTCTCTTCTTCGTCCTCGCAACTCAGACCCGCGGCAGGACGAGTTTTGTTTATCACGTGAAGGGTTCTCGTCGTAACTCAGACCCGGCGGGCTCTCCTCCCGGCACATGTGCGTGTTTTGTTTGGCACGAGAGGGTTTCTCCTGGGGCACCTCCTTCCCCCGTCTCCTCGTGCCGGGTTAGGCGTATACGATGGCCATGGAAACAGGCATTCTACCTTACCATAAGAGGTTCACCCTGATTTGTGGGAGGCTCAGGCTCCCTACTCAACGAGCTCCATAATTCACCCGGAAAACTGACTTCAGATTAATTTTTCCAGATCTCCTCCCAACGAGTTGTTTCAGGGCCCCAAGGGTACAAACACATCAATTTCCGAAACAAGATTGGCGGCCCGACGGGTTTGGGTTAAGGAGCCCCGTCATTCAGAAAACATGTTGGCGACAAGGTGCTATGCCATGACGGGGGACCATAGAAAGTAGGAACAAATGTTGTTAGAAACAAAAAAAAAAAAAGGTAGTTTTTTTGTGTACTGTCGGTCCTATTTATTGGGGTCCCCCGGAATACCTTTATCATAGAACGCGTCGTAATACCTCCATCGTAGAACGCGTCTGGGAAAACAAATCGCGTCGGGTCGACGTACAGTGGGAGGATTCACCCCCTCCGAAGGTAGATGGGATGTGCCCCGGTTGTCCTCAGTCCAAGAGATCGCCCCTCCGCTCGGAACTAATTTTGAGAGCAAAACATGCTGTGAAACCCCACGACCCAACGAGCAATGACCTCATTGGGTACACCAAAAAGAACGAAATAATTTTTGTTTTTAAAAGCAGCAACAACGGGTATTATAGTACCTCCATAAATTGAGGACCCTCCCGGAAGTATTCAGAAAAAACAATCGGACGAAAAAAGGTAGCGTGCTTTGTCGTACGAGTCGAGGAGCTACGATAGTTGGCAGTGTGGTCAACGTTTCTTGGGCTCGAAAACGCGACCCCTATGAATAGCGTGCACAGCGTGGGCTCACAAGCCACACCTCGTTCTGGTGAAGAGGCGTTCTCTCACGAGCACAAGAAAGACAACACGGACCCTCTGTACGTCGAGCGTGCGAACACGAAACAAGGAAAATCAACCTGCTACTTTGCTGTTCTTTCCCGTCGGGTCCAAGTGAGAAGCGCTCGCAACGAACTGAAGCGCAGAGTGGTCAGGTGTCTGCACGACCCACAACAAATCGCTAACTTAATTTCGCAACTAACTGTACATTTTCTGGGCTTTCGGAGGCGTCCTACGACAGAGGTTCATCCCTATTTTTTCGGAGGCTCCCCACTTAAGGAGCTCCATACCTCGCCCGAAAACGGACGTCAGAGCAAAAACCAAAATGCATCGCGGCGAACAATCCGATGGCCCAAGTCTACGAAACGTTTTGTTTTCGAAATCAACATTGGCTTTGGGACGATTTGGGGGGGAAAGGAACCCCGTCTTTCACAATGAAAGGAGCGAAAATGTGCTACCTCTATCGTAGAACGGGTCTTCGTACAGGTTTCCGAGACGAGCGACGCTTCCACCAGTCGCCCGTCATCTTATCTTGCAACATGTGGGCGCCGCACGGGGGGCAACGTCTTCTTGGTCACCTCTCCCCATCGTGGTCACTAAACGGCCGACGCCTGCAAGCTCTATACGAGGAGTAGCGCCTGCTTCGCCTTCTGAGGCTCCTCTCCCGTGGACCACTGTACGATTCTATTACCAAGTTATCGGTAACCCACCCACAGAGAAAGGGATTTCGGAAAAAGCGTAAAAGTGCCCCCCCCGAAGGTCGATCCCATAGTATATCACGAAACGTGTTGAAACATATTGTGGTATTCCAAAGAGGTTGGGTTTAGAAGCTCGGTCAGTAAAAACTACTTCGGACAGACGACGCATTCTACGATAGAGGCAGTACATTCCAGCTAAAATTGTTTCTGGATGACGGGGTTCCTTACTCCAGAATCGTCAGGATGTCCACAGTGTTTTGTAAATATAAATGACGTTCTTGTATACTTGGGCCAAGGGATAGCTAATAGGGATGCAATTTGGTCTTAGCTGAAGCCCGTTTTCGGGTAGTGTATGGAACTCCTTAGGTGAGTCCTGAGCCTCCGGAAATGTTGGCTGAACCTCGATGGTAGAAAGCCTCAGACAATGCTTGATCATAGTAAGCCTCCCTCAGAAACTCCAAAGCACACGCCTCTGTGCGCACACATTAATTATTTGCGGCATTTCTCGTGGTTGCCAATTTTTGTTTGTTGTTTGTAATTGTTCGGCAATTGTTCAATGCCGTTCCCGTCGTGCCCTACATACTGAGGCAGCAGAGCCCCCACGAAATAAGCTCACCGATTTGTTGTGAACCCTGAGGTGATGACCCAGCACCCACTCGGCGTTCATGCGGTGACCCACGTGCGTGGGAGCGTCCGCGTCGACGATGGTGGCAAGACGGTCCATGTACACCTTCGGGTCAAGGTAGCGATAGGCGGGCAAGGACAAAGACATCACGGTGCAGGCCAACAATGATTAGGCAACAACCAGATAATCACGTACAAAGGCTCGCCTTTTTCGGGGGGCGCGTCGGGAAACTTAATGAAAGAGTCGTGGGTAGCGTCGCCGAGCTACCCTAAATCCTACGTACAAGGCCCCGCGCAACGATGTTGAAGGATGGGAGGTGTTCTGCGGTAGAGATTCACCCTATTATTTCCGAGGCTCCTCGCTTAAAGAGCTCCACACCTACCTCACTCGATAACTGACTTCAGCGAAAATGAAATTCGCATCCCGATGGATGACCCCAATGGCCCGAGCACACAAACACGTCATGTTTCGAAACAAGATTTGGCATTCCGACAATTTTGGGCCAAGGAATCCCGTCATTCCCAAACCAAACAGCGGAAATGTGCTACCTCTACCGTAGAACACGTCATGGATGGTACCGCAATAATCCTCCAACGTTTGCTCAACGCTTGTTCAGATTGTGTGTGTTATCGGTGTGCCCGTTTGCGTTGGACGTACCCCACATGTATGGGGTTGCGCTTTTTTGGCTGCTCATTTTCTGACCGGTTGGGTTCTTCCGGAGAAAAGCTACCGGCTGGTGTGATGTTTTTGCACTAACATTGTAGTAACTTTTGGTAGAGGATTAGTACATTTAAATACCTTGTGGTCGGGGTGCGAAAACAATAACTTATCCGAAAAGGCGTTCTACGATAGAGGTTCTCGCCAACGTTCGGAGGCTCCCCTGCCCCCCCCCCCCAAAAGGTACAAAGCGGAATTCGAACGGGGATAAACAATGTAATACGGCTGATGCAACATGCACCTCGTGCGTGCGCATGTTTCCCGACAAGGTAGAGCACATGGTACATTCTCCTCCTTCCAAAAATGGCGCCCGGTAGGAACGCCGTGGGGGTTTCAGAACCTTTGTTTCCCCCAGATGTAGAAAGCCTCTGTTCATCGTTAAAAGGCTCCGAAGTAGTGTTAAGCTCGTCGCGTGAGGTTCTTCAGAAAATGTTGAGCCGCCAACACTACGGCCGTTTCGCCTCGTTGACCGTGTCCATGAGACACACGGAGGCGTACTGCGATCGAGGTTCACCCCTCCACACTTCATGGAGCTCCATACCTCACCCGAAAACCCACTCCGGCAGAAATCGAATTGTATCCCGATGAATATCCCGATGACACAAGTATATATAACGTCCTCCTTGAAAGCAAGATAGGCATTCCGACGAACTGAGGTTGGGGAATCCTGTCATTCAGAAGCCAGACTATTACAAGCGGAAATGTACTACCTCTACCGTAGAACCAGTCGTTATCAAACTCTGGTGAGGTTGAAAAAGAGAGGATTAGTTGGGCCATGGAAGGAGCGTCAGGAGAAATACACACGCTGTCCCTCCCGTGGCACGCGTCTTATCGTCTGAGAGGAACTTTGCAACGTTATCGTTCGGTCGTTGTACGATACCTGGTATATGTACGTAGTAAGGTTTCCGTCTTGTGACCTTACGCCTACACCCCTCGGAGGCAAAGTGTCACGACAAGAAAAGCTGACGCATTGTGGCCTGACTAGCTGTTGCTCTGTGTGGGTGTGGTGAGCGCGTCGAAGGTGCGGTTCACTCCGGCGATGACACTCCACGAAGAGGAATTGCTTCCCGCGGCCGGCGCAGCCCAATCTGGAGACGACCACCACCGGAGACATTGATTTCTCTAGTATCTGAGGGGTTCGCCTTGGAGAAGGAGCGGGCAGCCGCTGTACCGGGCACCCGGCATGTTGGGGCGCCTAAGACTGGCGCGCCTTCAAACTATCCAACACGTTGGGCCCTAACATACAGATTATCAACTGGGGCAGAAAGGCCTTCCCGGTGTATTTCTGAAGGACACAAATGTAGCATCGATGGAAATCCTGCCATCGACCGCGTGTTTGGCGCCCAGTGTCAGACGGCATTTTTCGATTCAAGCTCGAGGTCTTGAGATGAGCACACACAAGTGGATCCAATTCACTATGGGCTTCCGTGATAGTAATCCCTCGGACAATGTGTGTGGTTTACGGCCACGTGAACCAAGACCACCCCCACGTGGAAAGAACGAGAATATTGCGCACATACATGGTCAAGTTTAGGACCTCCCGTCTCTCTGTAACGACTTTGTCCAGAGAGCCACATAGGCAGATACCTTTTGAGAGAGGGTAGGGTTACCATGTTTCGCAGATTGATGTTTTCTCCTGGCCGCTTATGTCAAAGAGACCTTATATAAGTACTGTGGTTCGAACCGTTTGGTCTCAAGCGTTACCCCTCAACGCTACTGCAACAATAAACCGAGGTAGAGTAAGTAGTACGCACGCTAAAGCCGTATGGGCAAATGTAACTGCCACGGAAACGCCGCCGGTGCCGGGGAGGGGCGACGGGTGGAGACAGGTTGCTGCAGCACTAACTTTCATAGCCGCCATCGGTCCATAGGCAAACCGGTCGTTCTTCGGGCCCATGGGGTTCTTGATCGTGTCAAGGCTCGGGATGAACACGGCAGTCTCTGGCAAGGGTAGTACCCGCCTGCTCAACACCGAAGAGGCGTGATGGAAAACGAACAACGGTCCGCCTTGGTTGGGGGCTGCGCGCGGCTGTCAGGGTACGATGAGGACGCGCGACACGATACTACGAGAGGGGGTGCGCCTCCGGTTTTCCCGGGAGCTCCGCTTTGGAGGAGCTGCATAGTTTTGAGAACATATGATTACGCAACACGACGCACGGCGTAGGTGTTTATCGAATCACGTGTATGGAGTAGAGGTGGTGTCTCGGTACGATTAATACGTACAGGGTGCGCCTGGTTTTACGAAACGTTGGCTTTGGTATCCAGACTCGGACGTCTTGTCTTCGTTCCCGCCGTCGATCTGACTGTACTCTATACGGCGTAGGATCGACAGTGGATCCTACGGTGTTGAGCTGTGTTTCTTAAGCCAATTACTGTGTGTTTTCGGGCCGATCCGAGGCTTTGTTTCGTCAAGATACGAGGCGCGCTACGATAGCGGCAGATATCTCACCGCCAACAGTTGTTTCATGACTGATGGAACCTTCTAGACATAGGGGGCTACCCAATGTCGCGCTGTGTTTTAAAACATTTTTGGGAATGGATCTCGTACGCCATAGGATTGTAAATCGCGGGCTAAGCGTGAACCTCACCTGAGAGCCTCAGAAGCCATGCGTCTGACGTCGGTGCACCGCAGTGGCATGCACCATAAAATGTATTTTCTGCGAGGCGTTCTACGGTAAAGGTTCACCCTGAATATTCCGAGACTCCTCACTTGAGGAGCTCCTTACCTCATCCGGATAATAACCTCAGCAAGATTCAAAATTCTTCCCGATGAAACATCCCATGGCCCAAGCATACAAAACGTCACTTTTCGAAACAAGATTGACGTTCCGACGATTTTGGGTAAAGGAACCCCGTCATTCAGAAACAAAAAAAGCGGAAATGTGCTACCTCTATCTTAGAAAGCGTCCTACGTCCTACCAAGAACCGCCCGTGAGGGGGCGGTCGTTACGAATGGATGACAGCGTCAGTGTGGGGGTATGGGGGTGTACTCGATATCATTCATGGACGTAGCCGTGAGACCATCGACCGTCGAATCTATTTGAATGCCAGGACGAAGCACGTCCGGTTTCCACGGACCAGGCCGAAACTTGCTTCCACCAAGCGCAACGCGCGAACCGTGGCATGTGAGGCGTATCGCGTGAAGGGCGAGCTGCGTCTTCCAATGAACCACCCGTGAGGCGGGTTTGCAATGGATGAAAGCTTGGGATTGAGTTGAGTTTTTTTCCCCCTGGTATTGCCACTTCCAACTACAGCAAGGCGTATACTACGTGTCGGCCTCGTCAGTGTCTTACCATACACCAGGCAAACACAAGAGGCGTCCTACGATAGAGTTTCACCCTAGCAATTCTGAGGCTCCTCACCAAGGAAGGGAGCTCCTTACCTCACACGAAAACTGACTTCAGCAAACCGAATAGTGCATCGCGGTGAATAATTCCGTGGCCCGAGTCTACAACACGTTGTTTTCGAGATGAAGATTGGCATTCCGACGACTTCGGGTCGATGAACTCCCTCTTTCAGAACAAAAATAGGGGAAATGTGCTACCTCTACGTCGTATCGTAAAACGGGTCACAAAGTGATATGATTATTGCCCACGTGAGAAGTGAACGTAATCCACAACGCGCATACAATATAACGCATCAACCAACGGAGGCGACCACCGAAACAAGAAGAATTGTTACCTTGGCTGTCTATCTCGCGGGGTGAGAGGCGCGTTTTAACGCGGCGCTGCCAACCGACGCCAACCCAACCCTTACCTATGTTATATATATATATAAAAATAACATACACATAGGCGGGGGGGGGGCTACTCCATGGTTGTTTTTGCAGTTATTCAATCGACTGTTGAGTCACGTATCTCTTCCGAGACGTAGGCATCTCCTACTTCTTTTACGGTAGAGGCACGGCCACCAGGAGGGCGCTCCTCGCGCTGTTTCGTTTTCAAAACAAAATCAGTAACTCGGGGTGGTGGTAACATATAACGTTTGTTTTTATGCGTGAGGTACATAGTTCGAAGGATATGCCGGGACTACTATACATGGTTTTCTGGGCAGGACGTACCATTGAGACTCACGTTGGTAAGTCGATGTCCGCGTGGAACCAGACGTCCGGGCGAGCTAATACGACGGCGTCGTAGGTCATGCTGGCCTCCGTGGCGTACTCCGCCATCAGACTCCACACCATCGAAAACGACCAGTAGGCTCGAAAAACGTTCCTGACGCGAGCAGAGCACCGGAGAAGACCGTGAAAAATCATGTCCGTGAGGTGAAACACACCATTGACGCGTTCTCCGAAAGAGGTGCAGCACATTTCCGCTAAACCGCTTTCAGAATGATGGATCTCCTTAACCAAAAACCGACGCAATGCCAATCTTGGTTCGAAAAATGATGTTTTTGTGTTCTACGGCAATGGGGTTATTCATCTGGATGCGATTTGTTTTTTTGGCAAAGTCAGTGTTCGGGTGAGGTACGGAGTTCCTAACGTGAGGAGGCCGAAACTAATAGGGTGCACCTCTATCGTACAGCACGCATATTTGCAAACTGAGACGACGGTACGTTGTTTTTAGTGTGATGTATCATGTAACAGGCCCGCATGGGTGTTCCATTGAGAGCCGACGCACGACCGAACCCAGAGCAAATGTAACTCGATGGACCATCCCATCATTGCCTAGGTGCTACGTCACGAGCACCATTGTGACGTAACGAGAGGCATGCATCAATGATGCCTTGTTGGAGCTTCGCCGACCATAACAAACCTCTCCCGACAACTGCCCCCCGCCCTACATAGCCAACAACACACATCGTCTTGACCCAGTGAACTATTGCCTCTCGTACAGTATTCACAACAACCGAGGATCAAACTGCTGGTGGTCTACAGGGCAGTAGAGGGGGCTGCGTGGTACTAACTACCATATACGACCGAGATGTCGTATGACAACGCACTCTCACATGCCTACGATGCCGGGACGGGGCACGTTGGACTTTCGCCGGCCAGGCAAACAGTGCATGCATCAAGCGTGAAGCGCGATAAGGTGTTCAGCGAGTCGCATAAAGGGTGGGCTGAATCCCACGAAACCAAGAGCCGCTGTTGAGGGCGGCAGGGGTGATGGCATAAATATTGTTTTAATGCTGCAGGGCAGCAACGTCAACCCACTTAGGTGAGAGTTTTTTTCCCTCTCTGAAAATATTAAAAGCATAAACATCATTCGTTGGCGCATATAGGTAAAACCAAACTCAACCCCATGACCCGCGCTATGATACGACAGAGAGGTTTGAATAAGTTTTTCTTGCCTAGACCAAATCCGACTCACGTGGACGGAGGTCGTCAATGGAGCTTCGTACAATAGAGGTGTCACATCTGGGAAACAAACTTTCTGAGCAGCCAGCGCACTCTTACAGGGAGCCAGTTGAAGGAGGTACAGGAGTATCACAGATAGTGGGGGAGGTTCGAGTTTTGTTGAAGGTGCCCGCCCGACACACCCGAACAATCCTTTGTGTTGATACGCCTGTCCCTTTCGAATTCCGCACTATACCCTGACGGGACATAGCAGCCTCAGACAACCGACGGTGCCCCTCTTTCGTAGGATGCCCCTATAACGGAAGAACTGAAGCACAGGAGTGGTCCTTCAGTGGCGTCGGTGTTTGCCAGGCCGGCATGCCGGCCCTCCTGCGGCTACAGGCACTACTCAGAATAGCGCCTCAAACGTGCCAGAAGAGTGGAGGCTCTGGTATCCCCTCGGCAGTGCCGGTATCTCGGTAACACTAAGAATGTTTATATCGCAAGGTGCGTCTCTCAAGCTGCCACGTCTGGGCCTGACAGGGAGAGGGGCACTGCGTGACGACGAACGGGGACCTCGTCAAGACGTATGGAAGCGCGACAGGGGAGCGCATCACACGCGGCACAGCATCGCGTCGGGTGTGTGTACCGTACGGGCTGGTGTAGGCCAGGTGTTGGCGAGCGCTCACGCAAGACGTGCGCATTTGTTTTCCCGAAATGACTCGACAAAACCGATTGTATTGTGGCCAGGCAATATATTTCCGACGTTCAACTCGAACCAGCCCGTACCACGTTCTCGGAGGCAGCTTCTGGGTGAGGTATATCGAGCCGCTAAAGTGAGTAAGTCTCTTCAACCAAACATGTCCACTCCTTCCAAAGCTTGCGTCTAGAGTAGTGCTGGCAGTACCTGTAAAGAGACTCAGAAACAAATACGCCTAAATGGATGCTAAATAATTTCCACTACAATGGCAGGCGTTTTTCACCGCCTCCTTTTCTCCTACACTCTCCCGACTGTAGTCGTGACTCAGATCCGCGGTAATACCTACCATTACCTGGGGTACTGAAAATGCAATTCGCCCCCCGTCCCCCCCCCCCCCGCCTCCGCCACCCCTTAGCCAGGAACCTAAACCGCCTGAATGGAGGCTAAATATATTCTACTATTTTGGCAGGCATTTTTTCAATCCCCCCCCCCCTTTTTTCTTCTGCACTTTACCTACTGTAGTTGTCACTCAGGTCCATCCGCGGTCAGATACATATTTTCCCGGTACGTTAAAACAGCCACCCGCCTCCCGCCTCTCGCCTCCCTCCCGGACCGACGGTACGCGACTGGGAGGGTTCAACGCTTTACTCCCTCGTCGACTCGTTCACTCGATCCCTAAAATTTTCCACGCACATACCTGATGGTGGCGGAAGCTATGTCTTCCGCGTGTACCCATTCGTACTTGGTCAGGGGTATTGGATCCGGCACGCCCAGGTCGAGGTCGTCCTGGTTTGTCGTCAACGCCCTGTACGCGAAGTTCAACCGGGGGCGGTGGAGCCGAGAGGAGGCGTTCAGAGCGCACTCTCAGACGGTGCAGGGGAAGGAGTCGCGTGTTTATGGTACTGAGAGCTCGAAGCAGCACACGCGTGCGTGGTACGAGCGGCAGGGGCAGTATCTGCGTATGCAGGTTTATGCTTCTCGCGTGCAAAAATATAGAGATATGTGCACCATCTCAACGACGGGCTTATAGTGGGTACACAACATACAGTCTGAGTCCGGGAGGGACACCCCGAGATGGCGCTTAATAACAGACGAAAACAATGTCGTCAAACGTGAGTGAAACTCCGTTGATACCCTAGTGCAAGCCTTAAGGGAAACACTTCTATAGTTTTTTCGGACACTTTGAGTTGGTTTCATCTCCCCGACATCTGGACGTTAAAACATCCCCCGCACCACATAAATGCTTGGCCGGAATTGACTCTATCAACCCTCTTGGGGCTTCAGAGAGGGACATTGGCACTATTACAGGGGACCGTGTTGAAAAAGGACATAATGTTGTCAGTAAAAATAGGCAAATAAGTGCTTGCCTGTACCATAGGTCCTATTCGCTGTGGTCCCCCGCAATATATGCTGTGTGCATTACTCTACACGTGGAGGTCAGTCTCCCGCTGGTCATTCTACTACCGTAACCACCGCTGCTCATGTTGTAGGTATGAGCTCGCACAAAGAAACAATCACAGCCTTATGCCAGCAAATGTTTCAAATGTGCTCATTTTGAAATCCATCGTACTTGTGCCTCCGTCCGCGTCCCCACCCCCGCGCCCCCGCCCCGAAACGTACACCAGACCATGATTTTATGTGCAGGCAGTCGTGGGGCAGGAGGGTTCAAGGATCCAGGAGGGATTATTTGGCTAGGCAATTCGCACGAATACATAGCAGAGAATTCCAATGCGAACGTGGACGACGGAGACAACCTCAATTTCTCGTACCCTGCACGAGGGAGCGAACATTTTCCGTGGGAGACGCTGACGGAGATTCTCGTATCCGCGTGGGCCCTAGTTCACCGGCCGCCGCTGCAGTCTCTCCAGATGCTACTGAACCTTCCGCGATATGAAGATCGCAAAGGCCGCCGGTTTGATCCAAAGGACGTACCTTGCTCCTCTCAGCACCTCACCAGCCGGATGCGACGGCGGTTGCCGCTCCTCCGCGTGTTTCGCCGTTTAGTGAAGGACGAAGCGTGCGACGACACCCAGGCGTTGAATATTCAGTTCAGTCTTCTTCTACAGCGTACCAGGTACCAGGTATGTTTTACTGCCCACGTGTGATGAAGGAGTACCGCGATAACTTCGGCGGCCACGCCATGCCCTCGAGGGAGCGGCGGCTTAACCGGGTCCCCAATGAGCATCTCGCGCTAGTTCCCTCTCGGCCCGAATGACGGCGAAAGGAAGAGCTTCATGGACGGAGACATTCTTCATTGTTCTTCTCATATGAGCATCGAGTGCGTCACTACTGTCGGATAAGGGGGTGTCGGGGGCGTACGCGTCATGGTACCTGGTACCGTTATGGTGAGGCTCTCGTCTGATGCCGGCCAAGCGGTTCCCTGCCGATTGGCGGGGCTATTCTGGCAGGAAAATGTACACCAATCGCGGCGGCCCTTACAGCTAGCGAGGGGAACTGGCTACTTTGGGGGGTGCTACCAACCTATCGTGGAGTCCGACGAAGCGAGAAGGGGGGAGGGGGGAGATAGCAGCGTTGCTCATGAGACCTAGCGACCGGGTGGGGGGGTACAGCAGTAGTGCTGAGAGCTGCAGCGGAAGCGACAGGCAACGGGGCAGTAGATGCGGAAGCAGTGCGAGCAACGAGACCAGCGAACGCAGCGATCGTAGTGAAAGCCGAGACCAGGGGGAGGGGGGGGGGGTGACTCGGCGAGCAGCGGCGGAGGCAACGGAAGCGAGGAGAGGGGGGGGGAAGAAGAGAGCGGCCGCGGAGGGCAGGAGACTAGCCATCTAGTTGCTGCGGGTGAATAGCTTCGTTTTGACGCGTGACATGCCGCGACAATTCAAGGCAAAGCGCCGGCTGGTTCAGGGTACGGAACACGTCTTGGAGCTAACGGGCGCTCTAGAAAATATCAAGATCGATGCCCTGGAGGGAATTTGCCGGGCCCTACCGGTGGGCCACATTAACGCCGACGCCGATGATAGGCACTATGGTGCTCAATTTGTTTTGGGCTCAGGTTTCGCAGTGGCGACCCCCGGGGCGGAGGGCTTCAAAGTTGTGATGAAGTCATCCCATGTTGTCAGCGGGCTTGGTGTGTGCCAGTGACGGCTTCAACTACTTTTGTGTTGGAGGCCCGGAACTTCAGCGTACGTACGTCGCCTTGGGCTGCCTGTCTCCCGCCTTCACACGACGTTTACGGTCGTGGTATATGTGCAGACTCGGAGCGCCAGGCGCACGTTGGGAGGAAAGATATTGGCCCTTTTATGTCGACGACGAGGGCCGCGAAAGTTTCACGGTGAGTGTCCAATCTAACGATGAATATGGCTCCTCAACGGCAACACAGCTGACTTGCGTTTTCTTGGTTGGTGGGGTGTGTTCATTGACGCTCTTGGACCTTGTTTTCACAGTACAATCTTGTTACGCGATTGACTCCCCTGTATGAAATCCCCTGACGCTCAAAGTAGTAGGGCGCCCGGTGCAAAACTCGAGTTTTCGAATCCACCAAGCTCCTTCGTTTTCAGGGACCCCTTTTGGAACCTTTCGTCCGACCGCCACTTCGAATTAATATGAGCAAATAATAGGATACCAGGTACCAGGTAGTTCGTACGAGCACCCGTATACTCAGTGTACTTCTTTTTTCGTTTGTTCGTTTCGTTTCTCTCGTTCAACCTGCCTGAGTTGCTGGCGTGTGTATATTGTGCTTGTCGCAGCCTGTGCGGTGGCCGTGCCTACTTTCCATACTTGCTTTACAATGTACAGTAGTGGTCAACAGAGGCTGGTATATGTACATATATGGTAACATGAACCGGCACGGACTCTGTTTTTTTGTCGCAATCGACGGCCAGGAAGAACAGTTTAATGTGAAGAACACGCACATCCATGCCAGTTGAGTGAACATGCAAGACCCCTGTATTGGAGCTCGGCTTGCATCTCTGCCCACCATTCACCAACGCACACAACTTCACAACAGTTCAAAATATCCTGCTGCGCGAGGTTCTAGCGTGTAGCTGTACGATCTTTTGCGCAATATTTGGTGTGTTTTTTTTTGTCTCTTCAAATATGTACATGTAGATCCTGTCAACATCCTAAATTGTGTCCATCGCGACACCAGGGCTCAGCTTTGTCGATCAACGTCGTCTCCGTGCTGTTCTCGCATGCAGGCATTGGTGAGGATGGGGCTGCTAACGGCGAACCTCGACAGTCCAATGCGCAGCGCGTGGTCCAACACGAAGTGCCCCAAATGGAACACGTACAAGCCATGCCCTTGTTGCGATTTTACTCAGCCTCAGCTTGGAGACCCTACGTTAGACGTTATGAAGAACAAGCGCACCGCGGACGGGGTGGTTAACGACCTTGCCTACGCGGCAAAAGGACTCACAGACGCGGAACGTACGAAGCGATCGCGAGAGAGAAGGGTTTTCGTTTTTGAAATTGGCGAATCCAGTGCGCGAGCCCACGTTCGACCTTGTTCGTCAATCTTGCATTGATATCCTGCATCATCAGGACGGACTCTTAAGTCTACAAGGAAGGGTAGCTTTTCTATGGCGCCTCTCGAAGTGCGGAAGTTGGGCACTATGCTGGGAGGTTGCACCGTGCGTTTATATTGAGTGTTGGTTCGTTGATAACGCTCATTGCGAAGGACTTCATGACTGAATGGGCGTGAACATATGTTGAGCAGATTTCATGTGTTACAATTTTACGAAAAGTTGTGGCATTTACACGGTACACGTTTTGATACACCGTGTGTTTTGTACCTAACTCAAACTTCAAATGAATAACAAGCACAAATCTACTAAAAATAGTAACAGATTTCCTTCTTCGAGAATGGCTTTTCTGGTGACATGGGTGATGGGCTTCCATTTTCGCTATATATTATGTACCAATAGAAAGTAGACATTTTGGGACAGCTGCTGTCGTCACACGAGCAAAAAAACAATCACAGGCAGTTTGGGAATATCAATGACCCGATAAATCGGTGTTGACGGGGGAGACGCCTCCCGCCAATCTGAAGCGTTAAACAAATCCTCCGTGCTACGATCCTGTTGCGTCTCGTGTTTGCAGCTGGATAGTTGTTTGTTGAATATTGGTGTGAATACCTAGGATTACCATGACTCTGTTTGATGTACACCCTGACGGTTCCTTCCCCTCCCATTTTCTCTAAACGCATTCGTTTTCAGAACAAGGCCAAAAACGTGTTCCGCTGTCTACCTGCTAGACGTGACCAACAAGACGGGGCTCGCAGTTGTCGCCGGGAGACTGGCCTTACGTGCGATGCTCCCTCCTAACTTCTCGCCCGTGGGAGACATCACGGGCGTCAGTGAGTGGGCTGCTCTGACAGGACAGGAGGTGTGGATGCTGGCTAGCATCGTAACCTTTTTTTCCCAGCCAACCTTCTCCGACTAACCCAGAATGATAGGCGTCCCATTATAGTGTGGTCAAACATACATGCCAGAACTTGCCCGAGGCGCATTTGCTTATTTAAATCTAGCATACCTACGAAAACAGCTGAGCTTCATGCCTTTACGTTGTTTTCTTTTTTCGTGGAATTCGTGAGTGCCGTTCCATACCGGTATGTGACATGTATTCGAGGCATACCAAGGTTTTCAACGGAACGGTTTTAACGGTAGCGGCGGGGCGATAATCCCGCCATCAAAATGGTACCGCGGTCTCGTCGTAATCCCCTCCGATCCAAAGTTCCCCCTACCGTTCATGCGGTCATGTCATGTCCAGCCGAATCAAAATCTCCCAATGTACTTTGCCGTCCCATCATGTTGAAAAACATATTCCAGTACCTTCCCGTCCCGCGGTCAAAACCTGCCCAAGCCGTCCCGTCCCGCCACTATCGGCACTCCGAATGGGCTGGTGCCGTGAATACGAATATCACAGGCGCCTTCCGCGGTAAGCGTAAGGCGTCACTAGTCCTGCTCGCCTACAAAACCAAGTTGTTTCCCCCCTCTGGGATCTCCAAATAGGCCATTTAAAAAGTTGCGCTAAAAATTAATCAAATCATCGGATTGTCTAAAAACACAATCTCATCATTCCCGAAATTTGTTTTCTGTTTGCGGACCTTACCATTGGACTCGGTTTGGTCGATTTAACGGGGGCAGAGGCATGGCCAATATAAATCAAGTCCTTCCGCGAAGAGTCACAGTTTGGCATAGATAGGTGTTTTTTCATGGCAAAGTCGAGACGAGACATCCTGACATCGGATTCATTCGTGATCCTCACTCCAAAATATACGGCGCCCAAAACGCTAGCCCTTGTGGGAACGCGTAACGCAAGTGAGAGTGTTTTTTATTTTTCTATGCCATCGCCGCTCTGTGATATTTTCGGGCAGCTGCAACTCGGTCGCATGAATGACTTCCGAACATATGACGGGTTCATTCGTGATCCCCGCCTCCACACAATACAACCTTGAACATCATTTCCGTCCGATGTGTTTTCACACTGACTGGGGGGCGGTTTCAATCCGTCCCCGCTATTTTGTATTTTGCGGACTAGGTAATGAAGATGGCTGTTAAAACATTAAGCTCGTACTTTCAATCCGTAAAGCCCCACGGACGTTGTCATTTTTTGTCATTATGATCGGAGATATTCCCCCCTTAGCTTCGACATTTGTTTCGCGCAATTTTTCAATCTTCCATATCTTCCTGATTTTTTAATTCCAAATGTATGTGTGAAATTTAACGTAAACTTGATGTTCTTGCTTCTGGATAATTTCTGGAATAAATAGTCGGAGAGGTTTAATTCCTTATTCTCGACCTTTGTTTCGCGCAATTCTTCAATCTTCCATATCTTCCTGATTTTTCAATTCCAAATGTGTGAAATTTAACGTAAACTTGATTTTGTTGCTTCTGGATAATTTCACGGATAGTGTGACAGAACTCCTCCGTTTTTTTATACGTAGCTCCAATTATTTTCCAAACTTTGGGAAATTAGGGGGAAAACGCTGTCCGGTAAAAATGAACCTTAGCCGGGGATGGTTTATCACCATCCCCGCCCCCTACCATAACGTACCGCCATACCGCGCGGGGCGCCTGCATCCCTTCTTCGCGACACGGTTGTGAGCAGACGATGGTTTTGCTTATTATGCCACGTATATATATACCGCTTATTTATGCGTGTATCTGAAAAATAAAGTACCCTCAAAGTTCAAAGTTGGAAGCTTGGTGTGCAGCTAAACACCGCGATGATGTTGTACGGAGTTGGTGTATGGTCCACAAAATTCTTTTAAATTTTTAATCAAGGGATCCGCTACCAAGTATGTGTGTCATGACATGTGTTGCACCAGGGTCAGCCGAGGTCCAGTCCAGCCTAGGCTGGATCCTCCGGTTCGTCCTGCTCAAGTCTCGCATTGATGCACGTGTGTGTGGTATCTAACGGTACACATACATGCCTCATAGGACTTCTACTCTTGCTTATGCTTGCTGACGCTACGAAAAAACACCACGTTCTCACACCTGTATATTATTCGTAGACTGATACCCCGGAACGAGTCAGCCTTGCTATATCACGGAGTCAGCAATGTATTCGATCCTCAAGCATACGTATCGGGTTCCTTTTCTAAGCAGAGGCCGGATCTATATAGAGTCTGTTTCCCGAACGCGGCGGGGTTGGAGCCCAACAGAAACTTCTCAGTGCGTTTACCACTCCACCATATCTCTTCCACTATTGATTGCACCAACAAGCGGAAGCACCTTGTCCTTTTCTACTTGATTGACCAATAGAAAATTCCGTGCTCATCTCTGTTTCCCGCAATAATAACTATTACGAGAGACCATAGTGAATAGGACCAAATATCGTTTGTAAAAGTAGGGAAATATATAGGTTTTTGTGTTCACCGTAGGTCCTACCACGTATTTACTACGGCCCCCCGTAATATTATATGAATAATTAATACGTAAACGTCGGAAGTCAGAACTCGTCACAGAGTAATCGTCCTCATAGTACTACTGCTATAGCATAGTGGATGTAAAATATACAAAGTAATACCTGGTCCTTGCCTGGTCCGTCATATTCAAACATCCGTTATATATGTACTACTACTGCTCGAAGTGTCTCGTTTGTTTTGTTTTGTTTTTGTTTTTTTTGGGGGTTCGGGTTTCATGCAGCATGAAACCCGAACCCCAGAAAAAACAGAAGACTAAGAGCGGTTTTACGATGGAGGTAGCACATTTATTTCCGCTATTTTGTTTCTGAAAGACGCGGTTCCTCGGCCCTAAATCGTCGGAATGTCAATCTTGATATCGGAAAAAAAAAACGTTTTGTAGACTTGGGCCCTGGGATTATTCGCCCAGATGCATTTTGATTTTTTGCTGAAGTCAATTTTCGGGTGAGGTGTATGGATCTGCTTATTAAGTGAGGAGCCTCAGAAAATTTAGGGTGAACCTCTATCGTAGAACGCCTCAAAAACAGAACAAAACAAACGAGACACATCATGAACCCCAGATAAAACTTAAACACAAAAATCAAACGAGATACTTCGAGCAGTAGTACGTATATGCATATCGGATGTAGATCTCACACACATGTGATGTGAAGGCCATGATGAAACCCGAAGCACAGAAAAAACAAAAACTGATAAAACAAACGAGCAGTAAGTAGCCCATACCATGTAGTATATAACGGATGTTTGAATATTACGGACCAGGCAATGACCAGGGATTACTTTGCATATTTTACGTGCACTGCCGCGCTATACTACGTATGAGGTACGCAAATTCCAAAATTTCGAAACTCTGAAGCAAAAAAATGCAACTGATAAATCTCGTCACAAATAGCAAACATTAAAAACACAATATATTTACCAAACGCTACAAGTGTACCAGTATTATGGTGCCTATATATACCTGGTAACGAGCGAAAAATCAAAGGAATTACTATCATAATAATCTTATCGAAAAAAATATCACGTAGGGGTAATATATACCTGGTATAGATATATTTCGGAGTAATCTGTATATTTCGACTTTCTTTGGGAAAATCTTCAATTTGGCTATAACTCTCACGGATTACCAAACTAATATAAATCCCTCCAGACATTGCATACAATCCCGTCCCGCCGGGAATAAACGTGTAGTACTACAGTCCCGTCCCGTCGTGAACATAAAAAAAGTGGAATGTGCCCACCGTCCCGTGCCGTAGAGTAATTTCCACCCGCTATGACGTATACGTCCCGTTCGGCCCCGTTGCGTCCCGTCCCGCCCTGTCCAGCCGACGACATTTTTTTCCCATTTTTTTTTGCCGTCCCGTCTTCGTGTTTCACCCCCCCGCCAAACATGCCAAAACAGTTCCGTCCCTCACCGTCTCGACTGTTACCAACCTTGACAATAAGCCAAGCATCTGTTGCGATATCGACAGAGCTTTATCGGCACCGTGGTCCGGCCGCCTTAGCGTCGTCCCGGCATTATTGGTTGCGGGCCGAACGCTATTCCCTCATGAGTGGTACCTGGTATCATCAATGTTTGCCAGCAAGGGCCAGTACAAGCACGTTTCGCACGATGAGTACGTCTGGGCGTTGGCTTGTCGCCATAAATCCGGCAAACCCAAAATACTGTGAGACATGTGTGGCAACGTGAACGAACGTGGATTTTGACGAGCCCCCGCGGTGCCATACCGCGGCCTTAGCATAGCACACGCGCCTACTCATACCCTCAGAGTATACCCGTCTAATACAGCATATATTCCATTGCATTTCATGTATATATATGCTGACCTTCAACACGATGTTCATCGTACTAAAACTGCAGGGACAACAACGTGCCTTCCTCGATGCATGCATTGTCCGTTACATTACTCCTTCCCGCGCAATCGTACTATCTCCGAACTTGATGTGTACCTACGCAGAGCGATTGCATCATCAGCTCCACGGAGGTTGATGCCGTTGCCGAACGCATTGGAGTTGACGCCGACACGGCCGCTGGCAAGAAGGAGATGTGCGTTGCGTTGCAGAACCTCACGAAGGCGTGCAGTATGAGCACGTTCACGGTACGGTCGGGTCGTTCACGGAAGGCCATCTCAGCGCCCTGGAGAGGGCAGAGAGAGAACAGCTACATAGAGTGAATTCGGATTTGTGCACCGTATACAGCCTGAGAAAGGAAAACTAGAGTTTATTGGTGCAAGGCCCTGATCGAGCGGTAATAACTTGAACAACTCTCACTTTACCTGTGGCATGCGCGATGACGTTTACGCCCACGTAGACAAAGCCGTGCATATCGCTCTTTCTAGTACGCTGTGATGGGCCCTTCGAAAGGATCGCGTGGTCGTTATAGCTGTGCAGTTACTGCTCCCTTCTCTTTTCTAAAGTGTGTACACGTTCTAATTGCGTACAGTCGAAATGACGGGTATGTGGTTTCCCAATAAGCACCAGTACACAGTATATACAACAAGCTTCTATCCTGTGTTGACGGTTCAAGTTTCCAGAGTATAATGCATACCATTCTAGTGTATTTACGTTTTCGGAAGCTGCCCACATCGTTGCTTTGTTCTTTTGCCGTGCTATTTTAACACGTGACCAACAAACAAAGGACGCGTTCTACGATAGAGGTAGCACATTTCCACTAAAATGTTTTCTGAATGACGGGTTTTCTTAACCCAAAATCGTCGTAATGCCAATCTTTATTCGAAAAATGGCTTTCTTGTATACATGGGCCAAGGGATTATTCATCGGGATGCAATTTGATTCTTGCCGAAGTCAGTGTTCAGGTGAGGTATGGAGCTCCTTGAGTGAGAAGCCTCAGAAAATTCAGAGTGAACCTCTATCGTAGAACGCCTCAAAGTGTCAATATATTCCGTGGAGGCATGCACCCCGCGCGGTCCTGTGACTGTGATATGACGAAGATCAAGCAGGCAGCGCGTGTGATGGGAGTCACCCTAGGGGCATTCTATAAGGCTCTGCACATCCCACAGAACGTCCGCGACCTTGGTGAGTCCCGTCGGCTGCCTGTGGTCACCCGACCCCCCCCCCCTCTCGCCCCCCTCGCGGTTGGTCTGGTGGTTACGTTCCAGACACGTACCAGTAATCGTATTGCGCGCCCCGATGCAAAGAGACAAAATAAAGGCAGTCGTTTCTACTGAGAGCACCCGCCACGATGAAGATTCGATGTAGAGCTGACGCACAAGTACAAGACATGCCGCGCTCGCTTCCGGTATTTTGAAACACGTGGTGTGCTTTGGGTCAGGCAAGGAAACGCTTTGCACATACATGGTGTATTTCTTGACACGCGCCTGAAACCCGCATCTGCCGGCCCCAGGGAAGGCCACCAATTCAAACGTCGCCGAGTCGAAGCACAAGGAGGTGAAAACGTTGCGGGATCAGCCAGTGGGCGAGACAATGTCGAGCACATCTGGAGGACGACTAATGACTCCTCAGCTTTCAAGGCGCTGGTTGATGGAGCCACCTGGGACGCGCGAGGCTGATATGGGCCCCAATGAGTTCACGAGAATGTGGCGGCCGGGCCCGCCTGTCGAGAGGTGCTACAGGATTTGTGTTCGGTCCTGCCTCTGGCCCCAGCTTTCGCGGAGGGCGATGGCGGCAGGGGCGATTAGGAGGCGCCCATCCGGCTACGTCCAATGGCAAGCAGACCTTCCTAAGCAGGTGTGTGGGGGGGTGAGCAGTCGGGGGCCTCGGATTCCTGCGAAATGCCATTGCAACCTCGTCTGAACGCACTTGTCAGGGGAATTTTGGCACATGGGTAGACTCTCGGGGGCGTTGCGGCATGCCTGCATTCCTTGAGCGTTGCGGAGACAGCATGACCAACGTGCCGCTTTTATATTTTGTTCGAGTACGTAGCGTACGCCTTTGGCACTAAGAAATTGCGGTTGTTATGTATCGAAAGCCATTTGTCGGCGATCAAATGTTTCAATCTTTTTTCACGAGAGTTCGAGCTGGACTCAACTCGTCCTGTTTTGGGTATTACCCTCAAAGAAAGGTGCCGCTCGTTCGCATGCCGACGCTGGTAACCAAGCAACCGTTCGTCGGCCGGTTTCGTGGGAAATGTTGATCTCGGGCGAGAAAATGATGTGTACATGGCAGACGGGGGGGTCGCTTCTTGTGGGTTGCCCTTTGCGCTTCCTTTTCTTTTTTTACGTGGGCGTCAGAAATGTTTGGGGAAACTCGGTCACGTGTGCACGAAACGTATTGTTTTGCGACGGGCCGACGTAGCGGTTTTTCGCGGAAATGTTCAGCCCACCGCGTCGCAGTGGTCTCATGCAGCCCGCTTTGATGTTAAGTTTCGTGGGTCGAAAGGGGGCCAACTGCGGGAAAGGGGCGGTTTTGACGCGCGTACGTTGTGGCCCGGCGTTGGGCGTGGGCGACGGTGGCGGTGCGGTCGATCTCACGATCGAATAGATGTCTTGTTAATATCGGCTGCTTCCCTCGTCGGCCCCCCTTGCCGCTTTTGGCGTTAGGATTGGCCGATGGACCATGTAGACACTGCAGCAAGCGACGGCAGCTTTGCGACAAGTGGTTGGGTTGGCGGGCAGGCGTGCGGAGGAGTACGCTTTGCACGCTCTGAGGATTGAAGGCGCAACTCACTTGTCGGCGGGGGTGGGGGCGACACCAGACGTGTTGCAACGTGATGGCCGAGGGGCGCCCGATGCGTACAAGACGTATGTTCGTAATCACGGAAAGGATGCCAGTTGAGTCCAGACGTTATTATGGTCCAGGAAGGAATTCCCGGTGGGATTCACCCGGGCCATGGCACAGAGTGGGGGCGAGTTAACTCACTCTTAGATTTGACTATTAATAGGCAGACGTGAAACTGTGAAGAAGTGTGTTATCACAACATGCGTTCGCTATGACACTGCAAGTGAGGATGGGGGGGTGTAAGAGTAGATACATCCGTAAATAGGGTCAACTCCCATTTGGGTCGATGAAGGCTGGCGTCGAGAATTCTAGGTCGCCAGTTAGTTGGGTTGAGAGTTGACTCGAGTATACGGATGTTAGCGTGGGGTTGCAGTTGGGCAGCCCCGGGGGATCCACCCCGCTCCTACCCCCCTTTCTCCGGGCGGGGGGTTGCGCGTTTATATAATGAAACTTCGGAAGCAAAGCGCAAAGCAGGGTATTCTCGGAAGAATGAGAGAATGCGAGTTTTGTACGTGCGTGAAACGTTTAGCCAATCAGATAAATAAATGCAGTGTTTCACGGTAGATTGAATCGTAGCCCTTGGTACACACACCGTGTCTGGTACGTAGCCTCGACCTGGACGTAACAGCGCAGTGAAGCAGAGGCAAAGTCACAGGTCCAAGGTGTGATGCAGACTAGTTGGAGTTCCCACCCACCCACCCGCCCGTGCTTTTGAGGTAGTCAGCGGGGGGGAGTTAAATGGTCGCAGGCAGTAACTTGTGCGTTTGTTGCTGTTTGTTACACGTACCCGTTATGTTCGCGGGTGGTGCGACCGGGTGTCATAGATTGCGCAAGTGGCGGCGGGGGCTAGCCGCCTTGTTTGACGTCTTGTTTCTGTTTAATGCAAGTGGTGTTTCTTTATATCATACCAGGTACTATTTATACGATAGTGATCAAATTTAGCGAGGTGGTGCATCAAGTCCGGGTTAGCGCGCAATCTAAAGGTTTAGAAGCGGGGGGTTATTCGTTTATTATTAGTAACAACAAGAAAAATAATGATGTTCGCGAAGTTCAGATTATGCGGTTTGGCCTATTATTTCTGTTCTCCTGATCCCAAAAATATCTTACTTCCCAAAATCAGGACTCAAAATCGGCTCATGACACATGGCTCATATCTTCACCAAATTTTCGGGTTGGGTTCGGCTTCTTGGGTTTCGATTGGGATCATCACGTTATTGGCCAGGACAACCTGGAACCCCCCCGGGCAAATGAAAACATCTTATCAAGAAATTACATTCGTCTACGTCAGGCGTCAGGTACTCAGGTACTCAGGTACTCATCGTAAGGCGTACAACAGCAGCCAGAAGGAGGGGGGCATGATCCATGGCTTGCCTCTCACCGCCGAGCAGGCTACCTAACAAAGCGCACGACCCATTTGGCGAGCCGGTGTCAACGCGAAGCCCTCGTGAAGGCCGGCACAGGCAGGGTGCAGCTTCAACATCGTTGACGGCGCCATGTATGTGCGTTGTGGACTGCTGCTGAAGTTGTTGCTCTGCTCTGTGCTGTTTGTTGTTGCTGCAGTAACAAAGTAGTGGTACGCTCTGGGCTGTGGGGCGTGTTACCGCACCACAACAAGCACACCCACAGCACGCGTACGCACGCACTGCTGCAGAACAGGCCCCGGTCGCATCGACTGACACTCTTCGCATGACTGCCGTTAAACACTCTTATGTTTACCCTTTTCCTAACATAACTTGATCATCATAAAAGCACCTGCCTCACGCTCAGCGAGTCTCCCACGATGTTTTGTCGTCTCTACGATCCTTGCTTTCTTCGCGTTCTTTGCTTTCATTGCGTGCTTGCTTCTCGTGCCACACTTTTTTTCCCGCAACAATAGAAAAAACATCTCGGAAAAAGATAAAAGTCGATGGTGTTTTTTCAGCGGTTTGGGAGGCTCTCTTTCACTTTTTTTCACCGGCTGGTTTTGGAACTTTCAGTCTTTTCCTTTTTTCTTATTCCGTTTCGTGTGCGCGTGTGTAGTCGGAGCACTGCGACGCGGGCGAGCCCGGCGCCGTCGCGGGTGTCGGCGGATGCTGGCGGGTAGAGGGGGGGTTGCAAGGAGCGCGGTCGCGGTTTTCGTGGCTAGGAGTCGTGTGTGCCTCGAGACACAAGGGAAGCATGAATGGGCTCTCTTTTTTGCCTCCATCTGAAAAATTGGACTGGAGTATGTACGAGTCCATAAGGGTCGTTTGGGTTTGCAAGCTAACATTCAAGCGGTAGTTTGGTGACCACGCTGAACTGTACACCGAGACGAACGCCCGTCTGACCATCAACATCGTCGAGCTGGCGAACGAGGGTCACGGTGAGCACCGGGCTTCACGCGGGGCGGGCAACGCGGATAACTGTGATAGAGAGGGAGGAAAGCTTTATCCGGACCGAGTCGGTAGGGAGGTGGTCGAGGGAGGGGCGGGCGGCGTACGAGGCTGAGAGAGAAGCTCTGCTGTTCATTTTTTTTTCTTCTTCTTTGACTGGTGCAAGGTCTTCCAGGGGCAGACAATTATTACATGGGAGGGGACGGGGATTTTTTTCTCTTTCCGAATTTTTCGGTTTCGTTTTCATTGTTTTTGCGGTGCTGCTGGTGTGCATGCTGTGTTTTCTCGCACGTACGTACATACATGCCAGGTACATATCATACAGCATATATATCGAGAGAAGAAAATCAGTACTCTACCTGGGGTATACGTACATACGGCATGCGACTCTGGCATTATCAAGTCGCCAATTAGCAACTACAACAACAATAGAGTGTCTGTGCATAATATTTTTGTGTGTCGGGGATTTCCGTCGGAAAGATAATCATAATCGAAAGCCTTCCGGCATGCGCATAGTCGGGGACGAATAAATAGCTCAAAAATATTGGATTCTCATGTTTGATAAAAAAACACTTGGAGCAGCGGCAGAACTTTTGCAAGAAGACCCAACAAGCAGAACATAAATCGTGCAAGGAGCAGTGCCCACCTATTATAGCAGCAGCAGCTGCAGCGGCGGCAGCAGCACCAGCAGCAGCAGCAACAAGCATCGGCCTTCGGTCCGCTTCGCGTGATTTTGATGTACTTTTTCTTCCTGAGCGAAGCGCCTTGTAGAGCATACAAAGAACACACAAACGCAGCGAGCCACTCAGCAGCAGCAGCAGGGAGCAGCATTTTCGTACGAAGCCGTTCGTTGGTGTTCCATTTTTCGTCCTTGTAGTTCGTTATTTTTTTGTACTCGTATTTGTTGCTGTATTATTTTTGAATTCCTAGAATTTTATTTCCAGTTCAAGACCGAAATTATCGTTTTGGTTAACCCAACCACAAAAAGTGTTTGCGATTATTACTTTTATTTATTTTTTGCTTCTCCAAATAATCTCCCGAGGTAAATTTTTGAGGGAAAATAATAATCGGTTATTTCGCACAGTGTACACACCGAAAAAAAAACGGCTTTCTGTTGGAAAAATGGATGAAACCGATAGGAAAAAACGACTTTGGGTTCTCGGGTCACAACTCTGGTGGGGACGCGGGAGGCTCACTTCCTCTCTGCGCCTACCGTGTGGGAGGCCGAAATAATCCAGATGACCTGAAACATCCATCCATATAGACTGCCCATCTGCCCATTCATGCTGTCTGGCCTATACCGTTGCCTTAGGCTATACGAACACTGTGCGCTGGTCCAAAGGGAGCCTCAAGATGCGGGAGGACATATTTGAGAGGTTCGGAGCAGGGGCCTTGCATTTAAATGTGCGGTGTGATTACTTGTCACGGGGCAAAGAGCCACTCACTGCTGGACAACAACAAAAAGTCCAGGGATACATGGTGGGTGTGACCACAGCAGCAGCAGTCGTACAACAAGATGCACGGGAATCAACGAACCTCGGTGAATACTAGTGGTGACCTCCGCGGGACACACCCATAGGACCGTCTGCATGTCTGGTCGAGAAACTGGAATCCACGGATAGATATATAGAGAACGTACCCTGGTAGTACGTACGAGTACCTGGTATAACTCTCTTCGCTGTTTCTCATATCAGTATGTACCTAGTGTACTACAAGATTTACCAGGTATTTGCTACTACACGAAATCGCAACGTCCCACTCTTTTTAAGCAGACTCGTCGAAAAGGAATACCACATACATACATGGGGTTTTATTTACCTGCGACATCCACACTCACTTTATGTGGCCCATCATCCGTGGGGGCGGGAGGCCCGCTCCTTCCCTAAACTGGCATGTTCACCTTTACGCTTGGCGTTGGTGTCGTGCTTCATGTATTTGTCGTGAATCGACATGAATAAAAAACACTCTGTTCTTTTTGTTCTTCAAGAATGCCAGTCAAGGAAATCATTATTCATTATTATTATTATGCTCGCCATCCGACAATCAATGTGTAGTGTTGTTGTAATAAACGACTAACAGGAAGTAAGTGAAGAACTCCAGAACAAGAGCGCGGCAGTATCCTACGACAAATCAGAACTGACGTGACGCTCATGAAGACTACTACAACCAACACCCCTCCATCTCGTCCACCAAAAAACGACCACTCCCCTCCTTAAGCACCCCCGAAGAAGCATCAAAATCTACCAAAAACCCGCTCGCTGTCCATCAAAATGGCTGGTTTATTTCTGCTACGCGCATGTTTCAACGCGCAGAAGAAGAAGGTCGTGCGGTGTTGCTGCTGGTCTACACTGCTAGAGTGCCTATGAGAGAGTCCCTGCCGTCTCGCTCTCTCTGTAGCTTTTCTACCTCCTCCAACCCTTCCCCCCACACACTATCACTACTCTTACTTCTCGTACCCCTGACCCTGCCACCTCCAACCGCAAGAAGAGCCCAGCCCCCCCCCCCAAGCACTCCCGAAAAGGCATCCATCCACCAAAAACCCGCTGCCCATCAAAATGGCTGGTTTACTACTGCTACACGCATGTTTGAACGCGCAGAAGGTCGTGCGGTGTTGCTGGTCTACACTGCTATCGGTAGTGCCTAGGAGGAGAGAGTCTCTGCCGTCTCGCTCTTCCTGCGGCTCTTTCACCTTACTTATTCTCCAACCCTTCCCCCCACACACTACTACTCTTATACTCCTCGTACATGATTTATTATTCCTCTCCACAAACGCCCAGATTTTTCCCGTTCAATTTTTTTTTTTTTTCTTGACGCCAGTATGACTTTGAGAACCGCAGTCCCGTTTTGGGGACAAACCTCTCAATTTTCAAGTAGTTTGTCCCCAAAACGGGACTGCGGTTCTAAAGGGGATACGAGTGTCTGCGCATAATATTTTGGTGTATCGGGGATGATTTCCGTCGAAATGATAATAAACATATTCGGAAGCCTTCCGGCATGCGCATAGTCGGGGAAGAATAAATATACCAGGTAGCTAATAAATATCGGATTGTTTATGTTTTTATAAGAAACCAAAAGAGTACGTCATTTATTTGAAAAAGAACACTTGCAGCAGCGGCAACACTTTACCCAACGAGCAGAACATAAAATTCGTGCGAGGAGCAGTGCCTACGTGCCTACCTATAGCAGCAGCAGCAGCAACAACGAGCTGCAGAATCAGTAAGCAGCACAGCAAGCACCAACAGGCAGCAGTGCGATCAACCATGCGCTTGTCGACACTCGCTGTGCAAGCAACGCCGCCACAACAAGAAGATCGCCCTCCTTCTTCTTCGTTGTCATATCTGGCCGAAAAGGGGTGGTATTGCGGCGAAGATCAAGAGCGTGGCGGCAAGGGTGCGCGCTAGCAGCAGCAGCAGCAGCAGAAGCAGAAGCAGCAGCAGCAGCAGCAAGCAGCAGCAAGCAGCAGCAAGCAGCAGCAAGCAGTGCCTGCAACAGCGCTTGCAGCCGCGCTTGCTTGAGGCGGCTCTCTTTTTCGCAGCATCGCTTGCTCGCAGCAGCGTTTGCTCGCAGAAGAGCTTGCTTGTGCAGCAGCGCTCGCTCGCAGCAACCCTTGTGTGCAGCAACGCTGGCTTACCGCAGTGCTTGCTTGTCGCAGCGCTTACAGCAACAGCACCGCACAGCCAGCTGCACACTACTACTGGCAGCAGCAGCAGCAGCAGCAGCAGCAGCAGCTGCAGCAGCAGCTGCAGCAAGCAGCAGCAGCAGCACACTACATGCCGTGGTAACAGTAGTCGGTGACGTGCATCGGCAGGAACCAAACGGCAGGAAATCTGGCAAAACCCCGCCGGTATCAGACATGGCCCCAGGTCACTCTCGGGGCAAGCTTGGCCGATCCCAAGAATCCCAAGCATCCGGAGAGTTTTCGGCCAACAGAATGCAGCGATCGAATCTCATAACTTCCAAAAAAGGCTCTATTAATAGGATTAAGTATTCTTGAAATTTTTTGTTCAATATAAAGGTTTTTAAGTGTACCTAAGGTCCTATTAGCTACGGTTCCCCGTGATAGTAAAATATACTACTATCCAAAAATATGCTATAAACATGGTACTTCGTCATTTTTACGCAAATTTGACGGGGGAATAGAGAGTAGAAAAATTCCAAATACTTTTTATTTTGCGCGGACACCCAAATTTTTCAAGCTTTTCCCTAAAAAAATACACACGTTTTTCGGGGGTTTTGGAACTGAAATATCACGGATCGTGATGTTTTGTCATGCCGAATGGTCACGAATCGATTTTTTTGGGTTGGTCTTAGTAGCAGCCAGGGTAGTCACACCGGCCAGTAGTCAATCGCTAGGCGGAAAAATGGAAAACGCGCGAACGGTTCACGCAGCTTGCAAAGTTGCAAAGTTGGGTGTCGTCTCATCTGTTGAACTCACCATCACAGCTAATAAAAATCGTTTTCTTTGTATAAAAATATTAAACAGTTCCTTTTTATTTTTGTGACGACTGAAGAAAACCGAACGAAAAACAATCCCCGGCGCCGATGTGGCCCCTCTGGGAAATAAATGTATCCAAGTTCAGCGCTATTATTTGACAGATAGCAGTGTGCCTGCCCATCGGGAGTGAACACCTATATGCTCGTGTTGTTCAGTTCAGAGCAACTGAGGGTTACGATCCACGAAAAGGACTAGGCCCAGCAAAGCTCCTAACCTTCAGGTGTGCTTGGTAGTGATGTCGAGTTTGGCGTTGCCGTGGCGCAGCGTAAAACCGCAGTTATACTCTATGAGCATCCATAGCTAACCCATGCCCCATAGGGGATACTCGAGTCTTTGCTCGAGGTACTGTTACTTGCAGTTTTTAATAGTTGGTCCTCGTTCACGAATAGACAAGATGGAGATGATATTCCGCAGCTCCTTTTATATTTTGGGCGGTTGTGCTCCGTATGTCTGTGTCGCAATATAGTCAGTAGACTTAGTAGTGAAAAACTACAGCAGCAGTAGTATTATTAATAATAGTAGAATGCCCCACGCAAGGCCCTCTTAGAAGCACGCGGTATGGGCACCCCGTGTCACACGGACGTTTCAACGAAGTACGCAGACCTTCGATCCCTTTCGTTGTAAAATAAGAAACCACGTTTTCGTACGTCGTGTATGCGTGAGGTGTCTTGGCCTTGTAAAGATTCAGTCCTCCTCCCGCTACGAGTATAATACCGAGCCAGTAGCAGTTCAGAAGGTGGCGGTCATGGTCCACCATACTTTTGAATAGTACAACAGCAGCTTGCCCGTTTACGCAATCCGGATGAAAACCTACTGGTTGGTGATGGTGATCGACATACATGTGTACCAGCTCGTAGCTGATGTGTACGCCTGGACTCGATAGCCGATGGGCGGCAAATAGGTAATCGATGTTTGAGGCAAACATGTACGTAGTTGGCCGCGATTAATTAGGTTGCTTGATTCATACCAAAAGCTTGAAAAAAAAGAGGACGATATTGTGATGTATTCGTAGAGGCATGCCCTGGCGAGTACCCCCGTCACGGTCGGGTACTCGGATGCGCTCGAAAGCGAACCCCGAACCCTTCGCGGGTATCCCGGTGTTCCAGACGAAATCACGCGGGTTCAACGAGTTCTCGGGTGAACCCTGGTACTCGGGCAACCCGTTTTCGTTTACGGTCATGGAATGGTAGCGTCAGCTGAGGACAGGGCGCCCTACGATACGATGTCCAAACAAAAAATATTGCCATCAAACGGCAACAACAGCAGAGCTCCGGGTATTATTCAAGGATAGCAAGAAACTAAACAAAAAGAAGTAATCCAATGAATCAGCTCGTCTTTGGTGTTGCGCTCATGCCATACTGGAGTAGAGAGTACCTAGAATAGTTCTGGGCAGCTGCACAGCTAACCCTAGGCATCTATCTGTGCAAATATACCAGGTACAGAGACAATCATGCCGTACGAGTAGTAGCATGTTGCATACCAAATACCAGGTGTGTAGCCTACGGTTGAAGGAGAAAAAGCTGATACCCACTCTCGTACGGCTCTGAACTGAGCACATTCAGCTACACTGCGAAAGATAGATTGACCTGAGGTGCGCCGTAATAGGTGTCGTTCCGAGGTCTGCATGTCGGGCAGGTGCCATGGCTTGAACAGAAGTAAGCCATGCCTATGTCTCCGCCTGCAGTGGACCCCAAAAATATCGAAGAGATCAACATGACAGGCACGCATATCATATGTACGAAATCAAAAGAGAAATATCCATGGACAGTAGTAAGTAGGAGTAGTGGTAGTAGTAGTAGTAGTAGTAGTAGTAGTAGTAGTAGTAGTAGTAGTAGTAATAGTAGCAGTGGTAGTAGTATACTGTAGTAGTAGTAGTAGTAGTAGTAGTAGTAGCAGTAGCAGTAGCAGTAGTAGTAGTAGTAGTAGTAGTAGAAGTAGTAGTAGTAGTAGTAGTAGTCGTCGTCGTCGTCGTAGTCGTGGTCGTGGTAGTGGTAGTAGTAGTAGTAGTAGTAGTAGTAGTAGTAGTAGTAGTAGTAGTAGTAGTAGTAGTAGTAGGAGTAGTAGTAGTAGTAGTAGTAGTCGTGGTCGTGGTAGTAGTAGTAGTAGTAGTAGTAGTAGTAGTAGTAGCAGTAGTGGCAGTAGTAGTAGTAGTAGTAGTAGTAGTAGTAGTAGTAGTAGTAGTAGTAGTAGTAGCAGCAGTAGCAGTAGTAGTAGTAGTAGTAGTAGTAGTAGTAGTAGTAGTAGTAGTAGTAGTAGGAGTAGTAGTAGCAGTAGTAGTAGGATTAGTAGGAGTAGTAGCAGTAGTAGTAGTAGTAGTAGTAGTAGTAGTAGGAGTAGTAGTAGTAGCAGCAGCAGCAGTAGTAGCAGTAGTGGCAGTAGTAGTAGTAGTAGTAGTAGTAGGTAGTAGTAGTAGTAGTAGTAGTAGTAGTAGTAGTAGTAGTAGTAGTAGGTAGTAGTAGTAGTAGTAGTAGTAGTAGTAGTAGTAGTGGTAGTGGTAGAATAGGAGTAGGAGTAGGAGTAGGAGTAGTAGTAGTAGTAGCAGTAGTATTTATATTAGTATTGATAGTACGTGCGTTGGTTTGCTGACACAGCTGTTAAGACACAGCAGCTGTTCGTGGTGACGGAATGCGGGCAAAAAGTGTCATTGGCGACAAAGTATACATACCTGGTGCGGGTTATCATGGTCGTGCCGTGCGTACGTCACCCCCGGTACTGACCCTCAAAGCTCGCCTGCTGCAGGCTAGTCGTGTTGTGCATCGTAGCCTGCGGTCAGCTACTGACTCTAAAATCCAGCCTGCTTGGGCTTTTTATACCGACCGCCTGCTACGAACCGAAGAGCTAGCGAGTAACAACGATCTTGAATACTGGGATAATAGTTTCAGTGGTATGCCGCTATATTCCATTAAAAGGGAGCTTACTTTTTTCAGGCCCCGTTATTCCGGGACCAGGTCATTGCGGTTGAGTTTTGTTTCTGTGGTCCCAAAAAAAGGCCAAACATTGGTGTCATGAGTGTTTTTCGCGGGTCATGACCCGACCCCCGGCCGGGTCACGGGATGTTCAACATTTCACTGGCCGGGTCCGGTCGAGTCAGGAGGTTTTCAAACTCTCACGGGTCGGGTCTGGTCGGGGCAAGAGATTTTCAAGTCTGGCGGGTCGGGTGAGGTCGGGCGAGCAATTTCCCAATTCTCACGGGTCGGGTCGGGTCGGGTCGGGTCGGGGCAAGAGGTTTTAAAATCTGGCGGGTCGGGTCAGCTCGGGTGGGGGTCGGGCCGGGTCGAGATTTGTTTTTCAGTATCACGGGGGATGAAAGTCTCACGGGTCGGGTCATGCCATGGCCCGCGATGAACCGTTCACTCGGGGTTCGGACCAGCGTCACCCGCAAGTTGTTCCCTGCTGACCCGCGGGTCGGACCCGGTCATCCGGCTCGCGAATCCGACACTCCAAACCCTCGCCATTTGCTTACTTCAACGCTAATCTTGTACCAGGTACTGGGGTACCGATACTCAATAATACTCCCCTGGTATAATATTCAAATATTAAAACACCGCCAAATAAATTCATACACGCATGCCTGCATCCATCCATACATATACACTACAACAGCCAGGCCACATATCGCCGCGGGACATAAAACAAATACAAATATATTTTCAGGATTGTCGACTTACAAGCCCGATTCGCCGGTCGAACTCGCGGGTCAAGATAAATGGTACCGTCGTTCAAGGTCGCCCGATCATCATGAAACCCGTGTCTTACGGGTCAATCAGAGGTTGACGGGTCTGGTCGGGTCGACTTTGGATTTTTTTAAATAGCACCGGTCCGGTCGAATCGGGTGAGGAGGTGTTTATTTCTCACGGGTTCGGTGGAGCCGGGTCAACAGTTTTTGTGAATCTCACGGGTCGGATCGAATCGGGTCAAGCGGCTGTAAATATCTCGCGGGCCCGGTCGGGTCAAGCTAACATGCCTCAAACGTTTAGCTGGTCTGGTCAAGTCAGCTGACCCCGACACGAAAATCAGGCAAAATAAATGAGACCCCACCACAAATATGAACAAAGTAAAAAGACCAAGAACCTCCCTGCTTTCGTCAAGCGTGCTTCAACCCCCGTAGAATGATGCGTCAGGCAGCGCTAAACAAACACAAATCAGGCTCGTCATCCCTTATGCTGCCCGTGATTGCGTGTACTGCAGTGAAATTCGCGGTAACCCCCCCCCCCACCATAGCATAAATAAAACATTGACGTGGTTGAGATATTTGATCAACATTGTTTTTGGATGTATTTTATCTTTCGCAAGCTATAAGCGCTCGTTGGACACGCAGACCCGGTTCGCGCGCGCCCCACTTCTATTTCCACCAGGCACTACTTGAAGGGCATGTGTACAATAGTACTCTACCACATTTCCCCTTCATGTACCTGATGCACATGTGGCTCGTGGCACCAACTCTTGGCCTTATCTTTCAGGCATGAAGAATCTATCAAAGTGTGGGATCGGGACTCCTCGCCGTAACACCCTCGGCCGACCGCCTCAGCAACATGATCAACAACAACAACAACAACAACAACGATACAACGACATGAGAGAAGAGGAGGAGGAGAAAGAAGAGGAGGAGGAGGAGGAGGAGGAGGAGGAGGAGGAGGAGGAGGAGGAGGAGGAGGAGGACGGAGTCAACAGTCACATGCATTTGGCACTAGATTTACCGTCAGAGACGTGCCCTGATAAGGCGACCCCTTCGCCCTCTCCCAAGCCAAGGGAGGAAGTCTTGAGCTCCAGCCCCCGTCGGGCGATGCGCGTGGCTATGGGGTTGACAGCGGCGGCAGTCGCGTGGGCCCTCGTTAGCACTGGACAGGACCCCCCATGTCTGAATAAGTTCTGTCACGGACGTGTCCGCGAACTGACGGCGGTGAAAGGTTCTGCGGATGGGTTGGGTGGTGAGGGGGGGGTATCGACGACAAGCAGCAGAGGTCGAGTTGCCGTTTGTTTTTTCGGCATTATTGGTAGGTCGCTCCGGTGGACCTTACCGAGTATCGAGCGGCGGCTGTTGGGTGTTCTTCGCGACGAAGGCTTCGAGGTGGATATCTTCGTACACACGTACAGGCTGCTAGAGGTGAGCGTGCCAAGAGATACTATTATGGGGGACCATAGTTAATGGGACCAAATACTGTTGGTAAAAATGCATAAATATGTAGGCTTTTATGTATACCATAGGTCCTATTAACTATGGTCCCCCGTATTAGATACCATGGGTGCCCCGAGTCAAAAGCGCCTCTTGACCAGCGGAAACGCATGCCCAAACGGTAGCTACATCATATACTGCGCTTCACCTGTATTAATGGTAGGAAACGAAGATGTTTCTACTGTACGTTGCTCTTATATGTGCTGGGCAGTAAACGTTTTGTACACATATAGGTGAGACGAGCCGTTTGGCCCTTCTTAGCTCCCTAATTCTCTGACGTTGGGCGTTCTTGACTTGGGGTACCCGCTGTCACCATGTATACCACTTCTGATCAGTATATCGCAGCATGTCCCAACCACGTTCCGGTGAGTTGCCGTTCATGCATCTATCTATGCTACGTACGATTGTGTGTTTTTTCTTCTTGTGTCGTGTTTTGTTGTGTGGTGTGGTGTGGTGTGGTGTTTGTGTGCTGTGGCGTGTTCTGTCGAGCTGGTTTGTTTCGTAATGCTTAGGCCCTCGATGACTGTGCAGAACTACCCCTCCCCCGCCCCCGTTTCAAAAGGGGTGTGTGGTTAATGGGCGAACGACTACAGCAAGCCACGAATGACGACGCCTCCTTGACCTCCACCACCTCATCGTAAAGGGCCAATGGCTGGGTCTGCTCCAGATTTGTGCGCAAAGGGGGCAGGGTTTATTCCAGCCGCGGGAATAAGCACCATACACGTAGCTCGCTTGTTTCGAGTATTCGAAGTGTGTATTTTTTTCCGCGCATTGTGCGATGTGGTGTCCTCTCCTGGAATGCAGCAACTGACGGCAACTCACGGTTATCGGCAAAAATATTTTTGATGCGATTGTCTTACGACATCGTACCGTTTCGAGCTTCCGTCCGACCTCGGGCTTAGAGCTGCGGCGGAGCGAAGCTACCCTGCTTTCACTGCGCCACCGTGCAACAAACAATCCAATGCATGTAATGTAGTGCGAGTATGGTATGAGTATTTCAAACTAATCTCAAAGCCATTACACCTACTGCTGTATGAAAGACGTCGACGATTTAGGGTGGCCACTCGGCCCCAAAGGGCTCTCAAAGCTTTGAATGGGAAACCAAACGACTAAAAAAGTGAACCCTCTCTCTCCCCCCCCCCCTCTCTTGTATAGGGGGTTCCTTATCTAAATGGGTGCATTGTCAATGATCCAGTGACTAAAGCAACCGACAAATGAGTACTCCTTTCCAAGCCTGCATACTGCATTACGTTGCTCGAGCTTGGTCGTGTATCGTCATCGTATCCCGCTGGCTTAGCTTCGCCTCTGTAAATCGGAGCGGCCAAGCCCAGCAAAGGCATGTGTCTCATCCATGGACGAAACGCCACGAAAAGGGTTTACAAACATTGCGCGTTTGGGCCGAAAACGTTATTGCTGACGGGGGCTCTTGGTGTGAGTACCCTCACGTACCCAACATCGTTAGAGTCTCATGGATGGTTTGATACAGCATTGCTCTGTGTACGTCGACATAAGTTGCTAGGATTGTTCGTCTTGTGTTTGATCTACTGTCGTCGGTTGTAGTGGGTGAGTTACAGGGGAGCGACTCTCTCAAGTCAGAAAGGAGCCTCACGAAACAAATCAGGAGCTATATAGGACCGCGCTACCACCGTAAGAGCACGCGCCCATATCATATCGCCTCATCTACAGCTGTAGCAATGACAGGATCACCTACGGTACCTATTTCGAGGCCTCGCCGCATGTGCGGAAGCTTCACCTACTTTCGCGGCACAACCGACTTCGTCTGACAGCAGTTGTAAGCTGCGTAATGCTTTAAGTTCGCACTGAGTCGGTTGTACCGCGAAGGCAGTAAAATAATAACTCAATTAGATATTACTACTTGGTTCGGAGGCGCTGGCCAGCTAACGAGACCGCCGACAACGGTAACTGTTTCGGCTCGAAATCTTCGATCCCACTCCCTACCTACTGCCCTTCTGGTCCTCATCTCATTCTACGCCATTGCGACCCCGAGATATCGACCGACTCCAGTGATGACGTTGGTCACTACCAACTGTCCATGTAACAAGAGCTTCGGCCCATGTACCAAGAGCTTTGGTGTTCAGCGGCACTGGCAGAATGACGTTTGGCTCGTTACCGCACGACTCCTCGCACTGTATCTCGGGTACCAACCTGTGCCATCCCCCAATCCTGCAGTTGACCGTTGCTGTAGCCGTCACCTCTAGTACGGAGAACCGCTATAACTAGGACCTATGGTACAAACAAAAACCTATGTATCTACCTAACCACTAACTGTACACATATCTGGTCCTAATAGTGTCGTCAATTCCCTCCTCTGGAATCCAGAGAGGCGTACAGTTTCCCCCATAGAAGTCCCCAACCCCACAGTGTCCCAAACCGTTGGGCGTATTGTTCTTGATATAGCCAGCCCCCCCCCCCCCCCCCCCTCCGCAGCTCGTGTTGAGAGTGACAGCAATACTGGCACAATTTTGTCACGTATGTGTGTTCAGTAGGCGTTCTAAGATAGAGGTCAATCAGTCGCATTCATGAGTTCTTGGTTAGACTGTTGTAGGGGCACGTCGGAGCCCGAGAAACGTCTGGGTGAGACCCTGCCGTAAAACGCCTCTCAAGTTCTGATCGATGGCAGTCTGAGTTTCGACTTCATCGGGTAAGTCAGCAGCATGATCGCGACGGGCACTGACCCTTGGTTTACGTGGATGAGCACGATCGCGACGAGTGCCGCACGCTTTCAGGTGGGAGACTGAAATAAACTAATACTCGAAGCAGGGGTAGATAAACTGTGGAGTACAATAGCTCAATTATATATCAACCAAATTGGATAGACGCGCGCCACGGAAGGGATATATATATATATGTATATACATATATAGTTGGTTATCATATACCAGGTGCAGACATACAATATATATACAGATGTACTTATAAAGAACATATCCAGGCTCCTCGCTCGAAGAGCCCCGTCTCCCTTTATCATTGTTTCGAGCAAAACTGCTACTGTAGGTGTGTAGTTCGATGGATTATTCCCGGAGCGTGCGTATTCCCGGAGCCTGCGTACGCACGAAAGAAAAAAAACACGAGAAGAACTCGCAGGGAATTAACCGTGCACGATTCAACGGTATTGGGCTAGGGAGACCGGCCAGTCGTAAATAGTTTGGCCAAAAACAGACGTTGTGTCGCTCTTTCGTGTAGTAGCAAGCAGGCCTCCAGTGCGCGCTGGTCATGCCCTTAAGACGGTGGTTTTGTGTGCGATGTGGCATCGTGCTGTGGCTGCGCAGGTGAACAACGAAAGAGCCGGGGAGCAAGGGATACAGTACGCACCGTTCGAGAACGACTTCCGCGTTCTCGAACCGATCAGGTCAGCACGATATTCGGGTTTTGCGGTAATCGGGTCGCGATTGGAGCGGGACTGGTACTACGGCAAGAGGGAGGGGGGGGGGTGGGGGGCGGGGGTCACGTGAAAAGTAGCCCCTGTACTTTCCGTCGTGCCGGGCCACCCGGCAGAGCGACTGCCCCATCTTACAGTCACTTAGTGGGTGGGGTCATAAGCTTGGATGTATCCGTAAGTGTTTCATTTTTGCAACACGCCCCGCCATGGTATTGCTTGCTCGCCTCCAGCATACATATATATATATACTTATATAGTTGTAAGTGCAATGTTTAGTGAGGTACAGAACCACTCGCCCGTGTGGCGCATCAAAAGGCTACAGGTGAACGGGGGTAGAGCCCCCCAGCAGCCCTTGCATCAGTCGGGGTAGCAAAATCCTTTGAAACCCAACGAGAACGACGAGCGAGATAGAGAAAGAGCTGCTCTGTTCGAGCAGGTTGATCGTCACGTTCTCCGCGCGCTGATCAACCGACGGGGTTTTACCCGGCCCCGAGAATACTCAGTCTAGTTTTCGTAGCGCAATTTTGGGCTCTTTAGTTATCGACTACAACGATCGAGTTTGCTTGGGTCGGGATTGTAACCAATCCTCGTATAACACGCTTTGGAAGAGATGAACCATTATGTTCCTGAGGTTCCTCCTTGTTTTGGGAGCTCTACTCCTCACCCAAACACCTGATGTAAAAAAAAGAGGATGGTGCACACCCTCGAGTTTCGGGTTGACGTGTAGAGCTTCGGCAAGTCCGCATTTTCTCATAAACAAATCCGGTGCCAATCCTGTCGCAGAACGCGTCCACACCCCATACCCCATAAATGCCTCTCAGTACTGCCTTTGGACGCGGACACATCGCGAAACGCGCAGAGTCATTGAAACTGTCATCCACATTCAAGAACGCCTGCCTCACAAGCTCTCGGTAGGGTGCAGCTCACCCTCCATGCTATTTGCCGAACCCGCCACGTTTCAATTCGCGCCTGGTGCCAGAAGCAATGCCTACCTTATCGTCGAACACCCGACGTACTCCGACCCGGCCTTGCAGGAGTGCGAGGCTTTCCCCCCTCCCCCTCCCCATTCCGACCCCTCTTCATATTATCTGGTATTTTATAGTTTCCCCTAAAACGTTCAGTTGTTTTGTTCGCACTAAGCTACTTGTAGCCGAAGCACCCGTATTGTATGTAGACCACCTATTTCTCTCACCCAATATATCCCCCCCCCCTGGTTATGCCACCAACAGTGCTCCAGAAAAGCAACTGCGTGTTTTGACGGCATTAGTTAGTTTCGTCTGTCGGAGCGGGGCTACTGGCCTGTTGGTCAGGAATTGATTTGTCCAGTTATTCCTTCGTGCAACCGTTTCTTCCGTAGCGCGGGGATACCATCCCCCCCACCCCCCCCCCCCCACCTGTTTTCACTAGCATAGCGATTAGGCCAGACAGCCGAGTGGCACCGAGTACCCGACGGAAAGCAGCCATCCGATCCCTCCTCGACTGCGCGGCATAACTGAAAAACAATCAGCAGCATGGTGGTGCATACATACCGAAAAGCTGGAGGGGCATAACTAACACCTCAAGCTTGTTAAAAAAACAATAGGGGAAGAAAAAGGTGCACTGTAGTCACTCAGGAGAGTCGCTGTTGTTAGCGGCCGAAACAGGCCGACTTACCGATGTAATCCCCCTTCAAGCACGTACTTGGCCGCACTCTACAGTACACATCTATCGTACGTAGCAGTACTCAGTTGTGCACCTAGCGTAGTTGCACCACGAGCTATGCCACCGTGGGGGTGGTGTCTTATTCGTCTGTGGGCTTTCCTCTCACGGAGAGCTCAACGTCAAACCCGAAAAATGCCTTCGAAGGACTTGTGCTCGCGCGACCCGACCGAGACGTACCTTCATTCGACGTACAACCTAAACCAGCGCTACCAGCAAAACGGCGCCGTGGTACCCGGCGCCGTCGTTGCTCGCTCGAGAAGAGCTCAACCGGTCATGCAATGCCTAGCCAAAAAAGGTCCAACCCTTACTGTGGAACGAGTCGTCACAGGAGGCGTTCGACGATAGAGGTATCACATTGAGGAAAAAAATAACATTGCTTGGCCACCACGGCCAGTTGCGGGAGGTACTGCCGTACCCCAGTTCGTGGGGATGTCTGTATGTAAGTATTGAAGGTGCGCTCCCCACACAGCCCAGGTATCAGTCGTTTACATATGTTGTCCGGGTTGAATTCCGCATTCTACCTCGAGGAGACATAGGAACCTCATCAAAGAGAGGGTGAACCTCTATCTCTACCTCGAGGAGACATAGGAACCTCATCGAAGAGAGAGTGAACCTCTATCGTATAACGCCTCATTATTAGCACTCTACCGTATTTCGGGGGGTGATCATATATAGGACCTGCAGTACACACAAAACCTATATGTTTCGCAGTTTTTACTGTTACGGGGAGCCATAATAAATAGGACTTACGATGCACACAAAATCCTACCGGTATACATTTACCTGTTTTTACTAACATTATTTGGTATTATCTACTCCATAGGTACCCCGTAATAACACTGTTTGGCCCTTTTTACAATGGTACCCGGGAATTGTAGCACTTGTTTCTTTTTCCTAATAAATACCCCTATATATACCGAAAAGGCAGCATGCACACTACTTCTGCACACTTTTCTGAGGTTACTCCTCACCAGGTACTCCTTTCAACCGACGTTTTCGTTACTTTGACCACGCTGTTGTTGATATACCAGGTATGCTACCTACAGGGGTAGCCGACACACGTTACAAAGAGGCGCTTTGAAAAAACATTTCGATACGTACTTTTTTTTTTTTTTTGGTAGCACGCAATACAAAGTTGGATAAAAACACACATACATATATGGGACGAGTGCTACAATAAAGGAAACTTTGTGACGGTTGTTCCATTCTGAATGAATTATGCCCTGCACATCGTCAGAAGAAGGCAAGCCTCGGGGACGCTATCGTTTGTTCTTCACTCTCCGGCCGAGGATACTGGATACACTGGGCTTAGAAACGAATTCATTGAGCCCAACAAGGTAGACACGTCCCTCCAATAGTTGGACTACGGTTACAACGGAGCGTCACTCTCGTTCGGAAAACGTGTTTGGCATTATTCCTATTATTGTTGGCGAGGCGTTCTACGACAGGGGTTCACCCTAAACAGTTTGAGGCTCCCTTGTCGCCCCAAGGTGCAGTGCGGAATTCAGCGTGGGCACGCATATAATACAACCCTGATGCTTGGGATGTGTGGGGCGAGCACCTTGCCATAGTTACAGATATTATCCCCACGCTGCTGTAGTACGTACTTCCTTCGACTGGCGCCAGGAAACGACGCCGTGGGGGCTCAGGAACGATTTTTTGAAGAAAAACATAATGTGATACGAGCACCGTTGTCCTCGAATGCCTCAGGCCTACCATCTGCGGCTATCCCTCGGGACTTCGCAATAGTGTTTATTTCGATTTTACTGCGCTTGTTGAGAGAAGATATCGAACACTCGACGTGCAAAGAGTCGACAGTAAATACAGGTACTTGCTGCCTTTGCCACTCGTTTCACGCGTGGTGCTTCAGCCGTTACCGCCGCGCGTGACTCCTTAGCTGCACCGTCTAAGAAAATGCGCTGCCCGACCGTTCCCTTCCGGTTCCGCCGACTGAATAAATATCGCACACAGGGCGCTGACGACCAACCAGGACGACCTCGACCTGGTCGTGCCTGACCCCATAGCCCTGACTAGTTACCGATGGATCTACCCGGCCCAAAACGCTCCCGCCGTCATCAGGTATGTGTGTACAACACGACAACGCGTCAGCGAGGAAAACATACTGTTCTCCGCTCTTCTCGCTGAAAGAATAGGCACGTAGCGTACCGTATAAGTACTTAATAGCACGAGCACACAACGGGGCACTCTAGCGCATGTAATGCTGGTGGGAAAGTCGCGAGCGTGAAACTTCTTTTTGAAAGTCTGTATTTCGGGTGAGCACTTGGTGGAAGCAATGTCTGCACCGTCAGGGAATACCCGACGTACTTCGTCCCGGCGTTGGAGGGATGCGAGGGTTTATGGTCATGATACAACTACGGCCATGCATGACATCGGGCGCGTCTCTCCTACGATAGGACGGGCGAGCTACTCTCGGTTAAGCGCGTATACCCTGCATCATCCCCTCCAATTGTGTCGCACGTGCGCTGTTTCCGTCAACACCTATATCATACATCGTTGGCGTTTTATATCAAGCGAAATGCGGGTGCCACGGTACGAGAATCACCCAAACATTGTTTAGGCTCCCCGCTTGACCTTTAAGGAGCTTCACGCCTCTCCCAAAACCTTCCACCGAGGAAAGCCGAATAAGACCCGTGCTACGATATAAGTAGACTTTTTCATCCAAACATATATTTCTGTATGGCGGGACTCCATAACCCTTCTATTAATAGGGCTGCAGTCCCGTTTTAGGGACAAAACACGTGGGATCTTACTGGATTGTACCCACAACGAGACTGCGGTACTAAAAGAGTTGAGGCCACTGGGGAGCAACCCAATATCGCTGCACTGTTATCCGTGCGTCTCAAACGAGCATTCGGTGTATACCATACCTAGTTCCCGGGATCGTTCACCTCAGGGCATTATCTTGTCAGCTTTTGTTCGAGTTCTCCTCGAAAATTGAATTTTGGAGAAATTGGAAGCTATCTTCCCACCGTGACATGTGTTCAGAGAGCGCAAGCCCAATGTTCCGAGGTAAACATTACCAAAGCCTACTGACCTGTCACGAACACTGTTTTTGACACATACAAACTGATGACGCTCAAAACGAGATTGTTGGGGCTAGGAATTCCCGTCAGTCCGATTTTTTTTTCTTGGACAAGAGCTGCGGCTACGTACCCGTATTGCGTAGCACGGATCATTCAAATGCCACATTGTTTTCTTGATAGTGGTGTAGAGCTCGAGAAGCGCCAACGCTCCCGTAGTTTCGAGCACGACCAAACCCGCTACCTCCGTACCTCGGCTATTTTTCGTGGAGTCCTAGGTATGCTCCGCAATACCAGAAGAAAACGTTTCGTCTCGTACATCATGAGCATTCGTTCTTTGCGAAAAAAAAAACGGTTTTCGTCGTTTTGATCTGCGACGCTTTTTGTACTGTTGTGTCCCCACCCCGCTTTCGCCAGGAACGTGTTTCGGGCCTACTGGTCGCAGGCGATGGTGTGGAGCCTGATGGCGGAGTACGCCGCGGAGGCCGGCATGTCCTACGACGCGGTCGTACTTGCTCGTCCAGACGTCTGGTTCCACGCGGACATCGATTTACCGACGTGAGACTCAGGCGTACATCGTGCACGGAAAACGATATTCAACGTGTCTCGGGGTATATATATATACTTCGAAGTGTCCATTTCACCTCGAAAGTCGAAGTGATTTGCTACCGCGACCCCGCCCACCGTATGTAATGTACGTAAGCAACGCAAGGGGCGCCGATCTACTCGGAAGTGTGTATTTTAGGAGTACGAGCGTTGATCCGTGGGGTGCAGGGTCAATGGTCAAATGACCAAGGCAAGCACCCAGTAGGTACGCCCCACCCCCCCCCCCCGTCACCGCCCGGCCCCACGCACAAACCAACAAATTCGGTGTTTCATTCACACGCAAGAAAGCCCGCCTTATAGTAGGATGCAGCTCCTCACCGAAAACTTTACGCCGCGCTTTTTCCTTGGTGGGAGAGATATCTGCTTGAGCGGTGAAATCCCGACGTGCTCCGTCTCGGCATCGCAGTGAGGCGAGGTTCCGTGGCCATACGACTACCGCCATGCGTGATAATGGGTACACCCCCCCCCCGCGCACCCAATGGCGGGGGGCATTAACAAAGACATGTATCATGTTGAGTATCCGCAAGTAAGTGCTTATTTTGTCGCTTGCGGCGCATCTACGTCGCTCTCACACTGTTGACAAGCCGTAGATAAAGGCCCTTGAAGAATCCGCTCAACATCCTAGCCACAACATGCCACGTGTGATACTCGGCCGCTTTAGTATGTTGCAGGTCTAATACTGCATTGAACGAAGAGGATTATATATATATATACTATTATTCATGTATGTGTGCAACGACACAGAAGCAAGTGGGGGAGCAAAAACACGAAACTTAAATAGTGCAATCGTCGAAGCGACGGTGATACAATGCCTGATATAGTAGACAGGTACTACTGCTACAGTAGGCAGCTGCTGGTACACTAGATACCTACGGATAGCGTGGAGAGCTACTGATGCAGTATTCACCGATCGACACAGTAGATACCTACTGATACAGTAGACATCTACAGTGGGGCTTGCCCTGAGGGGTTACCCAGCGATGGTATGTTTCTAACCCGGTGTGTATCGGATATCATGTATCCTCACGACCCGTTCGATTGTGAACATCGGGTTTGGCCTTCCTACAACAATTCTTGGGGTCCAGTTTGCTTTGGTGGGAGTATGTTTATAAAGCCTTCCTCGCATGAGGAACTCCCCCGGAAGCCTTCAAGGGCAGTTGCTTGGGCGCGCACCACGGTAGCGGTTCACCCACTGCGTTTCTGTTTCTCGGGGGCTCCACACTGGAAAGCCTCTGTACCATAAGCTTAACCCCGAAACTATGAACGAGGACGCCTCCATGAAGGTGGGAAACCCGACGGCGACAAAAATTGATGTCCCGATTCCTGTGTGGAACCGAAAGGTTCAAGAAGAGCCAAACGGCATTCAGAGGCGTTATGGGCAATCCTCGCTACCGCTGTCACGGCACGCGTTGCCAACCCTCCACTGTAGGACCCATCGATCGGCACCCGCACCTTTTCGTAGTCTCCGAGCTCACTTGGTATTGGAGCTTGATATGCCCCAGACATACGCCGGTAGGAAAGATTCCACATACTCGAACAACCCGATGAGCATCTAAAAAAACATGTTTGCTAGTTGGTCAGACGAGAAGCCTCAGCATTATCAGTCAGATATATTTCTCGTAAAGAGTGCAACCAATACCTCTATCCTATCACGCGTCTGCTTCCACAGGGAGGGGTGTTTCTCCTGAGGTGGTGGCATGCTTCTGGCCGAGACATGTTTTTGACTGAACAGAGCTGTTGAAACAGGGGAAATACCCGTTATCCCATTTATTTAGGTATTCGCTATATATGTGCACCAAGACCCAGGCAGAATGATCGTCGGATTAAGGCACGCGTAACATACATACATGCTACCAGGTAGATATCGTTGAAATTCAGTTTGTGGGACGTACTATTACGGGGGACCATAGTCAATCGGACCAAATAGTGCTAGTAAAAATGGGTGAACAGGATACCTGGTAGGTTTTTGTGTTTACCGTAGATCCAATTTACAGGTCCCCCGTCCCGTAAAATGGTACGGAGAGTGTGTGTATGGAGCTTCCTCAAAGGAGACGAGGAACGAAACCAATAGATGCTCGTGCCCTATTCGCATACCGCTCTGAACCGAAATATATATAGAGACCGCTAGCACATGAACATTAAATCCAAGCGTTCCTTATATTTCGGGTCAGCAGGTGAATCATTTGCTATAGAGTATATGGGCATATAACATATATATGCCTATTAATAGTAGCATATATCCTATTATATACCTGGTAAAGCATACCAGGTATAGCATATATATACGGTAGCATATATATACTGGTGGCATATTCCATACCAGGTGTACCATACAGCAATATAGCTTATAGCATACCAGGTATCTGGTACAGCAGTATATATATGAAGGAAGGCTCATAACCTCGAGGGTCATGACCTGAAGGAATAATGCATCTATGTCGAGGCTCTGTCCCTGTGAAGAGAGATAGATGGCAGAGGTGGCATCGAAGTGTCTTTGAAGATAACTTGTGATGAAGAAATAAGATGGTTTGAAATTGGTGCTTAATTGGCCATCATTATAGAAGGAATCTTGATCTCAGAGATAGATCAAGAGGAGGAGAGGAAAGAGTGGAGGCGAGGAGAGGAAAGGAAAGGAATGGGAAGGAAATGGGATGATCGAGGTGGGCGCTGCCATCACCTGATCACGAGACAGTGCCCATGCTACGGGCAGGTTTATTCTACAGCAGCCCGTCAAGGTTCCGTGAACCGTTCCTAGCAATGTCCCCGCAACGTTCTATGTAGCGTACTCGTAACGTTCTATGGAACGTAACCTGCTACCTGTTTATTGTGGTAGCTACCCTGCGTTACGATCAGTGATAGAGATAAGTTGAATACAGTGCGTCGGCAAGAAATAACAAACTCAAGTTTCGCCGCATATCGTATTTCCCCGCATCTATCATAAGATACTCTTATTAATAGTAAGCTCGTGTGAAGTGACTGCACATCACAATAGATGCACTCCCATTTATATGTGGGGACAAAGGACTGAAATTATGAGTAGTTTGCCCCCAAAAAAACAGGACTGGGGTCCTAAAAGGGTTAAGGAGGGGAGTGGTCGTTTTTTGGTGGACGAGATGGAGGGATGTTGGTTGTAGTAGTCTTCATGAGCGTCACATCAGTTTTGATTAAATTTTGTCGTAGGATACTGCCGCGCTTTTGTTCTGGAGAGTTCTTCACTTACTTCCTGTTATTATAGTCGTTTACTGACTAGAACAACACTACACATTGTCGGATGGCAAGCATAATAATAATAATAATAATAATAATAATAATAATAATAATAATAATAATAATAATAATAATAATAATAATAATAATAATAATAATAATAATAATAATAATAATAGATAGATATGGATGTCAACATACATATATATGCTGACAGTATATACGCAGCTTATCGAATGTAGCATATAGAATATAGCATACCAGGGTAAAGCATATATATACCAGGTACCTGGTATATATAGCATATAGCACATAGCATATGATATACCTGGTAGCATAGCATATTATATACCAGGTATTAATAGCACAAAGCACATACCAGGTAGCATATATATAGCATACTTAGGCATGTACTATTAATATTCAGTGTGTGTGTGTGTTCTTCACATTAAACCGTTCTTTCTACCCGTCGACATCCAGCACAACCAGTGTCCGTGCCGATTCTTCCATCCTAGAAGAGATACAAGTTCTGTGGTCACAAAGCTACGCCACAGAGATACTACGTTGCCACGTGTGCAGTGTGAACTGCAGTGGGCAATGCAAAGCCATGTCATCATACTAGATACGACAGGCACGACATACGCAATCTATGAAATAGTGAAACGAAAAGAAACAATCAAAGAGAAAACAAAAACAAGGTAGACAAGTCGAAAAAGAAAAAGAAGAAAAATGAAAGCAAAATCTAAGAGAAACAATCTGTCGTGCCCCCCCCCCCGCAGGCGAGGTGGCCTACACTTGAAAAAAAACGAGCTGGAAAAAAGAAGAAATAACAAAAAACACCACTGCTTGTGAACAGAGTAAGACAAAGAACCAAGGAGAAAGTAACAAGGAAAAATAACAAAGGGGAAATAACAGGCAGACCAAAGCCCAAAGCACCTTCTAGGTGGCGGCAGCAGCTTGTGGTACGAGTAGTATAGCCAGGTTCTCCCTGCTAATCCGCCTGGTACCTTGCTACCCAGACTGCCGTCTCCGCCCTGCGTTCGTCAACTATGCCCAGCCCCTTGGCGTCAGACAATACGAGCCGAGCAGAGCAGGTTCGTCTTCCAACCACGCCACACGGCTCCTTGAGTACGGCTTATCAATCAGAAAAGGAAGAGGAAGAGAAAAAATGAAATGAAAATCACGGAGAGTCAGCGCAAGAAAGAAAGAAAAAAAAAAAAAAAAAAAACTAAAAGAGAAGACAAGGGAAGACCACGTTCGAGCCAGCTGCACCAGTTGGTAGCACTAGTAGTATGGTCATATTCTACTTCCTAGTCGACTTGGTGCCTTGCTACCCTGTCTGCCATCTCCTTCCTACTTTCGTCTACCGCCGTTTCCCTTCTACCCCTCCTGTTCCCCCCCCTCTCCGCATTCACTCGGTCGGGCTTTATGCCACTTCTCCTGTTGCCCCCTCCCCCCCCGTTCCTTTGGGCACCATCCACGGCGGATGCGCGGCGCTGTCTACTCATCTCAGCCTCAGCCTCGTGCCACCTCACCATGAACCGTTCGGCTGCTTCAAGGATCCCCCGGTACCACTTCCCCACCTTTTTGGCTGCAGTGGACCACAACGCGGTCTCAACTCCAAACACCAAGGGGGCAACTTCCGTTGACCCTTCGGTGGCTCGGAACTCCCTAAGGTCTTCGACTATGCATCTATGCCAAGCCTTACACTGTCCGCCTGGTCTCGGGTTCTCCCCACCAGCTATCGTCCCGAGCATTACCCGATTGGGTAATCGCTCCTTGCTTTGCCGTGCCACGCCCCCCGCAAAGAAGAGCCGCCGTTTGCGAATGGTCGTTTCGATGCTCTCGCAACGTGTCATTATGAGGGCCTTCGCGTACGAGAGGGTGGCATGGTCAGTACGAAGTCGGCGCTGGAAGCCAATGACTCGCAACAGGACTTGGTGGTGAGCCGTTCGAAGCTTGGCAAAGTGTTCCGCTCTGAGGGTCCACGTCACACACCCGTACAGCAGGGTCTCAATCACCTCGGCCTTCAGCATTCGGACTTTAAGGCTAAGGGGGGCGGTCGTCCTATCATACAACTCCGGGCCGAACCGTTTGAAGCATGCTCGCATGAGGCGGATCCGTCGGTCGATTTCGAGCGAGAGGTCAGCGTTTTCGTGGATAACGCCGCCTAGGTATAAGAACTGGGTCGTCTGCTTATACCTCTGACCTGCCGCTTCGATGACGAGCGGTGGTGCGAGGGTTGTCCGGTCTGGTGTTTGTAGGACCATTGTCTCAGTCTTCTTTTCCGACACCGTGAGGCCTGCTGCTTCGAAGACAGTCACGATGACTGTCATCATTTTTGCGAGCCCTTCAGCCGACTTCGAGACAATTCCTGCATCGTCGGCGTACAACATGCCCCATACAGACCTTCGCACGCACGCCAATGGCTCCTCCTTCCCTGTTCGAACTACTCCAGCTTCCAAGAGTTGGACCAAATCCCTTACAATGGCTTCGTCTTGGCTGAAGCGTACTAGTACGACGTGTAACGCAGCAGCGAAGAACACGTTGAACAGTAACGGTGACAGTACACAGCCTTGCCGCAGCCCCTGCGTGACATCAAACCATTCCGAGAGCTCGCCGTCATCAGTACGCACGCGAGCCCGCATGCCATCGTGGAAATTACGGATAATTCTCAGCATCTTGGTTGGTACGCCAAAGCGTGTGAGTATCTTCCATAACAGCTCTCGGTCGACAGAGTCGTACGCTTTCTGCAGATCGATGAAGCACACGTATAAGGGGATTTTCCTCTGTCGTCCGAGCTCTTGCAGCCGGCGCACGACGAACAACATATCAATCGTTGATCGTGCGGGGCGGAAGCCGCACTGTTCCTCGGGGAGTAGTTCCTCGGTCTCGCAGTAGTTGCTGAGGCGGGACGCGACGATTTTCAACAACACTTTGCCTGCGTGGGCAACAAGCGAGATCCCTCTATAGTTGTTGCAGTCAGTTCGATCCTTCTTTTTGTGAAGGACCTTGATGATCGCATCTTTCCATTGCTGAGGGACTTCTCCTGTTAACCAAACATTGACAAGGATGTTGTGAAAGCGCTGGGCGAATGCCGGGTGGTCGATTTTTAGGAGTTCGACCGGGAGACCATCTGGCCCGACAGCTTTCCAATTCGACATCCCCTTAAGTGCTTCGGTCATCTCGTCTATGGATGGTTCATCTTCAAGCGACAGTTTAGGCGGTCGCGGTGGCAAGAGGTCGATGATCGTGGGATCGAGTTTCAGTACCAGGTATCATTTATAGCATATAGCACATCGAATACACCGATAGCATATATATATGCCACCGTTTTGCATATCCCAGGTAGCACATATCAGGTACCGCATACCACAGGTAAGAGTATAGCATATATATATATATATATATATACCTGGTATGCCAGGTAGAATCTAACATACCAGGTATATCATACCTGGTATGGTATCGCATATATATAGCATATATATCGCATAAAGCATATAATAGCATGTAACACGTAACATATGCCATACACCATATTATACCATATATATATATCATATACCTGGTACCATGTCTCATGAAGCATTTAACATATACTCCGAAGTATATGGCATCGTATAGCATATAGCATACCTTGGTATCTTTTTTTCATATAGCATGCATGTACCAGGTATCATATAGCGTGTAGTAGCCTAATTAAAGCGTATGCCAGGTATTAATAGCATATATATAGCATATTCCTGGTAGCATACGGCATATAGCCTGCAGCATATATATAGCATACCTGGTATATATATAGCATATGTCACGTACCAAATATCATACCAGGTACGTACCTGGTATACAGTAGCATGTGATAACGGTGACGGAGTTTGAGGCGAACACATCTCTCACTCCCGCGACTCATCACATTTTTTTGCTCTCTTTCCCTGTGTTAACCCCGCCCTTCTCTTCGCCCCCCCTGCTATCAATACCAGGGAGTTCATAACCTAGAGCCGAGGGCGCATAGCGTGTTTTCCAACCCTGCCCAACCGATCATCGCTACTAGGCTTCCACTGTTTCTTCACCCTCGCCAACCCTTTAGGACCGCGGTTCCGTTTTGCGCACAAACAACTTGGAATTTGTCTGGTTTGTCCCCAAAACAGAACCCCAGTCCTAAAAGGGCAAAGAACCACCCAATACAGATGGGGCACGTTTTTTTTCCATATTCCCCACGGTATGCGTTGTATATCTAGGGAAGACCGTTGGTCCGCACTTGAACGTTCTCGAAAATGAAGCGTGCGGGTGAAGCATGGAGCGCCTTAAGTGAGAGGAGCCCCGGAAACAAGAAATAATACTACTGCAGGGACGCCCCTGTCGAGTAGCGTATTACCCGTCCATGTCATGCCGCGTGATCAGTGCACCGCTCCATTGAAAAACTAGCACGTTTTTATGTCTTGTACCGATTACACGCTGTTTTGTTCTATGTTTTTTTTTTCCGAAACAGGCGGCCGCTCCCCTTGCCAGAGAGGGCGGTTTTTATCCCGGGCTTTGACACGGACTTGCACCCCGGCGGGCAGAAGAACGACCGGTTTGCGTACGGATCGATGGCGACGATGCACGTGAGTTTACTGCTATCCGCGTGCCTCCTTCCTCGCCGTTCTGGCATTGTCTGGACTCAATGATTGGTGGCCATACCCCTACGGCCAGGGACAGGGGATGAGTGCCTCCTCCCCCACCCCCCCCCCCCTTCCCGCAAAGACGACACTCCGTGAGAGTAATCGAGCAATATTATTAAGGGGGACCATAGTATATAGAACCAAATATTGTTAGGAAAAAGAGTAAATATATCGTGTTTTGCGCATACCGGAGGCCCTATTTACTATGGTCCCCCGTAATACTTGACCTAACGTCGCTGTCTATGATTAATATAGCGGAGGGGAACGGGTTGGGGCCATATCGATTCTGGGTATTTTTTACCTTTCGGAGGCATGCAACAGCACCGGTGCACCGAGATTGTTTCTGATGTCTTCCCCTTGAGGGAACGCCACTATTTCTATGTCAAACCTAACTCCGAGAAACAAAAACGAAAGGCCAACACGGGGAGCAGTTTGACCTTGGGTACATTTCAAACGAAACAATGCTGGGGATGGAGACGACGCTGGGGCGTTTCTCTGTCGAGGACCCCCGTTACTCAGATGGCAAACAGCCGAAATGGGCTACCTCTTCTTAGCACGAGTCTTCTGCACACAAAGGGATTTGGGAGGAGCACGGATTTTGTAAAGCTTTACCCCCCTCCCCCGCCAACCCGCTCGCCCGCCGAAGCAGATATAATGTTTGGAGCCGGCTGTAAGCAATGCAAACGACTCCGGCACGCAGTGATTAGATACTTTGGAGGGAAAACGGCCCTCTATCAGGAGATGCCGGTGCTTGGAGATACGTGCCTTAGTAGCAGGAGCTTGCGCGCCTCGTTTATTCCTGACTGGAAGAGCGCCAGATCCCCACTTCCTTTGAGAAGCGTCTACGCTTACCCCGCGATGAGCATTCGCAAGACCTACGTACGATGCGGTCCAATGTAACAAAACATTGTAGCAGAACAAAAAATGCCTTTTTGGGTGGCTCCTTAGTCCCAGCGAGAGTTTAGCCAAAACGTGCCTTGCGAGGCAAAACGTCATGCGCTGTAGCAGCACTGCGACGCATGTCGTAGTAGAGGGGGGTGTACTCATTCTCTTGCCTGGCCGTAGTCGAGTGGTCATATACGCTGGTATCCCTGCGAGGCCTAGACCGAGCACGTCGAGTTCACACCGATCGGGCAGACATTGCCGGCACTAAGCGCGAAGCGCCGTTAGATCGTCGGTGAGTCGCGTACAGGTTGAGCTGCATCCTACTATGGGCCGCTTTTGAGGCGGGTTGGCTTGCGTATGGATGGCGGCGTCCACGAGTTGATTTGTTTGGCGGTGTGACAATCTTCTGAGACAGACACGGAGTTTGCTATGTTACTGCCTCATGGGTGCCTTACGACGAACACTACGTGATACGATCATTACAGTACTCTACCATCCGCACAAGGTAGGGGCCTCCAGCCCTCTTTGGGTCGCTCGTAGGGCGTCAAATCGACGATTGATTGCAGTACTCCAACGTTTAGCGACATTGATTTGCACACGAGTGAGGAATATGATACTGGTTTTGATTATGCTCTATTTGTTACGGCTTTCTCGCAAAAAAAGACATATATATAGGAGACACAGCAGTTAGTTGACGCGCTGGTAGGCCATAAGTAAAGTATCACCGTTGTAGTTTTTGATTGGTGAAAAGACGGTTAGGACTCAGCAGGGTCAACTCACATACGGGGGGGACAGCTTTGTTTGGTTGCTTTCTGTGTCAGGTGTTTCAGGCCTCCTCGATAGCGTCCTCCACATTTGAAGTGGCAATTGGATCGGTGTGTAGCCCCCCTTTCTGTATTCGGGTGACGTGATTGGAAGAGGCGCTGCGTGCACGTGGTCAAATGTCAAACGAAACGACCCTATTTCAACCATACTATCTATTGCACGTATCGCGATACTTCTATCCGAATTCTGAAGAGGCCAACCTAGGGTAGAGCCTCCAGATCAAAGAAGTACACAATTCATCGCGTCAAACCAATACCGGAGAAACATCAGACGGTAACCTGACATGTATACGTGGATCTTCATTCGAGAAGTGAGCCCCACCAGTAAAGCAGTTTGGCCAACACTTGCTACCCCCTACGTGGGTTGCCTCCGCCGATTCGACCAGGTGTACAGTGTGTATGTTCCTGAATCGCATACAACCCTCGTCACGTTCTACGATTGAGATAGCACACTTCCGCGAAAAAAAAAATTCTGAATGACGGGGTTCCTTAACCCAAAATCGTCGGGATGCCAATCTTGGTGCGAAAAAAAACTTTTTTGTATACCTGGGACACGGGATTATTCATGAGGATGCAATTTGATTTTTGCTGAAGTCAGTATTCGGGTGGGGTATGGAGCTCCTTAAGCGAGGAGCCTCAGAAAATTTAGGGGGAGCCTCTATCGTAGAACGCCTCTTTCTTTACCCGGTTGTTGTATGGGCCCGCCGAGAAGAGAAGTGCAGTAGTTGATTGTTGGGTGAGCAACTCGTATAACCGTATCGTGACACCATCCGTGAACATCCTTGAGCATAGCCTTTTACGCACCAGGTAGGATCCTATGCAGGGCTGGCCTGTGGGCTCGATTCAATGAAGTCGAACCTTCTTGGCGTCTTCCAAGTGGTGATCCTCATGTTCTCACTCAGGCTGCGCTGTTTAACCTTTTGTAGTGACACTCTCCACGAATAAGCATGATGAGCTCTAAACACCCCCCTCGAAACCGGTGAGCCTTTGTTGTTGTTAGTGTTTGATTGTTTCTATCCGGCGGACCTGTACGTGCCGTTCTGTTGTTGTGCATGTATTTCTATCGCCACATCTATACCTGCCTGGCGTTTGACATGCCAAGGTATACATGAACCGCATCGCCACGTTCACCGACCCGGAGGCTCCTTCGCACGCCGATCGCCCTATAAACTCCGAGTGGGTGCTGGGTCGTCACGTCAGGCTTCACAACATATCGGTGAGCGTGTCGGAGGCCTCTTCAACCTACTGTAGGTCCACGACGAACAGCATTGTTCGCCAAACAATACTAAACGTGTTGGAACCACGGGCAATGCTGCATGTCCTGTGTGTCTTGCACGGGGTTGCGCGGTTAATGTTTCCAGCCTTCTAGATCTTCGCAACTAGCTGTTGTAAAAAGTTAGGAATCCCCTCTATCGGGCGCTGCAACATGTTTCGATTTGATGCCACCATTACTATGAAAAGAAAATCATATGGTGAGGTCGCCCGTCTCAGCCGTCAGTCAGGTACCCGCAAATGATACCCCTCCCGAAGCAAGGCCTCCACGTTATGCATGTCGGAACCCCACGGATACGATAACAAAACAAGCACATAAGCAAGGATGATTCCAGAAACTAATCGACACGCAGCTTATGTTGTCTGGTCCAAAGAGACAGGCCGAGGAATTCCCCGTTCCCACCGCACGTCGACGTTTCTCCGGAATATGCAATGAACCCCAAAAGAAATGGGGGTCCTGGTACAATCTGAGGGAAGGGATCTTTAGGTTGGTAGGCTGTTCAGGTAGTTTGGTTCCTGTCGGGATCAAGGTATGGGTGAAAACCCAACCCAGCCCCTTGCTTTAACCCTAACTCTAACCCTGACCCGCAATCCTGACCCCAAACCGCAACCAAAACGGGCTATAACTGCCCATAAACGCGGCTGGGCCGTGTTTGCATCGAACCAGGGAAAAGTTTAAGTGCGGACAACGATTCCGAAGTGCAGACCGCGCGACGCAAAATTTCACATCAGAAACACCCCTATAGATCCCTCCTCACAGACTGGGCGTTTCCGGGAAAGTTCCGGGAAATATCCTACCGGATGAAATCCGAATGCTACCTCTTGCCATGGACTATATACCCTCAAGCAGGTCAAACAAATGGGGTCTACCTATAGTCGTAAAAATTGCTCGCCTGAGGAGCTTCGCCTACCAGAAACGTTTGGCCCAAACCTGTGCTCCCCCACCGGGCGATGGGTCAGATGCCAAACATCTATTCAGCGGGTTTAGCTGTCGCGGGTATGAGCCCCAAACACATCACAGCCTCGGAATGCAGAGAATATGTCAGAGAATCTTTGAAGGGGCATAATATGATCTGTATGTTCTGTATGATCTAGCTATCGTTGCCGGGTGGGACTTGTTTCATCTGCACGCTCTGTTGATAGCACACGTTTCCTGGGGGGCTGGATCTACCTTATTAAGGCAGATCCTGCGTAGCCTAACCTCTCACAACTAACTGCGGGTTAGGGGCTAGATCTTCTAGATGATGATCTATCTGTACATGACATATGGCACCACCCCATGAAGGTGTCGCTCATAACGTAAGGCACTAGCCCTACAAGGTAGATAGATCATGCAGATGATGATCTGTCAAAGGTGAGGAACATCTACCGCTGACGGGGCTCGTCGATCATCTAACCACAGTATTAGTCCGTCTACAGCGCCGGTATGCGGTCAGTTGACACTGTATGTAGTGACAACCTGAGCTGCTCCACGCACGGCTGTAACGGGTAACTCCCGTACATATTTGCCAAGCGGTTGCCCAGGCGCTGTTGTAAGGGGCAAGTCGGCGTTGTAAAAGGGGCCGCTACGGCGATACCCAATGTCGTATTTACGATGCTTGTTAGTCACACTAGACATTTTTAGATGCCGATGTGGCGCAGGATACTTTACCGGTATTTATATCTTTTTTACAACGCCGGTTCGCTGGGTGAGTTTCCTGGGTGAGTTTCCTGAAGTCCTCCAACGCTAGGAACACCATCGCCATCATGCTCACTACTGCCGGCAAGATGTGTAGCTGAAATAGGGCGCTCTCGGAGTTGGTGCTTGCCGCTGCGTGAGGGTTCGAGCTCATCGAACCCCTTGGGCCACCTCACCCATCGGACGTTGGTGATACCCCCTTCCCTTGCACGCGTCTAGTTGCACCCTTAAGGTCAAGCCACTAGCTTGCCGACGCCTTCCATGCTATAAGTGCACCTAATTTGTTTTTTTGCGAAGCTCTCTTGCCTGTGGATCCCGCTCCTCCTCCCTAAACACTGAGCGTATGAAATGATGGATAGGGAAAACGGCCGCCATGTGGCCGTGTGTATAAATATACCTACTGTATGTTTATGCTCAGCCTGGTCGGATCCGTTTTGGGTCGGCAGATTTCTACCGCCTCTGACCGTCCACCCGCGCGCGTTTTATTCGGCGCGGTGTGGCCCCCCAGCGCTTGAGATGACCGAGGTCGGAGGATCCGCCCGTTCAGCTCCGTAGCGCCTGCACGAAGCCTTGACGTAGAGATATACAAAGAAATCTCGACCCGTTCTACGATAGAGGTAGCACATTTCCGCTAATTTGTTTCTGATAGACGGGGTTCCTTGAGTCCAAATCGTCGGAGTGCTAATCTTGATTTCGAAAAAAAACGTATTGTAGACTCGAGCCATGGGACCATTCGCCGCGATGCAATTTGATTTTTGCTGAAGTCAGTTTTCGGGTGAGGTATGGAGCTCCTCAAGTGAGGAGCCTCATAAAACTCAGGGTGAACCTCTATCGCAAAACGCCTGTCTCTGAGACTCCCCGCCATGTCAAGTGTATTGGCCCGTGGTCTCTGGACAGACTGTATCCCTTCGCGTGGTTCTTTCTGGAACGTTCGCTGCGACCTCCGACCCATGGGGAGGGTTGACTACCCGGCTAGCGTCGCCACTGTATGGGCCTGCGTGGGTAGCTCTACATGTGGCTTCGTTGGAACGCCCCGATGGCACATGTCACCCAGGCTTAGTTGAGAACTGCTATCCATCGAAAGTTATGCCCCAGCCGGGGGATATGTAAAGAGATGTCGCATGTAACATACGGCCAGCAGCACGGGCGGTGTGTACGCTATCGTACAACGGCAGCTGCAGTGGAGCTGCACTACGTGGCTATGGAGATGTACACCTGCAGCAGCACTGCTAAAGAAACTGCTGTGTGGCGGCACTTTTGTACGGAGCTGCGCTGTCGGCCATCGCGTACTCCCGGAGTGAGAAGTTTTGTCGCGCCGCCTTCTACTAGCATTCCCCCGCTTTTCGGTTGACCGGCCAGCTATCGTCAGCATTCTGCCGCCTTTGCCATGTCCTCCGTACGTTAGCTCCTATCCACCTTGCTGCAACTCGCAGCTTCCCGAGATCCTCTGTACGCTATCGTATCCCGACCTTGCTTCAACCTGCAACTTCAGGCAGCCCTAGCGATGCATTTCCCGTTCGCACGTAATTACCAGCTACCGCTAACGTTTTGTCATCTTGAATTCCTTCCCTACAGATTTGTCAACTCACTGTCATTAGGAAGGCATGCAATACCTTAACTTGACGGTTATCAGAGCGGAGAGCGGTGCGCACGCTCTCTAGCTCTAGCTACCGAGGCTCGTCCTCCTCCTTCACCTCCTCTACAGAACAGGCCTCATCACGCGAGCCTGTGACGGCCGCCGGCGTAGCCCCTTGTATGGCGGAAAAACATTGTAAAACCGAAACAAGAAACGATGCTGTGTAGTCCCTTGGTTGAGATGTTGTAGAATAAAAACTTCCTACTACCCCCCCCCCCCCCCCCCTAATTATGATCGCGAACACGTCACGCTCAAAACACTGCGGACTCGAGCTCCACGTCACGCGCAGAAACGCCTCGAGGTAATCACGAGCTCCATGTAATAAATTCGCAAAACAAAGGCTGCTGTCACGAGCCCTCCACCACCACCCTCCCCCCCCCCCCCCCCCCTCCCGCTCTTTGGTTGAATACAACAGGTCAACACGTTCGAGTTCCCCGTTACAAGAATACGGTTGACGGGGCAGATCCCGGCACCGGATTTCAAGCGCGTACGGGGGGTTTGCAACTTGGGCACGGACCCGATGGCCTGCGAGATGGTACGCCTAGGGTTCAAGGTCCCCGTGGGTGGCAAGTCGTAGCGAGCTACCGCCGTAACAGATGGCAGTGGGCCGGAGGTTAATCCCTTTAGAACCAACCACAGTCTCATTTAGGAGACAAAACACTCAAATTCTACGTAAGTTGTCTCCAAATCGGGACTGCGGTCAAAAAGGGTTAAAAAGGCGGACATGGGAGGGGCGGGAGGAGGGGGGGGGGGGGGGGTGGGACGTACCCATTTATTGTTTGCCTTAGTCATTTGACCTTTGCCCACGCATCCTCTCCGAGACGGGGCGGGCGGGGGGGGGTAATTTAGACGGGATGGTAGGGGGGGTATAATGTTTGATTGCTTGTTTTTGCCTTGTTTGTTTCTGTCTTGAACGGATTTGTGGATGATTTGGGATCTTGGTCACGTTGTCGTGTAAACGGATTGGTGGGTTGTAGGGTTTCTTTGAGTGGCCATGTTGTGTTTGTATAAACAGCCAGGTGGATCGTTTGTTTGCTGTGTGTGATATTGTTTCTTAACGACGTTTGTGACATACTTTGTATTTGATTTCGAGGGTTGGTTGACTGATCGATTGATTGATTGATCGATTATTTGGTTCCTTGGCGACCATGTCTCTCTTTCCCCCCTCAGTGGCATGCTACGGTGGGGGGGGCGATAGAGCCACGTGCGTACGAGTAGCACACTTGTTTTTCCTTTCACCCTTTCTTGACTGCCGCGGCTGCCCAGTCGAGGAACTGCTCAGAAACGTCGGAAGGTCCTTTGTGTTTCACGTGATATTCCGTGTAGAACTATTCCAGACTTGTCCCAGGACAGGAGTTACCGGTCGAGATGACGATAGGGGTTGCGCGGTTTGGGCCTAAGGTTTATGACCAATCGGGTTCCTTAAGTGAGAAACTACCAGCTAGGAGGAAAATCGTGCTTGTTTTTTCGTTTTAGGACTAGCGCACACATATACCTGTCGGGTGGCACGAACGAACTCTTCCAAGTATTGTATCGGGTGAGATACTGAGCTCCTAACGTGAGGGGCTTAGGAACTTCTGGTGCACACCTACTGTGGGATGGCTCGATCCTCGAGCGAGCAGCTACCCGTTGCATTTTATTGTGGCTAACTGTGGTAGCGTACGAGCTGTATTTGTCGTTAAAGACTGCACGCAAGGCACAGAAATGCTGCTCCGGTTGCGAGACCTGATATTCTCGGGAGCCATGTTTGAGGGTGAGATGTGTCGAGCTTCCCTGGGTGAGAAGCTCCGAACCATAGATACGAAACACCCCTACATTCCGTGGCCCTTCTTGTTGTCTAAAACTGTCAGTTTGTAGGCGAGTTAGGAGAGCTCTTCGAGTCACAAGCGCCAAAAAAACGTAGTTGTATGAACCCCTGCCTGACTCGGTAGCGTGCTTCTTGCCGTAGAGAGGGAAGAGGGAATCGATCGGGCTACAATACCCCCGACGCAGGCTCGGAGATGATACCTGAAGGCCGTAAAAATGGCTGTGGGGGGGGGGGGGGGGAGGGGGGGGGGGGGAATCGTGTCCTCATGTCATTAGTGCACGGCCGTGTTCGCATGTCTATAGACCCTAGCACCCCTACTTTGACGAGCCCGTCGGCCGTTCACCGGCCAGGCAGGCATTGCTTACACCGTACGAAAAGCGCCGTGAGGCGTTTGCCAAGTCGGGTGAAGGGTGAGCTACAACCTACCACGAAGAATCGCCCGTGGAGCGGATTTGTATGTCGATGGCAATTTTGAGTGAATATGTATAATTGCTCGGCTTCGACGGAGGGGGGGAGCTACTCGATATCATGCATCACCGCAGGTGCGGGCGGGGTGCGGACTGCCATCTTGAAGCTTACTGCTGGCAGAGGGCGTCGAACGTCCACAAGGCTCTTCGCATTTGGGCTCGCAATGCCTCGCCCCACAAGCCCTGCTGTTTTTTTAGACAAGCGGAAACCTTAAGAAGGTCCATGGGCAATGCGTATCTACCTATTATTGAAAGGAGTACGCGCACGAACATGAAAGGTAAAGTATAGTGCTGTTACGCTACGTTACAGTATACCTGGTAGTGAAGTGATCAGTCATGCTAGGGGATACCTGAAACATTTTCCCGTGGGGCTCTTATGACGGGGAGTTTTTTGTCTCCCCAAAAACGAACTTTCCCTTCAAAGAGGAACGGCAAGCGCCCCCCACGGACAACAAGACCAGCAGTGAAACACAAACAGGATTAGAAACGGCGAGGGTGGTTAGGTGCATAGGTCGTCCGACAAATGACACAAAAGCCCCGTCAGCAAGAAATGCTTGTGCCCCCCACTACCCCCGTTCTATCAAGGCTGGGAGGCGTTCTACGGTAGAGGTTCACCCTATTTTTTCTGGGGCTCCTCACTTGAGGAGCTTCATACCTCACCCGAAAACTGACTTCAGCAAAAAATCAAATTGCATCGCGATGAAATAATCCCCATGTCCCAAGTATACAAAAAAACGTTTTGTTTCGAAACAAGATTGGCATCCCGACGATTTTGGGTCAAGGAATCCCGTCATTCAGAAAAACAAATGCGAAAATGTTCTACCTCTATCGTGGAACGCGACAACATGGGTTTTTCACATTTTCTAGGTCTGCAGTCAGTCCCGGTTTGGGCACCACCAGCGGTGATTAGTACTATCGGGTACGAGAAAACGTTTGCTCTGTTCTTCGCGTGTGCAGGGGAAGTTGACCAGAGGCGTTTTACGATAGAGGTTCACCATAATGTTTCTGAGGCTCCTCACCTGATAACGGACGACAGCAAAATGTAAATCGCATCCCGATGAATAATCCCATGGCCCAAGTATACAATTACGTCTATTTTCGAAACAAGATTGCCATTCCGACGGGTGTGAGTTAGGAAGCCCCGTCATCAGAAAACAGTTTATTAGCGGAAATGTGGTACCTCTATCGTAGAACGATTTACCAACCAGATCAACACCGACCATGTATCTATATAGCACGGTCTGAAGGGGGCACCTGGGGCCAGATATGCCGTGGCGGCAGTTGTCTCGCGATCCAGAGAGAGGATGCGGCGAGGCAGAGTCGTCAACACAGGTCCGAGATGTTACAAAAGACTGGTTTGTAGCTGGCGTTCGAACACCGTTTCGGGCACTCCAGAGTCGGTCCCGTGTTGGGCATCAACCGCCCAAATCTTTGAGTAGTTTGTTGGCAGAACCTGGCTATTTGACAGCCCTGAAAGGGTTCGTGGGAATTGAACGATGCTGAGTAGTGCGCCAGAGTCCTCTGACACCAGATCAACTTGCGGTTTTTCGCAAATCGGTGTAGGCAGCGCTCTCTATACTGCGGGACAGCGAAACCACGCCGTTGGGCGACACGGAGGCCTCTGCCGTCAGAATCAAGCTTTGCGTGCGACGACATAAAAAGGGGTGTGCACGGTATACGTGCTGAGGCTGCTCGCACACATGTACTTAATTCCACCCTACGCCTGATGTCGATTCGGATGAATTCCGACCGATTCCCGAACGAGACTACCAACTACGGCTGCATGCATATATCGAAAGCTAGTGTGAAAAATACTCACGGTGCTGGGGATGCATGCCACGGTGAGGTTGCGCATACCGTATCACACTGGGTGATAGGATAACCCACCTCCCGTGGGACGAATTCCCGACCCGGTGTTCCTTCAAAAGATAGGGGGCGACGCACACAACGAAAATCGTGGACGTGGACAGATTTCGTCAAGAACGTTGGGTAGCGGGTGGCAGCGCTCGTCGTACTCAGTACGCTCGCCCTCCCCGTCGTCGAGAAGCTCGAGCCTTCAGAATCGTCAGAGGTGGGTGTGCTATCTTATAACCCTGGGGTGCTAGTGTTGACACGGTTCTGTTTTCCGAGGCTCGTTGCTCATAGTTGAGGATATCTTAACAATGGCCCAAACGTTGATTTTGGAGAAGATACTGTAAGAGTGCGCCCAACGAGCTTACCCTAGGTGTACCACATGGAACAATTAGCGCTGTGCACCTCCCGCAATGGTAGTCCGACGATATTGGGTTTATTTATAAGCCGGTTCAGCCAGGAAAAAACAATCTGACATAAAATTGTCACCCCTGCTACCCCTAACGCAGCTCGCGTCCACACTGATAGTACTCGTTTAGGTCGGGAGCCCCGCCAGGTGTCAGAAACGGTTTCCACTAAAACGTGCTACGTGCCCGGTTGGTCGAGAGCGTCCGACCAGTGTACAATAACCTGATGAAGGTCGAACCTACTGGAGCGGGTCTTGCACCCACGATTGTTGCACGTACGAGCGGTGTTCGGGTCGGCAGCCTAGCTCAAGCCACAGGTGCACCGGATAAGCCGGAAGGTGTTTTATGGGGCAGGAGCACGCTTGTCTGACTCCGTCTCCGCTTTCGATATCATTTTCGATCGTGGCGTCGACGCCGATCGTTGTCCCCCTTTTGGGGACCTCGAGAGAGAGGCCAAACCAAAATTATTATTGGTAACTTTTGCGTTGTCAACCGCCTGTACGAGCGAGGGAATGAGCGCCCAACAGTAGCACTCGTTGGACCCCAGGCGTCCTTGCCGTACGAAGCCGGGCATGGAAACTCAAGACGCCAATTGGTGTTCCGAGTTAGGCAGGATGCAACAGAGACGTACGTGCGGCACGGTTGTGCGCGCAGCGTGATCCCCACCATACCTATGAGTCCTGCGGCACCGCTACCAACTCGAAAATCTCATGGGACTTATCATGGAACCGCAATCATGCCAATGGGTTCTGCTCCAGGGCAGCAGTCCCATGCCATCGCGATGGCAGTGCTGTCTCGCAGGGAGTTCGTTCGACGAGGCACTAGGCTCGCGAAACGAGGGCTGTCAGAAAATTCAGGGGTGACCTCCGCCACCGTAGCACCCGCGTCTGCTCCCAGCGCTGCTGCGCACGGCTCACCAGGAGCTATTAACAGGATACGACACATTTCAGTTGTGTTTCTGTCGCAGTCGTCCACGGAGAGCAAGCACCATAAAAAGCCGCCCCCGAGGGCCTGGACACCACCGAGACCCGAGGGGGTGTCAAGCCGAACAGATGCATGCGAAAAAAAGGCCGGTCCAACTAGTGCCCCAGCAAACTGAAATCATGAGCAAGCGATGTAAGATATGCCGGCCAGGTCCGAGTGGTTGACGAACACACGGTGCCACGGTCGAGTCCAGCTTCGTCCCTCGTACAAAGCACGCGTTCCTGGCTTCCACGGTCCGGCGAAGGCGTATAGACCCTCTGGGCGAGGTCCTGCTCTGTTGTCCGCGTTCCCGCCAAGCAGTTGGCTTCGCGGGACACCGCGTCGACGTTTCTTTGAATGAGCCACGCCTTTCCCCCGCGGCACGGAATCATTTTCGTTTTTCTTTTCATCGTCAAGCCGGCCTTGGCGCATCAACACCCGCGATGTACCATGGTTGGGTCTACATACACAAGGACAGTGTGTGGAATAAATGGTAGGTTAAATAAACTAACTCACGTTTCGGGTCAGGGTAGTACCATACATTCGCCGCTGACTTTTTTCGAGAGCGTTTGCGACTACCGCGGTTTGCACGCTCATACCAGAGCCGGCGTCGCTGTGCTGACAACCCCCCCCCCCCCCCCCCCCCTTCATGCGACTCGCCAGACACCTCACGGCGCTTCGTGCTTGGTGCAAGCAATGTCTGCCTGGTCGGTGAAAACCCGACACGCTCCGTCCCGGCATTGTGGGGATGCAACGGTCTATGGTCATACGACTACGGCCATGCATGAGATCGAGTAAATCTCGCCTATCGACTACACCCCCCCCCCCACCCCGCAGACACAATACTACAATCACATCAAAAATTCGGGCAAAATAGTTGCGACGCGTGTAAAGCCCCAGCTGAGCGAGTGCTTAGGATTCAACTATTTAGGTTATCCGTCCGCCCGAAATCCTAAAGTATTAAACTTTTTGACCCCTGTTTTTGAAGACGGTGATCGATCCCGACTACCGCGTCCCCTTCGCCCCACCTTCCGCGATAAACTGCCGATACAGCGTGACTCCAGATAGAAATAAAAAGTGCAAGGATCGGCGGGCCGTTAGCTTTTGACGGTGCAGCTCCGAGAACGTTAGCTGAAGCGGAAACGAATTGTCTGCGCCAAGCCGACCCCTCTCTTTTGTGTGCGCTGGGAACGAAAATACCACTGAAGTTTATTTTTCATGTTTCGAATGCTGTCTAAAAAGAATAACGCGCCGCGGGACGAGTAGATCGAGCTTCCGCCAAACGACAGACACCAAAAGAGGCTGGTTCCGCCCAAATCCGCACACCGACGCTACGCGATAGCTCACTACAAGAAGGGGTAGCTGGCTCTCTGTCTCTCTCTCTATGGCGTTGTACGATAGAGGTTCACCCCGTACTTTCCGAGGCTCCCACGACGTCTCCCCAACGTATACCGCGGAATTGACGGGGACAGACGTTCGAATACGACTGATGCTACGAGTCCCTCGTAGGTACACGTACGCGTTATTATTCCCAACAATGCAAGGCACAAGTTACATACCCATATCCTTCGTCTGGCCCCCGGTAAGGACGCCGCGGTGGCTCAGAAAGTTGTTTTTCCCTCAACGTGATACCTCCATCGTAGAACATCTTCTCTCTCTCGACGCGTTCTACGATACAGGTTAACCCGAAAAATTCTGAGGATCCTCACTTAACCCTTTTAGAACCGCAGTCCCGATTTGGGGACAAACTACTTGACATTTGACTGGATTGTCCCCAAAATGAAACCGCAGTTCTCAAAGGGTTAAGGGAGCTCCATACCTCATCCGAAAACTGACTTCAGCAAACAATCAAAATGCATCGCGACCAGCAATCCCACATGGCCCAGTCTACAAAGGGTTCTTTTTCGAAATCAAGATTGGCACTCCGACGTTTATGGGTAAAAAGGTACCCCGTTTTTCAGAAACAATTCGTATAGCGGAAATGTGCTACCTCTATCGTAGAACTGATCTCCTTTCTCTTATCTATCTCTCTCTCTCTCTCTCTCTCTCTCCTTCTCTCGGTCTCCTTGTTCGCCTGTCTCTGCCTGTCTCTTTCTTCGCCTTCGCACGAGTAGCACACTTAGGTAGTACTAGGTATCGTACAACTACAGACATCCTAATATGCCGATAATCTGCACAACACTCGCACCCTACCCCAAATCAAACGACGCATCTAAGCGACACAAGCTGTTACGTGTTACCTCGCCATCGGGAAAGGAAACACACAGACTGGCTGGCTCAACGTTTGTTTGCAGCAAAGAGTCGTACTTCTTCGACGTTTCGGCTGCCTCGTGGCGTTAAAATGCCGCCGCCGCCGCCGCCGCGCGCTTTTAGTGGGCTCAACGCTCCTGTGTGACATATGCAAACACGCAACTACTGTACCTATAGTACGTCTACCACGTACAAGAGCTACAGCGAAAAATCGAAACGTGATTACATGCTTCAATGGTTTTGCGAATCTGCAAGCGTGCTCTGAATCGCATGTATTGCGCTCCTGTTTGTGATCGGCTCGCTCGTTTACCCGGCATTGATTTCCACGTCTGTGGCCACCACTTGTGGCACCAAACAGCAACACAGCGCCTGCCCTTTCGACCGCGCCCACCATGCCACGACCGCTACGAGCGCCCCTTTATGTCGCGCACACCCCCAGCTCACCCTTCGTGCGACTCGCCGGACAATTCACGTTCCGCTTCGCCGCGCTTGGTGCAAGCAATGTCTTCCTGGCCGGCGAAAGCCCGACATGCTCCGTCCCGGCATTGTACGGATGCGAGGGCCTGTGGCTATGTCTCTCCTATCGAGTACACCCCCCCACTCCCCTTTCCCTCTGCTCGATACTCGATGTGGCTCGTGAAATATGAACCAGGTGCGAAACGCTGACAAGCTCACATACATGATGTAATACTTCAGTATACTTTCCTTGGACAGTTTCCAGACGAGCAAATTATCACCTCGTTTTTTGTCTATGTCGGTACCGCCCTGACACACTCACTGTGTACAACTACTGCACTCCGCATACGTTTCGAACTGCGCTGCCAACGGTCTCGTCATTACGGTGGTGCGACCAACACCTACGGTGGCAGCCGTTCTGTGAGTGGTAGTGATGCGGCTGCTACTGGCTCTGGCGTGGCACCAAACCGGTATACTGATATGTCCTCTCCTACTCTTGCTGCAACAGTATCCCACCAACTCACCATGGCATCTCACGGCATCCCACCAAACATCCCACGGCATCCCACCAAACATCCCACGGCATCCCACCAAAATTCCCACGGCATCCCATCAAAAATCCCACGGCATCCCACCAAAATCCCACGTCATCCCACTGCTGTACCCCAACGCCCCCCCCCGGTACTCCACCGACTTCACACGGCATACTATGGCATCTCACGGTATTCCTTCGACCCATGGTACATCTCGCACTATGAATGTGCTCGCATAAATTGTAGTAGCCCCTCCCTTCTCTCATCTACTTCTCCGGTTAGGGGTAGACTCTTTAGGAATTAAGTTCGCGAACAAAAAAAAAAACGTAGACTCTTAGAAATTCGGTTCGCGGTGCGGCCCCTATCGCCAGATGCCTATTCTACTACTGGATGGTGTAGGCCACATACACACGAGTGCATGGGGTTCTTCCATTGAGGTTGACCCCCCCACGTCTCGCACAGGTTCATATTGTTGGGTGGAGGAATTGCGCAAAACCCACCAAAGTGACAAGCTTCAAAATCAAGGGGTGCAGCCCTCCCCCGCCCCCCCGCCCCGACCTCTACGAGAGGGTGGGCCGCTCCAGCTCCAGCGACTGCTGATTTGGCGTGCGTCACTCCAGCGCATCGCGACCCGCAGCGCTGCTGAACGACGCTGTTCGTTGCCACCGCCGTCACCGCTACTAAATCGCTGCCGCGAGGCAGGGGGGGGGGGGGTGCCACTCAAATATCCGTGACCCTCTCGACGAGGCGGCGCCTTCAATGTCCCAGCCGTTTTCGACTCGACCGACGAAGGATCCTTTTGTAGCGACCATTGTTTAGGGCGGGCAGAGAGTATTTCCCAGAGGCTGTTGAACGCCAGGAGAGCTGCATTCCCCTATGGTACACCGACAATATCGCTCAAGTCTGCTAACGAGGCGTTCTACGATAATAGAGATTCACCCTAGTTTTTATGAGGCTCCCATGTCTCCCCGAGGTACAAGGGGGAACTCGACGGGGACAAGCATATGGGCCACGACCGATGCCACCTACTGTACACGCATCTCGCACGTACGTGAACGTTCGCACTGCGCCCAACAGTTCACCCTTTTAGAACCCCAGTCCCGTTTTGGGTACAAATCACTTGGAATTAGACGGGCTTGTCCCCAGATCGGGACTGCGGTCCTAAAAAAAGGGATAAGAGCACAAGTTACGTACTCAAATCGCTTCAACTGGTGCCCGGCGAGGGCGCCTTCGTGGCTTAGAAAATAGGTTACTCCAGTGTGACACCTCTATCGTAGAACACCTTCTACCCCAAATAATCCACCGATTTCCCGTACAAAAGACTGTTGAGCTCTCACAGGGGGGTGTGGCGGTTTGTCAACACGCTCGGCTTTTTTTTCCATCTGAAAAAAAAAAAAAATGGCAATACCGAGACGCATTTTTCTTTCTCGGGCTCCGGCTAACTCGACGAGAGCTCCACATCTCACCCTAAAACCGGCTTCAGCAAAAACAAAAAAAAAATCATCTCGATGAACAATGAAAATCCCATGGCCCAAGTATACAAAACAGGCAGTATTTCGGAACAAGATTTTGGCAATATCGACGATTTTGGGGTGTTAAGGAGCCCCCCCCCCGTCATTCAGCAAACACTTTGGCGGAAAATGTGCCACCTCTAACGTAGCGGGCGTCCCGATCAAACGGCGTTTTCGATAAAAAAAAAACTGGTCAGGAGCGTTTTCCGCGAAAAAAAAAAAAAAAAAAAACGTTTTTGACTCTAGCACCCCTTTCACGTTGAGGCGTTCCACGATAGAGGTTCACCCTATATTTTATGAGGCCCCTCGCTTAAGGAGCTCCATTCCATACCTCACCCGAAAACTGACCTCAGCGAAAATCAGACTGCATCCCTATGAATAATCCCATAGCCCAACAAGTATACAACAACAACAAAAAAATCGAAGCAAATGATTGGCATTATTCCGACGATTTTGGGTTATATTAAGGAACCTCCGTCATTCAGAAAAACGAAAATAGCGGGATGTGATCCCTCTATCGTAGGACGCGTCGGGTTATCGTGAAAACGAGCGGTGAAAACGGATCGCACCCCTCTCTGATGTGCCAACTCAATACCCTATACGGTATGGTACAGATGCGTGCTACGATGATAGGGGTTGAACTCTAACCTTTCTGAGGGTCATATGTACCCCCCGAGGTATAACGCGGAATCAAACGGGGACCAAACAGACAAATACAAGCGATGCTACACGCCTCTCTCGCACGTGCACGTACGAAACAACATGCCCCAAACGAACAAGAGCACAGGTCAACACATACTCGTCGGCCGAGAGGTCTGGGACACGAGGCGCCCGGATAGGGCGCCGTGGTCGGCTCAGAAAGTTTTGTTTTTTGTTTGTTTGTTTGTTTGCCCATAAATGTGATACGTCTGTTGCAGAGTGCCTCGTCTTGCCAGGAGATGAGCTCGGTTACAAGACACAGGATCAACTACAGGTTGCAACGGCACACCATCCTAGAGCTCTTGAAAAATTGCAGCTTCTGTGGTATTGCGGACGTCCCACGGCATGGTCTTATCAATGCTTCTACCTCCAGTGAGACATTAAAAGGCGGCTTCCCTCGGTTTTGAGCCGCCCACGAAACGACCTGCAAGAAGCGCGCTACATTATCGTTGGGAGAACATTACTATTTTACGAATCTAGAGATGGCTCGGGTACACATATAGGCCAGGACGGCGAGCACAACGACATACACTGGAGGGTCAGGTGACCGTCGACAAACATGACGAGGAGGTTGAGATCAGCAGATCTCTGGTACTGCTGTTGCCAACCTTTCCTAGCACGGCTGATCACATCGGTCTTCGCGACGGCAAAACCTGACTGTGTCCGGGAGAGGCTGAACGACTACTGTACATCACCACAGCAGACAAGAGGGGCAGGACAGTCCGTGTTCACATAGTAAGATCGATTTCGGTCTTCACGAGTTCCACAGAGGAAGGGTCCGGCGACTCCGAGGAGGAGGTCAGCGGCAACGTCTGGCGGGCGCGCTTTGCTCCCGGCCCACCGTCGCTGTCAGAGGCTGTTCGACAGCCCTCCCCCCGCGTGCTCACAAGCGCACCTTTACGATTTTTGGGACTAAGGGGACGGTTAGCAGGCTCCTTTCCTTCGCAACCCTTGCCCCCCGCGTTCACGAGCACCCCCTGAAGAGCGCCGCGGTTGGAGCCAGAAGCGGGAGGCCGCTCCCGGTCTGGTCCTTTCCCCGGTCGTTCGCCGCCTACAGTTCCGGCACGTGTTAGTTCGACGCTCGACACTGGACCGTCCGCGGCGTCGTCGCTCGCCTTCCCCGCGCCTGCAGCTTCAGAAACATGGCCGGTCCGAAGACCGTTCGAAGGCTTCGTACTGCGAGCGTCATGGGGGTAATGCTCGTCACGAGGGTCCACCGGGTCGCCGTTGTCCGCCCCTGGCCTGCGAGCGTCGTCTGCGCGATGCTCGGGATGAGTACCCACGGCAATGCCATCCTCGGCAGTATCCGTGCAAACCATCATACCCGTCCGTGTGCCACCGCGGATGCGACGCCCGAAGCAGACGTTGACCATGCCCGCTTCAGCATGCTTCTTGCAGGACAACCCCGCCTTGCTGCCCTCAAAATTGTAGCTCGGGCTCGTCTTGCAGGAGGCATGCGAACAACGCCTGCAGCTGAAATCAACCATGTCCTCTGAGGCGTGTTGCCCGCAGACCGATGGCGCCTTGCTGCCCTCAAAGTTGAACCTCGACTTGCTCGTACAGGATGCGTGAGAGCAGGGCTTGTTGCTGCAGTTGACCATGCCATCTTCGGCATGCTTCTGGCAAAAAAATGGTCCCTTCTTGCCATCGAAGCTAAACCACGATCGCTTCTCGCAGGAGTCGTGTGCGCAACGCCTGTAGCTGAGGTTGACCATGCCCGGTTCGGCGTGTTTCAGGCAGTAAATCGGCGTCTTATCGCCCTCGAAATTGTAGGTCGATCTTCCCGAGCAGGAGTCGTGAGAGCAACGCTTGTGGCTGACGTTCACCATGCCATCTACCACGTGCTGCCTGCAGCGCGAGGCCCCCCTGATGCCCTCGAAGTTGAAGCTGGGCCGCCTCGTGCAGGCGTCGTGCGAGCAGCGCTTGCCCAGGACATCCACCATGGTGCTGTCTGCGTGCCGTCTGCAGTACAAGGCCTTCTTCATCCCCCTGAAATTATACGTCGGCTGCCTCGTGCAGGAGTCGTGTGAGCAGCTCTGCGCGGTGACGCACAGCATGCCGTCCTCGGCATGCTCCTTGCAGAACGTCCCTGTCTTGCTCCCCTCGAAATTGAAGCTCGGCATCCTCTTGCACGCGACGTGCAGGCAGGGCTTGCGATGGACGTAGACCATGCCGTCCTCGGCGTGTCTCTTGCAGGCCGACGGCGTCTTGCTGCCCTCCACACCGAAGGTCGGTATCCTCCCGCAGGAGGCGAGCACGCAGCGCCGGACGTAAATGTTGATCATGCCGTCCTCCGCGTGTCGCTTGCAGGACAACGCCGTTGTGCCGCGCTCGAAGTTGTAGTTCGCTCGCAGCGCGCAGGAGTCGTTCGAGCACCGACCGCTGCAGACGTTCACCATGCCGCTCCGAGCATGCCGCCTGCAGAAGAACGCCATGGGGCTGCCTCGCAAGTTATACAAAGCAACCGCCCCACACCCCTCGTTCCGACAAAGTGGCATTTGTTTTGCACCGGCTAGAAGCAGCAAGCGAAACGACCGGGGGACGGGCCGGGTCGGTCCGGAAGGCAGGGCCAACACAGCAGTCGGGACGCCTGCGACTGATCACCCCTCCCCTCGCACACCTGCCACCGGCGGGAAGGGCAGACAATGGCACACACATGGGAGGAGGTCTGCATAGCGTGAACGCTCCCTGTTCGGCAGTGTTTGCGTATTGTTGGGGTTCCTATCGGATCGTAGGGGGTTCTAAACCGCATGAGTGCGAGTCGTCTCCGCTATTATCGAATAATGTTCAGTCCGAAAAATCTTGCTTATCATTCTGTTTGTTTTATGTTTTCCTCGGTGGTACACAATGGTGGTAATTTTAGGTAAAAAGAGGAATATGTTACAAACCATTCCTAAGCGTTTTCCCTCTGTGAAAATTCCGTGGATCCAAAAAACAAAAACAAAAAACAAAAACAAAAACAAAAAACAAAAAAACAAAAAACCTCGTTTGTCTTTCCTGTTTCTTTTTGGACGAAAGCGAAGATTCGTTCCTTTCCTTTATAGACGGCAATGACGGGCCTTAGCATAAAAAACTGACAGAAATCGCGAACGGCGCTTTTTTCAAATCACGATTGTTCTTTCATGTAAAAGGGTGATACTTTAATCTAATGAGTGCGGGCCAGTTTTGTGGACAAGCTCCCAACACTTTTGAGTGTTTTCGGCCCCTTAAAGGGTACTTCAGTTCGGAGACGAAGTAAAGGTCTCCGCAAACAGAGTAGTAAACAAAACAGGGTTTGCTGGCAGAGAGAATGAGGCGTGTCTGTATCGGGTACGCTTTGAGTGTTCTCGGCCCCTAGAACGGCACTGCAGTGCTACAGTAAAAAACGGAATTTTCAGGACTGCTTTTTCCCGCTTTGGGGACGAAGATAGGCTTCGAAGTATTTCAACATGGGTGTTTTTTGTCCCCGACCGCGACCGCAGTGTGCTCAAAGGAGTTTATCCTCTTTTGTTACCGGTTCGGCCCGAGACTACCAAACAAAACACACCCACCCACGCACACACACACTAGGGGTCGTACGCACGCACACCTCAGCAGCAAATCCTGTGCACCTCTGCTCGAAACGGCCGCGTTGCCACATTGGTACCGCAAGATGCGGTAACCAAGTCGCCGCTAAAACTGAAATGCTCGCGGGAAATAAGTGTTTGCGAATTGAAACAAAAAACACACAGACACACACATGCACACTGTCCACTTCACTCTTACAAACCACCACCCTAAGACACAAATTTGGTTAATCTTGACAAAAAAAAAAGGTTCTGAAATTCCAAAACTTGAGCAAAACCATGTTGGGGAAAGCTTTGCTCCAAGTTAATTCGCACTCTAACAGCCCGTACCATCGGTCTACATGCTCCGAGATTCATCCCGAAACTCTCTAACTCATAACCCTGGCAACCAGGGCGCGAAATTCACACACGCAGAGCACACCACAGGCAGTGCTGCTGATATTGACGAGGCGTTCTACGAAAAAAGGTTCATACATTTCCTGAGGCGCCTCACTTGAGGAGCTCCATTCCTTACCCGAAAACCGACTCCAGCAAAAATCAAATTGGCATCGCGGCGAATAATCCCATGGCCCAAGTCTACAAAACGTTTTTTTTTTCGAAATCAAGATTGACATTGCGCGACGGTTTCGGGTCAAGGAACCCCGTCATCAAAGAACAGCTTTGGAGAAACGTGCTATTACGGGGCACCATAGTTAATAGGACCAAATAATGTTATCAAAAACGGTTAAATATATAGGTTTTTATGTGTACCATAGGTCCTATTTACTATGGACCCCCGTAGTAACCGTAGAACGCGTCTGACAACGGGAACGCAACACGACAGCCTCTGAGGCTCTAGAGCGGATGGGGCCGCCACTGCCGCGACGCCGCGTCCTTTGAGCACCGTGCCGCTGTTTTGTTTTCGCTGACTCGTGCCGCGTGCGTGCTCCTGAACACCGAGCTCTGCTCATGTGCTGAGCGATCCGCGATGCATCCTGGAGTACCACCGAAATGCTTTTTTTGTTCTTCAGTTTTTATCAACACGCAAGAGAGAGTAGCACCGCCAGTAGCTGCATAGCAGCAGCGGCGGCGGCAGCGGCGGCGGCGGCGGCGGCGACGGCGGCGGCGGAATGACTTTGCTGCCGTGGTCGTATTCAGCGTCGTGCGAAAATACTATGGTATGTCTACGTCCGCGGCGCATCGAGGCACAACAGGTAGCGGTTACTGTGTAGGGACACACGCAGGAGCGAGTAGCGGAAGCAGCGGCAAGAGCCGTCGCGGCAGCGGCAGTGCGGCGGTAGCGGAGGTGGCTGCGGCACAGCAGCAGCAGCAGCAGCAGCAGCAGCAGCAGCAGCAGCAGCAGCAGCAGCAGCAGGAGAAGAACAAGAAGCCTTCGGCACGTGTTACGCCCATTGTGTGTGTTTTAGCATTGCCTTCTTTAGGTTTTGTGCCACAACCGCTGCCGCCGCTGGTGCCGCTTGCTGGTGCTGCAGCTGCTGTGCCTCCTGCTATGATATGTCGGCACATATCCTCCCTGCTCCTTTACCCCCTTTAAAACCGCAGTCCCGTTTTGGGGACAAACTACTTGAAATTTGACTGGTTTGTCCCCAAAAACGGAACTGCGGTTCTAAAGGGGTTAATCTGGTATTTTTGATGTTGTTGTTGATGTGCTTCGCATGATACACACTGTGTTCCCCCCCCCCCCCCCCCCCCCCCATATTTTAAGTTTGCAAACTACGGAAAGGGATGAAATTTCTGAGATTCGTTCGTCGCAGAAATGGATGCCGAAATAATCGTTTGTCTCAGTATTCAAGCTCGATGGAAAATAATGCATGCAATGATTTTTGCTTTTTTTTCGCAAACGACCCGACCTGCTGTACTCGAACTTTGCAACGGAAAAAAAACATCGCCCCAAAAAAACAAGAACGTGTGAGGGTTTGAATCGGTCAGATATTGCACGGATCTTCGAGGACCCAGCCCGCGCGCCGGGCCGAGCGCAAGAAAACCCCACGGGCGGGGGCCGAGCCGGACGGGGCCAGGCTGCCACTTATTATCTGAAGCTCTCACTGCCCGGGCCGGGCGGCGCTTGAAAATATGTTAATTCCGCGGGCCGGGCCGTGCCGGGCTGGGCCAGGTTAGGAGCCTTAACTATCACGGGCCGTGCCGGGCTGGGCCAGGGTTGAAAATCTGAAACCGTAACGGTTCGGACCCGGCTGACGTGGGCGGAGTATACAGAAACACCAGATCAAGCCGAGCAGGGTCGGACCGGGCCGAGCCGGGCCGGGCCGAGGCCATTAATGTGGCGATCGCGCCGGCCGGCCGGCCGGCCGGCCTGGTTGAAACCCGTGGCATTCGGGATTTTCACGGGCCGCGCCAAAACACGACCCAACATCAGACCCCGAACTTTGGTCGTCGTCGCCGACCCGCGGGCCGACCCGCCAAAACCCCGTCATTAACTCCCGCAAGATGACGTCTGCGGGCCTCATCCATGCCCGTGTCGATATTCAAAAGCATACTCCTAGCGTGTGTGCAGCAATTTCTGTACCAAAATAAGGGGACTTTTGATCAGTTATTTTTAGCACTCATTTTCCCTCTTGTCTCAATAATACCTCGAAGCATTTCCGGAAGGCTTTTTTCTCTCTCTCGAAACCTGACGGGACTTTTCCCGAAAAAAAAACAAAAAAATGTTAAGAACGGCATCGGCAAGCTTCCCGTTCTGAAACAACGAGCGCTGAATAAAACGATCGCACCGTCTGTGCGAACTCAACGCCTTCTAACGAAAACATTTTACGAAGGCGTGCCCGTCGTCGCGTTATTTTGTATGTTTGTTTTGGCGGGGTTTAGCCGGGGAGGCGTTCGCTCCTTCAGGGGGTTCTCCGGTGCCGGGAGGCGCGTGCTACGGT